>JAIFAC010000016.1:0-415957 GCA_026545765.1 Plantago major | reverse complement strand
ATATCTATTTTATTCATCACGCATTAAGCTATTCCTTGCACGCAAGAATTTCCCTTTACTTGTATTGTGTTATTATTTATGTGTCCAAAACCAGCTAATTATGCTTTATTATGTACGATAAGCAATCTGCCCTTTTACGAAACCAAACATCTAATAAAAAACTATGATCGGCTGTGCGTGAACTCTATGATCGTAAACAACAAGCAAGGAGAGGAAATGGCAAATATTGACCAAACAGGCAACTGGATAAAGTAATAAAGACTAGAATATTTATTATTTTAATTAGGTAAGTAGTAAGGGTTAGACAGAGAAAGAGTCCACTCTTTATTTTTCTTTATTTTGGGTTTGTTAATACAGAAAACTAGAAATAGACATTACAAGGAGCGTTTCTATTTTAAGGCCGTTAGTGCAGAAGAACTAACCGAAAGGAAAGAATTAAGGTTACATACATCATTTTTTCACGGACAGGACATCACGTTTACTCTAGTCACTAAGGCATACTATCAACCAACGTAACTTTCTTTTTTGAGGCATAGCATAAATATTCTTTACCTAAATCTTTAATTAAATCTTATTATTTCTAATCCGACAAGATCAGCGGCAAAAGATGGAAGAATGAGAGGGAAGTTAAGGTTAATGAAAGTTATAAATAGATATATATTTTTGGTATCCTTTCTACTTGTTGTTGTTTATTAGTATAAATAATTCTTTCTTATAAATATTCCTAGGTCTTTCCTTCGACATATTCTTGTCTTGTTTACTTTTTTTCTCATATAATCATATAAATCTCATATAATCATATAAATAAAATACGGATGTTTTCGTTCTTAGTTAGCTTTTACAATCATACATTACAAATACAAAAAAAAAGAAAAACTCTAATAAAGAAGTCTTGTGAAGAGTAAAGAGAAACTGTGTCAAGATTCCCAAATAAAGAGTTTGGATGCTTATTCCTCCGCCTACAACGAATTATAATAGGATAAAGTAACCCTTTTTTTTTCCTTAGGATTTCCCCGGAATTTTAGGGGGGTTAAGTGTTTAAAAATCAAAAGATTCAAAACTCGTAAGCTTAGGCAAATCGTGTCTATATAACTACTTATGTAAAGAGGATAAATCTAACCATCACAATCTTTTTTGTATACTATATTTAGTGTACTATAAAATGCCCGAGAATAAACAGGAAGCAATTCCCATTATCCTTAGTATGTAGTAAAACTCGCAGTATCAGAGATATGAGTAGATTCTTTTCTAGAGCACCCGGTTTTGTCACAGAACAACGAGAGCATTCTACTAAATTAAAGATATCTTTTAGAGTTATCGCTTTTCTATAAAATACAGAATGTCAGAGCGTTGAACAAACAGTAATGTTGAGTCTAACGTGAAATATAAACTAAAGCAGGTCTAAATTAAATATCGAATTGTAAAAATGTATACCTATACCTATAACTGGGCAAGTAAGTCAAAGTCTCTCGGCAACAAGAATCAGATTATAACTCAAGATTACAACTTTCTATTGACAAGGTAATTAACATATTGACAAGGTAATTAACAAAACGCCTGGAACAATAGACTTAGGTTACTTTAACTATATAACTTTTCCAACCACGAAGAAAGATCTCTCTTTGTATTGCCTTTCTAAATTTTAAAGGGGGCTTCATATGTTTTATAAGAAATCAAGCTGAATAGAAATCCTAGAGGCAAGTTGATGTTGATGTCAAAATAATATCAAGTTATTAGGATTTTTTTTTACTTAATAGTTCTTTTCATTTATTATACAAGTTATACTATAACTATTACTATTCTTACTTTACTCACTATATTACATAATACAAATACCTATCTTATTCCTATACACTTATTATTATTACACTTATTATATTATATCTTAGAGACAACTTATTATCCTCCCCTAGTTCTACTTTATTTATATGCGTTGACCTTAAGGTGGAGTTGGTGCTCTAGTATAGAATGGGTTAGAAGAAAAGAAGACACATGCTTAACTTGAAATTATTTTATGAGGTGTACTTGATGTTGTGGTTAGAGAAGATAGGAAGTAAGTACCTTATGCTAGTATATAATTCCTATGAAAGTAAACATGAAATTATAGTATATATCTCTTATAGAAATTTATTCTAGTAAAGAATAAAGAACACCCTATATCTACTCACAAAATCTAGCTTGGCTCTTTATAAACAATGAAGACTAATTAAGGTAAGAGGGATAACATCAAGGAGTACTACACAATTATAGAACATAGTTAGTAAGGGATTATAAGGAAACAAATAAGGAGGATAATAGATTATTAGGAAGAAAGCATCTTAGGTGATAAAGAACATTCTCATCTATGTAATACAAAATCTTATGTACCGGATAAAACTATTTAGTAAAAGAAATAGAAGTATATAGCAAATGTAAACAACCAATTATTAAGTCATAGGTACAACAAGTGAATATATTACAATTTATATTAATCCAAGTTAAGGTATAGCATTTCCTATTATATTCTCTTGTTTGTGATGGAAAAAGTAATTTATTAAGGATTTAGTAAGGAATCAAAGGTGTATTCATACAAAGTAAGTGTTTGTAAGGGAAAAACTAAAATTCTCTAACGGGTTAAAGCTTAGTTTGTTGTGTTTCATTTATATCTATACGTATACATTATAGGATGCACAACCAAGTATTGTATGTAAGTAAGATAAAAAAGACTATACCCTCTAAGATAAAGCAAGTAGAAGGATGAACACACTAGGTAGTATACAAAACAATAGTTGAAGGGGAAGAAAAGAGAAGGAATATTAAATTCATGGAGAGAGTATACCAATTAGTAAGAAATTAACCAAAAGTGGAAGTACTGCTTTATATAATCTTATATAAAAAAAGTCAATTATGTTCTAAATTATACTTAAGCTGTACGTAGCATGTAGTAAGATCTTTGAAATCCAGTACAGTGACACCTCTCTTAATTTAATTTAGGCAGTATAATTTCACTTTAATTACTTTTTTACTTACTAAATCATTCTATATTCTTGAGGAGGTACCTATTTAAACTTATATAAATACTTGGTGTTTTCTCTACCAGTTCTTTATGGAAACTAAACTAATCTATTTGCTCTTATAGACTTATAGATCTACTTTTCTTAAACTTGCCCATGTTATACTCTTATCTTGGTGTTGTTGGATTTCTATTATATAATAAAGGCCTATACTCCTGTCTCATGACTAAATCCTCTATCAACTCTAACTCTCTATCAAAAAAAAGGTAACGCGCAGATTAAAGTTATAGTTTATTACGCAGATGACAACACAGATTCTTAACTCAAAAGACATAACAATTACTGACAAATGTAGATGTATATATAATTATATTATAAGGCAGCTACGAACAAGATATGCACACTTCTATTTACTACCCCACTTTTTTTTTGCACATAGGATTCTATATTGCCAGATATAGGATTACTTCTTAAGTATTAAATATACAAAATGTAAGTCCTCTATGGAAAAGAGAAAGTATGGGAGTTAACAAGAAATATTTAAGAGACAACGCACCAAAAAAAGCAATACTTCTATAATAAATATTATAGAAGCTATTTGAATTAGTCCTAAAAGATAAAGAGTTTATAAGTGCACTATACCTTTCAAATGTATTTTACTTATAGAATTATACCTGGACTAAGAAATTTTATTAGAGTACATTATATATACCCCTACGTACTCTATGAAATAGAAGATAACTATGAAGAATGAACTCCTTCATCAAGAAAAGATACTTCCCTTTTAGAATACACTCGTCCAAGAAAAGTTTTTATGCATGTAGTTGTCATCATTGTTATAAGCTTCATCTATAATACTAGACTATAACTTAAGAATTTGTTTTATTTAACTGTTTGATCACTACTAAAGGAATGGAGTAAAGAAGGTAAGGTATATGATTTATGATAAAATAACTATAAAATAACTTAAGGACTTATAAGGTAAATGCTTATAATATAATAAGGAAGAACAAGGACTACTTATACATTTCTCTTTTTTAGGAATTTAGAATATAGGAATCTATAGTTTAGTACCATGAAGAAGTATACCGATTTTATCTTTCTTTTACTTAACACGTTCTAACATTTCGGATGGGAGTCATTTACTAGTCATTATTACTATAAAGTACACATACTATAATTTATAAAGTTTATATTATCATGTACAAACAATTATGTAAGTTTCATATACAAATAGCTTTGAGTTAGATACTTTCCTTACTTTATCATAAATCTACTCTTAGTTAATTAGTTCTTAAAATAGATTATAGTTATAGATGCGTTATGCCTTGTTTAATAATATTTATAGAATAAGAAAGCTCATGAAAAATAGAGAGAGTAATTTCAATAGAAACCTCATACATATTTGTTTAGTACTACATCTAACTTAAATGAAAAAAAAAAAAGAGGAGTTCACCCATGCATGTGTCTAATTATTTATAGGAAAGATCACACCTAACACATTTTATTGGTTTTATCATCTAATTTTGGTAGAGACAATACATCATAAACACGAACGAAGGGAAGTTAAGGGAGAAATAATATAGTGCATGTTCTAATATGAGAAGTACCGAGGTAAGACAACTAAGTAGAATTGGGTGGTATAGGAAATAGTTCAAGGTATTTAAAGACTAAGTAAGACAAGTATTCTGTGCTACCTCAATCATATATTAAATTCCTAAATAAATGAAGTATATTTGTTATGCTGTGAAAACTATGTTATAAACCAAGACAAAAAAAAGTATATATAGAGAAGTTCTTTCTAGTTATTTACTATACTACAATAAATACAAAGGAATTCACAAAAAAGGTGTTATGTTATTAGCGTCATACTTAGGCATGCAACATAAACCAATTTAAGGGAGTACTTTCCCATAAAAAGCAAACTCTATTCATTAAGAAATTCTAAAAGATACTTTACACTATATACTTTGATAATTATACTACGCCATATTCTATTTGATTATAGAGCATTGCATGCAGAGTTACTTATCCTTCTTGCTTATATTATTTATATGTATCACTTAATATAAAGTTCACCTAGTTAAAATATATTCTCTTCATAATTAATGCAACACGTATTTATTTATAATAGAAAGCCATCCTTGTTCTATAAAGCAGCAAAACAATAGAATTTAGTTGTTCGCAAAGTTAGAGATTAAATTACACGCCTACAGTGAAACTTTATATGGTACTTGACAAAAACACTACTAACAAATTAAAGGTATTATGATGAAACATAAGTAAGAGTTAAAAGACTCCTCTATCTAAGCAAGCTGTGTTAATATAATACATAAAAAGGTTATACAAGTATATAGAGAATTCAAAGAGATAATATATATATATATAGTATAGGGTAAAATGTACATGTAGGCACTTATAGATAGATCTAAAAAATAGGAGTTATGCTTTCTAAAATAAATATAGGTGAATTGGGTAATATGCCTTCTAAGTAAATCCCTTCTAGTAATTACTCTTCTTTTAATATATACTAATACAACCAAAACACCCTTGTTAAGATCTCATTATTCTTTTATCATTTTTTAAGAATTAAGCATATAAGACAAATTAGAACTATGTTTTGGCATATACCTCAAAGTAATTTCTTCTAAGAGAGTGAGTAATCCATCTTTCTACCATAATATTCCTCTTTAAAGTAGTTCCTAACAAAAGTCTTTTAAGAGAGTCTATATAGCTAGTACTAAGTATAGAGTATATAATAAAACATAAAAGTGCACATCATATTAAGTCAAAATGATTAGAACATGTCCTGGGTTTTTGGTGAGTGTTATGTATACAACAAGGCTAAGTTAAAGGAGTTCTTTGAATATTATTTCATTCTATAGTTCTATTCTCATAAGGAAGTAATTGATATACTTTTGCAGTCTTACTAAATGTTTAATGCATGTAGACCAATGTAATTATGGAAATATCTTCTAGTAGTTCTTTACTTAAGGAATGAAGGGAAGTCTCTTTACAAATAATATCTCTGCCAGGTATTTAACAACCTTTAAATAATATGAAATAATATGGCTTTGTTGACTTATAGAATATACCCTACTTTTATAGGTTGCCTTCTAACTTGTCTTTGTAGTTGTTGTAGTAAATAGAGTATACCTTTTTTTTTGTACCTAGATATAGTACTTTGAGTGAGTTATTTACCTATATTTAAACCTATAATAATAGAAAATTAAGGAATAGTGGGATATGTATGGTATATAAGCTAAGTGGTATAGGGCATCATAGATTTAATTAGATAGAGACTTGAAATACCATATTGTTTGTTGTAAGAAAGATACTTTTTTTTTGGAATGAAAAAGAAGAAGGGAATAAATTCTATAGGGAAAACGCTCCATCCAGGACAAAGAAAGACCATTATGGTACTACTCAACTTAAAGAAGGAAAGCTATATAACTTGTATATATAATTATTAGGTAATTGAAATAGAACACGAAAAGAAGTTTGCTTTGTCTAGATTGTATAATATTTCATAAAGTACTCTCTAGTATAAATTTAATATAAAGCACGAAAAGAAAAGAACCACCATCTCACTCTTACTTTATACTATCCTCTTGCCAAGTATACACAGTCTATTATGAATTGAAGATAAAACTCTAGTAAATCCAAAACATGATATCCTTTTTTCCCTAGATTTAGATTTAATTAGCAGTATCCTTCCAAGTGAAAGTACTTTAATAACACATACATTTGGAACATTTAGGTTTTTTTGGAAATTCTCTAAAATGCATTTAACAAACAAAGGCTTTATTTACTTCGCCCGTGGTGCCTTGTAATGAAATCCTTTACTTTTTACTACTTACTTTATTTATTTCCCGAGAATAGGTCTACCTTGTGCCTAAAGTTGCGCCACTTCCTAGTCATGTGACGTGGAATATCTACCCACTACAATTATTGACAGGCGTAGTTTGGTTCTTTTCTTTGCTTATTGTTTAGCGGAAATACGACTCATGGTATTTTTTTTTTGAAGTATTTATAATTTATAATTGAGCAGGATTTATATGATAAGTACCGAAGTCCTGGCTGTATAAAGGTCATAGAAAAGAAGATTATCAAAATAAATGTAGGAGGGAAATGTCCTTAGAATCCATTACCAACAAACAGTGTATAACCCAAAACTACTAGCGCAATATCCTACCTGCCCTATTGCAGCAGCAGCACTTTCAATTTACTCAATTTACGCAGCTGAAAAATAAAGGGAATGCCTAAGAGGAATTTACGAAGAAGAATAGATCTTATGTCAAAGCTAGAGGAGTACCTGGAACCCTTATTGTTACTGCATATCCGAAGGGCATTGTCTTATCAGAAATTCTCGGAAGTTTGCATCCTTTTTTTTAAGTCCCTATTCACTCAGTCAGATTACAAATACAGTATAGGTACACTTGTAAGCAAAAGGAAAGACGAGGCATAAATCCTGTCAAACATTGGATAGATCTATTGGATTCTGAATGTATAAGTTTATAAAAAATAAAGGATTATCTCTCTGAATTCCTACCTAAGTCGTTTAGTTAGCTATTTACCGGTATGTATACCCCAATTCTATAAAATTGTTGTAAGATATAAGAAGAACAATCATCATTTCAATCAAGGTGTAGTAACCAACACGCACAAAAATTTCCACCACTATTTCGGTTTTCGTTAAGAATTTATTAAGACATATATATCTAGAAGAATCCATCCTAGCAAAATACTGAGAAAATATGCATATAAGTCGATTTCATTAGCTTTCAATTACACCTATCCATAGATACTTTTCTATTTTGTTCTACACTTAATTCATACTATAATTCCATGTGCCTATACTATTTTGTATCTATACCATCTACCCTTTCGCTCCGAAATTGATTGGGATCACTTCTATATTTTTTCGAGTTGTATGTATATAATATACTCGCGGCTTGGGTGAGAAATAGATATACCTTTCGTCGGGGAATAGTATAGAATTCTGTGGACTTGTCATGTAATGTATAGAAATGCTATAATTTGAGAATGATTTCTAGGAAAAGATAGAGCAGAGTCTGGGTCACTGATAAAAGAAATTTACTTATTTTCACACAAAAAACTGTAAATAAAGCATAAGATTTTATTATGAAAAGAAAAGAAGGAAGTACTCGGAAAACTTTCGTGTTGTCTAGAAAAGTTGTTTCTCTTTAGGTAGGGCGTGAGAGCACGTTTTTTATTAAATATTAAGAAGCATTGCCAAGAGAAGAAATAGTTATAATATAAGACATATTCTTGTTTATAAGAAAACCGGCAAGACCCTCATTCTCATTACACTAGCCACATTTCTTTAAAGTTCATTATAAACGAAAATACACAGTAATTCGTCCACAATTTATAAGAGAATCGACTTCTTCCACCGCTTTCCAATATTTTCATTCTATCCAATCCGTAAATTTTAACCTCGTGTTCTTTGTTTATTATTCAAGCGTTTTTGAACACGTGTATTTTATTCTACTTTAATTCCCATGCACGAAAAACTAGACTTTTAATTTAATTGGGTTTGGCCTACTAAGTAAGAGAGTATTCTGGGGTACTGCCGGCTAAAAAAAACTAATAATAAAGTTCCTGTTCCAAATCAAGTAGGAGATCTACTCGTCATAAAGCAATTACTAAATACTATAAATTTTTTATAAATCCGAGTTGAAAGAAATCGGCATCTCTACTTCTCCCAAGCCAGCTACTAGTTGTTAACATTAGTAAGGACCATTACACAAAGCATACTTCATTATTAAAGAAAAAGAGGAAAAGGATTATACAAAGAAAGACTTATTTATATTAATGTAATGGAAAGTGGAAACACGTTGGTTTAAAAAATATCAGTTAATGATCTTCACATATCTACTTTCGTAGAAAGAGGAATGTGGGTCTTACACACTTATAAATTCTAAAATTATTGATTATTCTTTGGGATTTTTCGGGTAGTTTGTCGCTAACCATAGGAAATCTTGGTGACACGTGCCTTGAGATCGAATAAATTCATCGAGTAATTTGTATTGAAACTTTTTTAGAGAAACCCTGCTTAACTAAGTTGGTGTCTTAATTACGGTTTCTGTTATGTTGGTTGTTGTTGATCTTCTTTAATAGCTAACTAAATTCCCTGGATGACTATACGTATACCTTCTCCATCTTTCTTGTCCTACACATTAAGACTGTTACAAAGTAATTGATTAATAATGTCTTAAATACTTATGAATTAGTACTGATTAATATCCGGGTAATTTGTGATGATGTTGTACTCTCCTTTACGGAATTGGGTAATTAAACCTTTTTTTTCCTAGTAATTTCCTAGCCAAACACAGAAACCAATACAACCAAATGCTGGGTATATAAACCAATGCTATTTAGAGTATACCCCTTATCTTTCAATTCATGCAGCTATAGTTCTTCTCTATTTGAGATTTGAGGCATGCATTAACATTGTAAAGACAAGTAAGATTTAAACCTAATGTTCTTTTTGGAATTAAAGGCATTCGTATCGTCTAGCACGGGTAGGTAAGGTGATGGGTTTTTTTATTTTTATAAATACATAAAAAACCCCTTGGATCCTACCCTTCTAGAATGCTGATAATAAGGAAACAACTACCAGAGTAAATCGTTACCATATGGATAAGTTACCGAGTGAAGAGACTCCCTTCCTCGATGGCCATTTACTTTTTTTTTGTATTAGCTTTGAACGTATAGGAATTTATCTATTTTACATCTATATTATATACCAGCATCTGGATGGAATTCTATAACTTACTCTATACTATACCACAATTTGGTATCATTTTCTTTTTCTGAATTATTTGTTTCTTCTTGATGATGGTTTGTTGCAGTAGAAAAGATAGATTCTTAGTTAGAGAGTAACTTGTATTTTTTTTTTTAGCGCTCACTCTTTATTTTTTATTTTAAAGACTCCGTGTGAAATACTTCGATTGAGTATGATAAAGAAGAAGGTCAGCTGATTGATTGTAGAGAATTCTTTACCCTTTTTATTTAATAAGCAAGCTAGACACAAGGCAAAAAGAACATCTACTTAGTTTTTTATACAAATACAAAGCAAGACATCCAATTCTAACCAACCGCAAAAAATTTTTTGACTTGACACAGCATTTAATATTAATATATATATATATATATTTTACATACAGTAAGTAAAGAAATCAAATCTAAACGAGTACCTTATTTCCCAATGACTTTGTTTATCAACACACTCAAATCCTTTCTTAAATTTAAATTATACTAAGATTAGCACTCCATAGCTGATCCGACAACTAGAATATCAGCGATAAAACTTGGAGACTTCGGAGAGTCATTCTAATAATTAATTATAAAAATAAAATGAAAAGAGGATTTATTTGGCTCTTAAATAAATTCAACAAGTGTCCAATACTAATGAAAATAGAAATAGTAGAAGAATCCGAAATAGTTCCTACAAATCTATCTGTAGAAACGCTAAATAAAAGTAGATGTCTTTCTCTTTGTCCAAGGAGTATATCCCAACCAAAGCCAAGTGAAAGGGCAAAGAATGAGATTCAATAGATTCAAAAAATAACCCATCCCAAATGACGTGACGTATGAAAGTTAACTTACCTAATCTAATAGAGAAACAAGATGAAATTTAAGCGAATGAAGGATGATTTCGAAGAACTGGTGACTAAATGTGGCTAGAAACAGAAACAACTAAGGAAAGGAAAAAAAAAGAAAGATAAGATCGAATTCATTCTGCATCAAGATCAGGAGAAAGCAAATATAGAGACGATATTTATATTAACAGATGTTTTTCTAGCATAAAGTTTTTCTAGCATAAAGTTTTTCTAGCATAAAATAAATGAAAGTAGTCAGTCATAGACTAGTGATTCCAGTACTATGATTCTCGAACTACAAGTAGAGAGGAAGCCAGAAAATTCAAAAGCAACGAAGAAAAAAACAAATACCCGAGAGTGAGTCTGAAGAAACAAATCGATTATGATCGATTATGAACAAAGAATCTTGTTGGTGGATACCGTGTATTGTTCATCTAATAATATAAATATACTATAAATTGTGGTTTCCAGAACAGAGCTGTAGGAAAGGATGCGCTTGAATGAAAATTATTTGTTGTACCTAGAGATTTACTTCTAAAATTTAAAATTGTATCTTGGGAGGAAAAGAAACTATGGAATTTAATGCACTACATAACTACATATATAAGCAGGATATAAGGTATATATTTCCAAATGAAGAGTACAAAAGGGAAGCAAGGATAAAATCTAAAATCCCATTTCCTACAAGTAAAAATAAATACATAAAAAATCTGCTGAGTAATCAGAATTAAGTTTCGCCAGAATAAGAATGAGTCCTTTTCTCCAAAGTTCTATACTTTCCATAAATAATCCATCCCGAGTTAAATATCCGTTTATCCACCAGATACTTGCTGCCTTTTCCCCAAAAGCCTATAAAATTCAGCCTATTTATTGTCGTGCCTGTGATTCTAGATCGGTTAAGATTTTTTAGTTAGGTCTTCTCTCTATCTTCCTTCGTGTCATAAGCTGTCGGCCTTTACTCTTTGTTTGGCTAGTAGACTACTTACTTTGTAAGTTTCTTATCTTTCAAGCTATGCCTTCTTTATTTACAAGCATACAAATGTTCGTAACTTATGACTTCTGATATAAATAGATTTCTCTCTTATAGTATAGTATAGTATAGTAGCATAGAATTAGTATAGAATATAGTGTAATTGTTCAATTAAGTATGTTCAATATAACGATATAATAGAAATAATTATTATAAACATCATAAGGTAACACAGCCCTTCTAAAATTTTATAAAATATAGATGGGAGTTCGTTCAAGGATAAAAGTAATGCATTCTTAGTAAATTGGAGTCAATGCTTAGTGTACGAAACATGATGAGATATTACTGTACCTAGTAGAGGAAAGACCTAATAATCCCTTTATAGCCTCTATACTTTTTAAACACTTAATACTATTTGCTATGAGTTACATGGAGTTACCTTCTCTTGTCTTACTATATATGATAAATATTATTTATTGCTTTACTAGTAAATACATTACTAGATATGAGGTTTTTATAGGTGTGAATCAAAGAATAGAAGGTGTGTATGAAAAAAATTATAGGTTATATAAGTCTCATACTATGTGCTATGCTCTTACTAAGTATTTTGAAGGAGAAGGGAATATATATATATATATATATATATATACTCAAATTGTAATAGGTATTTCTCATTATAGGATCTAATAAGAATCCTAGTATTATGTTATATCATGCATTAAACTAAGAAGAGAGATGGGTTTACTTATAATCTCACTAAGGTATATTTATAAAGAGGAGTTCTTACTTTACCTATAAAAGCTTGGTAACATAAATGTAGTATTCGTATGACTTCTTGGGCCTTCCATTATATTATATAATGTGCTCTTTCTTATTCTTGTAGGGGTTGTGTTGTTATATGAGTACATCTTTCCCTTATCACTACTTCTTTCTTGTATAGTATAATACTTGTATAGTATAATAGAGCCTACTAATAAACTAGAAGTGTATTCTTTATGTAAAGCCATTTTATTTCATTTCTATATAGCTATATAGAGTAAGTGCGTACTTATTAGAAGATGGTGCTAGAGTAGAGGAATGGGGAGATACTTGTCCTTTAATAATTATATTTGTTAAAAGGGTAATAGAACTTACGAGGTATTATAGGTTGTGTACTCTTACGTGCTAGTGTATTGTTATAACTTAGGTATGTGTATTTATAGTAATTGGCTTGGAAAACTTATGAAGACTTATATATTATGTAGTAAGTATTGACTTCTTAGAAATTCTATTTTTTTCTACTACTCTCTCTTTCTTAGTACAGTGCAAGGTATATTATAAGCATAAGTTTGGTGTTAGATAACAACGACAACAACTACACTATTAAATATTTGATGGAATATTATGTGCTCCTTACCCGCTTCTCTATTTAATTAATTTCTCTAACCTATCTTTTAGTTGTTGCTTTTTATTAGAATATACTAGAAAAAGTAAACCTAGGAAATCTAGAACAATGCACAACAAATTCAATAACCGAGTACACTTGCTTTTATTATTATAGGCCTATTTTACGATAACCAAGATATTTTTAAACGCAAAGTTATGAAAGCACCTAGTAGACTCTTCCGTATAAATAATGGGTCATATACATGAGTTGATTCTTAGACTAAAACATGTAGTGCACAAAGAGAGTAGCCTTAAATATACCTATAACGTGTTGGTTACATCCTATATATATATATTTCTTACTAAATTATAATACATGTAAAAATAAATATCTCTTACCTTAGTAGCTCTTTCTAACCTTATAGATGTACTACCAAATTTAGTCAATGAGTGTGTCTTTATAGAAGAGTCCCTAAATTCATAGGTGTATAACAAAAACATAGTAGTAAGCGTGTCCAAAGGAAGTCATGTCCCTTAACAAAGAATTTGCTTTGATGATAGAGTAAGGATAAACACCAAGCTATATAAAAATAAAAATCAAGTGTATTTATCTATAGTATACTAACAAGGTAAAGTAATGAGGATTTAATAGAAATTTCATTGGTTAATGAGAAATTGACAAGATATCATAGAATATTATTCTAAGTATTCCATTCCAT
Source organism: Plantago major (assembly GCA_026545765.1). Classification (NCBI taxonomy): domain Eukaryota; kingdom Viridiplantae; phylum Streptophyta; class Magnoliopsida; order Lamiales; family Plantaginaceae; genus Plantago; species Plantago major. Next base: position 402,282 of record JAIFAC010000016.1, on the reverse strand, counting down.
CTTTTTTTATGAGAGATAATATAGAATCCCATTTTAACCTTTACACTCTCCAATTCTTATAAATTACAAACTAAGCACAACTTAGGAGACACCCACCTTCTTTTCCTTAAATTCTTTGTCCTACTATAGCCTAAACACTTATAAAGAAAGTTACCTTCCTTTCCTATTTTTTTGCGGTATACAACTATGGGTTTACATGCCTTAACATCCATTGTTCTCTTTCCTTAGCTTGTTTTTCTTATAAACTAAATATCTTTTCACAACGGGTTTTCTAATTCCTATTCAATTTGATTTACACGATCTTACATATATTTCTTACATATATTTTAGGTTTATCGCACAAGGTAAGTTCACTTAATTTATTGCATTATTACCAACCCAAGATTTTGTTAGTAGAGAAGATAAGTATCCATTATAGTTTTTTACCATAGAAATATATAGGAAGAAAGCAATAGATATTATAATTTTAAAAGACACCATATGTAATTCATCTCATTTGATTTAAGTAACCTACCAAACATACTCACTCTATTAGTACTACACAAGGCAAATACCTTATATACTTAGATTCTATTTTACACAATAGCTTCTATAATAGCTTCTATAGAAAAGAACATGATAACTTAAACCCTTCGCTATATATGAGGATTTCTTAGCTCTTATTATATTATAAATGAACCAGATAGATGTACTACTTCAAAGCAAAGATATAAAGACGTCAACATAGAAAGTCAACATAGAAAATAAAACATGTATGGGAGCGTGTATTATATTACTTAGGGTTACTTAGACAATGTTAAATAGGTTGAATATCTTTTACTAGGACATATTTTTGTGTATAGCTTATATTTGGTATACTTACTTAAGTTTCTATAACCTCTTAGGTATACTGTGTAGTAATCACTTAATTATATAAACTCAATCTAAAGAGTAGTAAGTCTTATTTAGAGAGCATATCTTAGTTTTCTATCTTATCTATATTTCCTTATCCTTGTTGTTTCCTTTCATTATTCTTCAATTACTAAATTATATAAATTCCCAAGTGTAATAGATGCTACCTTATATAGTCTCTTTCTTATGTATAAAACCAAGTGCACTTTTTTTTAGTGAGATGTGATAATGCTAACAAATACTTTCTTAGTAAGAGTTATAATTGTACAAATATAAAATGAGTGGATATCAAATAGAAGTTTTATTTAAGCTAAATACTACATGGTTGGGTACTCCTCTAAGACCAATATAAAATAATCTTAACGAAGAGCTCTTCTTTACGTATATTCTCAAGTTTCATACTATAAGTAAGACACAAATTTAAATTTAGTTACCAATTTACCATGAAGTGTTCTTGGCTTACTATATAATACAATATCCAGTGCATACCCTTTTACTACGCTTACTTTACTTTAATTAACGTACCAAAAAGCTTACCTATAAGGAAGGGAAAAGTTAGAAATTATACTTGTGCATAAACTAGTTTCAAAGCAACAAACAATACGGTAGGATTTACTAAATATAAAAGCGTATAGAATTGTGGAATAAGATTAAGCTCTACCTACAAAGACAAAATATTCCGAAGCTATTTCACGTTGATGGCGTACTTGAAGAAGGATAACTACTTACTACTAGACAATTTATATAAAGTTCTTTCTATTTATAAAGTATATGAATATTTTCCAAAGTATACAACAAGAGCTACTAGCCGAGCATTTATATGAACTCTATTTCCATTTTCCAGTCTTACTAAATTAAATACAATGACAAATATGCTCTTCTTTTTTCTCAAGTACTTAACTTATTTTTTATAAACCCTTATCAACCAAAGCCATAGGTAGAATTCTATAATTGATAATAAAACACTTAGGGAATACTCTATCCAACAAAGACAAGTTAGAAACCAAAAAGAAAAGGAATTCCTCATAGATGTAGTATAGCTTCTTTATAGATTTAGATTATTATAGTATAGGTGTTATATAGGCACGTCATAGTATTAGTTATTGTAGAAAAATAAGTAGTAGTTTTTCAAAGCATGTATTTGTAGTAGCCTAAGAGATAAAGTAAGTAACCCTTGTAACGAGTGTCATCTCCACAACTTGTAAGTCTTTATATAAATTAATTTGTAATACTAAACTAAGCTAGCTTTAGGGTATGTTCTCTATTTGAAATATAAATTTATCAGGTGCTTTATATAATACTAATGCATATAAAATAATGTACTCCCTGTTATTGGACTTCTTATACTATATTATACTATTTATACTATATTACATTATACTATTTATACTATATTACTTGTTACTGAATGTCCTAATATCTTTATCCGTTTTCTTATGAACTCCTTTCTCTAATCTACACTACTCTTAGTTCTTTCTTCTTAGTAAGACATATATTCTATAACCAACCCCAATGGCACTTTTGCCTTTCATTTCCAGTATTAGTTCTACCAAATTACTTTGAGTTTATAGTCAACACAGGTTAGTTTTGTATTTTCTTAAAGACTTTTTTATAAAATTATATAGACTAAATAGAGTATAACCAGTTTCATAGGACTAGGGCACGAGTACACTTCATTTCATTATGGGTAGACACTAAGTTTGAAAGGAATGTAACTTACCTTTATATATTATATTACTATAAAAAAAAGCAAAGAGTACATTGAGAATTAGTAGCTTTTTGATCTATGACTTCTACCGAGTATACTACATACAGTGCTCTGATTATATTATATCTCTTTTCCATTACTTGTTGTTGACTCATAAATATGCTTATTAACACAATAAGTACTCTTCTTTAATAAATAATATTAGATAAATATGATTCTGGTATACTTACTCTATAACTTCTTTACTAGATTTTGCCTAGGATTGTTTCAAACACATGTATCACTTTTATCTTTATTACTATGTTTCGTACCTTAATGAATTTTTCTATTTTTTTTTAGCATGTGCATGTAGTATAGCTAGCATATATTTAGTTTAGGGCAAAGGAGAACTCCCTATAGTAGAAGTATAGGTACCTAAGTAAATATAATTAAGAATTCTTTTCTACTCATAGTATGAACAGTATTAACAATTTCAAGTAATAACAAGTAATAAATAGATGTTGTCTTCCCATAAACATTTCCTAGATACCATTTCTATAATTGCTTTGTTTTCATACCCTAAAAAATACCTACAATTTCTATATAATATAGTATTATTCGTTGTTGCTAATAAACTTAAAGATAAATACTCTCTCCTTACTCTACTAGATACTAAAACTTATACCTATAGGCTAATAACTAAAAGTGTAGTCCTCTCACAAGGATACCCAAGCAGAGTCTTTCTAAGTTTCTAAGTACAGTAAGTAGTACATTATATCATATAAACGAGGAGATATCACGAAAATGAAATGCAGAGGAGAGGAGATATATAATAAATTTAGGGTAAGTAAAGAGCTTAGTTTGGAGAATTAAAGTATAAATAGAAATATGAAAGAAAATACCAGAGGAACACATGTAGTACAAAGTAATATATGCCCTTAGCAATACTAAATAAAGAGATTACAGATAAGCTATTCCATATACATATAATAAAGGACAGTATTAAACAACATAGTTACAACAAACAGCATCTCTCACCAATACCATTTATGCTAGATACAAGGTACATAAGATATAAGCCTGAACTAGTAACTAGTCTTAAGGAGTCTTTACTGGATTAAATAATATTATATACAATAATAAGTTCTTGGTCTTAAACACAAATTATAGGTGAAGGTTATTATATAGAATAGAATCTAAGAATTGTAGGGAAAGTTACTTTCTTAAATGGATTACTTGATGCGAGTTAAGATAACTTCTTAGAGTATATTATACAAAAGCTTATATTAAGTAGATACCTAAACAAATATATAAGAGAGGAAGTTAATAAGAAATTTAGTAGAGTACATATATTTCACTAACAAGAGTCTAATTCATGGATACCAAAGCAAAAAACTAAGATTTATATGCCAAGCTGTCTTTATTTCTAGTACCACATAGTTACATAGTTGTTTCTTTCCCTCCAAGCCTTTTCCTAATTCTATTTATAAGCGCCTTGTTAAAGATTTAAGTATTGTATACATTGTATAGTAAAACTCTAGGTCATTACGTTATTAGAGAATACCCTTAAAAACCTTTCTTATGTGATAGGACATGTGCTTATGATATAATATTGAAAGTAAACAATTCTATATACACTACTAGTTCTAGAAGAAATGGAGCTAAGTAAATAAGGAGATCTAAAACTTCATGCTTGTTGGTATATACTTGGTATGTAAATATAATATAAGGGTAGAAAGCTTTGGGGAGTAAGATCAACTATAGGATTACAAAGCAACACGCACTCTTGTAATATTTATACGTGTCCTTCTTGACACAACACATTTTTAGGATCTCTATCTTATACCCATATTACCCTTATAATTATAATAAATACGTTACTCTAAGAAAAATAAATTTATGCATTACTTACTACGAGTCCAATTTAATTATCTTTACTATAAGAGACACATACACTTAAGTACTTTTCCAATATATATATATATATATATATATATATATTCTTCATGTCAATACATAGTATACACACCTTAATTCGTATTCTGAGCTCCTCTTTATTTTTATTTTACAAAAAATATAGAACACGTGCTTAAGTAAACCCTATTTATGCTTTATAATACAGCTTACAAATATCCATTTTCTTTCCTTAAAAGTCACGACTCCCTTATTAATATTAATTAATATTAATTAATGATTTGAATATTTTCTTAGTACGGATTCCTTATTCCCTTTTTATTCTCGTGAACATATAACTTTACAACTAGAAATCCATAACAAATAAGAATCAAACAAAAAAAAGAATAGTCTTCTATAAAAACAGCGGAGTAACGGGACTTTTTTAAACTGGATGGAATACTAATTTTATATACAATTTTATAAGAATTATAAGAAATAGCTTGCGCAGGAGATATATTCTTCAAAACATAGTTAGAGTATACTGAACTTTTCTTTTCTATCTACGGTATTGTGCCCTATTAAAGAATTCCTTGTTTTATTATATCTTTAATATCTTTTTTATTTATTTGCCAAATATCTACCGAATATTTCTTCGCGGTGTTGTCTGTGGGAAGTTATCGTGAAACTAAATGTTGAAAAGATGCCTAAACTACAAAAAAGGAAGAGGAAGGTTTAAGGAAATCTTAGTAAATGTAAGAGAAGAGTATTGTCAGGTATGCCTCTCAACAAAGAACAAAGATCCCTTAAATAAAAGAGTTTAAAGAGCAGAGCTCATCTCCTAGACAATGCAAATTTAGGCGTAAAGAAGTACCCCTTACTACAAGATTCTATTAAGAATTATAAATTAGCTTATTAATAAAATAGAGCTATAGTTAATTAAACGTTTAGACAGTGTTTGTTTCCTTCCTTTGCCTTCTTATTCGTTTTGCGAGTAAGTGATTTAATAATGTAATAAATAAATAGTAAAAAGTCGTCTTAGAGTAACATAGTATAAATTATTATATTTCTTCAATACCTTCAATACTCCGTAGTAGTTCTTAATGTGCAAATAGCTGCAAAAAAAGAGTGGACAAAAATAATTTCATGTACGACTTCAGAATTTAATAGTATATTCCACTAACAAAGTACTAATCTGAAAGGGTTTTTTTAATTAAGCAGCAAGGGTTGCTCCCCTCAATGATTTTATAAATGATTAGGTTGCAAATGAATGTTATTTCAGCAATAAATATGTAACTGTTAGCTATCTTTTAGATGTTATATAGGATTCCCTTATAATAGGTGCTACTTTTCCCTAAGAAGTCCTACTAGCATAGGTGAGGATGTAGCATCTATTTACTCCTGAAGTTGTTATATAACATAATCGCAACTCTGTTTTGTTGGATCAGGTAAGAAAAAATGTACTTGTGCATAGATTCTTGACCTTACTTATTAATTATTTGGCTGTAAAGACACGTAGGCAGTGAGCTCTGTCTATATTTTTTCTATATTTGTATTGGAAGAGAGGGTTGAATACATGCTATTACTATTTACTAAGCTATGCTCTTAAATAAAAAGGCACCGGCACTTGCTAATTAAATTATTTTCCAGAGGAACACCCATAATGCAGGTAATGAAAAATGAAGAAGGATTCGGGAGGAGTGCACTCAAATAAATCTAGAGAACTAAGTACGTATTAAGTAAGTAGGTATATCTTTGTTTCCTAAGAATTAGTCTAAGAAGTAATAAGTGTATTCCCCAGTGCGTGTTCTTTCTAATAATCCTATAAGTGGGGAGATCCTTCCCTAACTAATTTTATATACCAATACTATGATAGTGACAATGTAAGCATACTTTTATCCATTAATTCCTTGTCTTATGTACTTTGCCTTCTTAAGTAATGTTTTATGTAAGTGCACTCTATTTACCTCTATATCTATTTACCTCTATAAAATATATTTCCTTAAAAAGCTCATTATAAATTATAAACTTAAGTAATCCAAAAAGATAAGGAATCGTGTCTACTAAAGAAAAAGAATCTACCCTATGTTGTTATTGGAAAGTACTTTATTTACCTTAGTCCCTAAAAGTTTGCATTATATGTTTTGTATAATAAAAAGGGATTGCTAGCACTCACTATAACTGGGTATGATAAATATGCCTTAGTCTTTAACCCTAAAAATTAATTGGGTAAGCGATTGTTTGGGTTATCTTATACTACACAACATAGGTATTCTTTGGTTTTCTCTTTACTGGTGTTATTAATACATCTCTTTTATAGTCTCTCCTATCTAACCTAGGTGCATATAATAAATTCTATTTATGATTATTTTGTCCTATACGTCAAGTATTTAATGAAACCTATGTGTCATGTGAAATTATATTGTACAAAGTAATACAGCTCTATATATACCCTAACAACAATAACAAAGAATACCTAGGCTTATATCTTATTTCAAATATAAATAGTAACAAGATCAATGTAAAAAAAGTAAGAACTTTTGGTAGTAAAATAAAAGTATATAGATATTTAATAGGCATCATATAGAATTTGTGTAGTCAAGGTTATAGGGGAGAGTTTATACAGACAAAACAAATGAGGTAAGAACTTAGTATCGTAGAGGTTAGCGTGTATACATAAATATAGGTAGAACACGAAATATACTAGGTACTTAAGAGAGATCGCATTTACCAAGCACTTATGAAAATCATTATACATATGAAGGAAGTCTATACTTTGAAAATCTCTTCTCAAATAAATTATATTACTAAGGATAACATAGCATACCTAATTATATAGCGATCTATCTATAAGGGTTATAATTTTCTATTTTGAAAAGAAAACATAGTAATAAGAAATAGTTTTTAGTAAGTAGAGAAAGGAAAGATTCCTTAGTACTTAAGTTAGCATCTATAGGAAATAGAGTAAATGTAGTAGAAACAAGATCTAGTAAATAAGATTAAAAAATGAAGGGGTAAGATCAAACAAAGCTCTATAGGTATAAATAAATAAAGTAGGGCGTCATAAGCAAACATCTCTTGTGTAAGGTAGTATTCTATAATATCCTGCAAAGTACTCCTTTTGTTTGTAATATCTCCGGGTATAGTCCTCTATCCTTACTAAGCTTATAAAGGCGTATACCATAGATAACTCCAAATACAATTTCTATTATAATACATAAAATCTAGTCAATTTTCTAAAAATGGTAAATTTCATCATTAGTAGAGTTTTGGCATCTTTTCGTATAGAATATATTTGTACATAGATAAGCATGTGTTTAAATAAAGATCATTATTGTTCATATTTGTAAGAGTAAGGGACTAGGTAAGACAGCTAATAGAAAAAAAAGTTAGAGTTATAATTTATATTAACTAAGTAAGAGAGGATAGGTATTGGGCATGAAAACTTAGAGTATAAATAGTTAGGAGTTCACTTAGATAAATTATGTCTAAAGGAATACGTGGAATATGCAATGCTTACTATGTTGTTGTCTTACTTAAGTGGTTACGTACATGTACTTTGATTTGTTCCTTTTTTTTAACTTGGAGAAGCATTTATTTAACGTATAATAACTTGGAAGGGAATTACGTACACGTGCTTATACACATTTAATAAATTCATAGTACTACAAGATAGATCTATTCTTAGATTTTTAAATATTATATAAACTCAAAGAGAAAAGACAAGAGTACACACCTCATAATATCATTAATTAAGGATAGGCCATTATTTATAGTTAACTATGTCATGTATTGAGAAGGAAATACTTACCATATCTTATTCTATTTCTCTACTCTATCATAATTAGTTGTACTTAGAAATGACTGCACAAGTTATAACTCTAGTAATGAATGAAGATGCAACGTTACATTAATTAATTCTACTCTAATACGTTTTTCTCTATACCTAAAAATAAGCCTGTGCCAATAATAACTACACCCTTTGAATCTATCATAATAATGTATACATCCTTAAGAACTCTATATGTTATTTGCTTGGTACTCTAAGATAAGTTTTATAAGTAACAAAAGTAAGGAACTCATAGAAGAGAAAGTAAGGGACATAAGAGATAACACTTACTAGCATATAGTTTTACATTGTTAGCAGAGAGCTTAGTATAAGATTACATAAAGTACTTAGCATTCAATTATGGTAATAATAGTTTACCTTATCTATAATCTAGATTGGATTTCATATTCTTATACTACATAGCTTTATATCTCTTTCCTTATATCTTATATATTTTGGAATACATTTACTACAAATCATGGTGTATTTCCTTGTATATCTCTTATATTTTAGAACTCATGTTAAAGAACACTCTTTTAGTATAAATAAATTAGGTGTGACTTAGGTAGATTGCTTTACTCTCTTATAAAAGTTTCGAGGTGAAAAGACCTCGTTGAATTAGAATACTATAAAGAAGACGTATACTATGACTATATAATATAAAGTTCTACACGTGCTATGCTTAATCCTATACAAATTATAATTTACTTAAGAAATACTATAGGTATGTGCTACTCTTTAAAAACCAAGTAAAGATAATAAGGTACACGTGTTGTGTCATGTTGGCCTATACTAAAAATAAATAGAGGAACCCTTTTCTAATTAATAATTCTATAAATGAACTTGAAGGATATACACGTCCTTTCCTAAGTAAACTACCTTCTAAATATATTTTTGAAGTACAACTATAAACTATACTTCCTTAAACAAGCTATGATAATTTCTAACAAAATGGTATACTACGTGCTCTATAAAATGTAGATAAAGTAAGATAACCTCAGTATTAAAGAACTGTAATGTTTCGTGCATATTCTTCTAGGTAAGTAATAAATAGCTATTAGTACCATATAGAAATGTAGAATTATTACAAACATCAACTAAATATAATTAATATGGAGTAATCCTATACCAAACTTTCTCAAAATAATATTAAGAGTGTAGGCTTTCATCTGGTGTTAGATATTACACAATAGATGTGTGATTAGAGGAGACTCAGTACTTGTAAAGTGTAAAAGTAGATGCAAAACATTATAGTAATCAAAGAATTGTGATATTAGTATAACTTAGAGTATAGTGTATAGTAAGATAAGAACAAGTTAGAGTACAGGATAACCTATAAGTTGCTTAGAACATATAAGAGAAATGAAATAAATGTAGTAATAAGCCCCTTACTAATTAAAGATGAAAGCACTATAATAGGATTGTTGTATATGACACACTAGTATATGAAGGAAAGGATATTTTTGTTAAGTAAGTAAACGAAGCAGAGTTAAAAACCTATCACATGACTAGTATTCGCTTGTAAATTTAAATACTATGTTAAGCTTGTAGCTGCTCGACATTTGTAAAACCTTTCCCTAATTGATATAGCAAAAAAAAACAATATCTGTAACAACTATACTTCTCTTTCAAAAAAAGGTTGTTAAGCAAGGCAAAAATAGACTTTCGCATAGTTAGAATAGGATTTCTGGTCTAAGAATCCAAAGGAAATAGAAGCTCTTTTTCATTTATGTTTATTATGTATGTTTACAAAAATACGAATGAATACATTTTAGGACTTTTAAGTTAAGTACTCTTCGCAAGTGTCATAGCCAAAGAGGAAGATTTCAGAGAAGACATTTCCAATATTTATTCGGAATGAGATATGACCATACTTGTAAGCGAAGACTATTTACTATAATTAATAAAGAGATCCATGCATAACCACCACCCTCCCTACTATTATTTATTTCTCCAGAGGAATAGAGCACAATGTTACAAAGGAGCTAACTAAATAATTAACTGTACAGGTAATCCAAAAAGAACTATTGATTGAATTAATTGATTGAAAAAAAAAGGTATTCCATAAAATACACAAAAATTGGTATAGTTTTAGAAATCTAGAATCTAACGGGAACGGGAGGGTTATACCTGTAACTGGCATTTCTAAGTACAAGAAAATCAATTCATCTATATTTCTATGCTATGTTTCGTAATGCTTTCTTTGAAGTCTGATAAATGAGAAGTCATGAAATATTTATTATAAGAAAGGATCCCTAGGAGGAATAAGATGTGGACACAACATTTTGGATAAAGACCCACATTTCTTTCCAAAGAATCTCCCGTAAAAACAACTTCTCATAATCCATATCCATTTATAGAGAAAACTTAAAAGAGATGTTGTTGCGTGCATATTCTTATCTAGGAGAATGACATAAGGAATTGAGAGAAAGGACAGCCAAATCTATATGAATGAAGAAAAAGAAAAAATAAAGAAGGGAAATAATTTTCTGTAGTAGGCATAAGTAGACATATTAATAATGAATAAATACAAGTTAGTTAATCCAAATCAGAGAGTATAGTACCTAGTTCTAATTAAGCAATAACCAATTATACTTCCTCCACTCCACCACCAATTAATCCTCTGAAACAGCGATAAGAAAAGAGTAAAGAGATCTCTTTCTAATTCCGGTAGTTAAGTAATTTATACTTATTTCCGTGTATGTATTTGTATGAAGTAATATGAATGGAAAAAAAAGTATAGAAGTGAATCATTTATGTTGTAGGCTAGCTTATTCTATTTATATTATGTAAGCAAATTCTAATGAGGTCCAAGTTAAAAAAGAATTAAGAATTAGGGGAGCAACTACAATACAATACAATTGAAATCTATTAATAATGAAAATATAGCATCATGACATACCCGCTCTACTTCAATGTACTTTTTTTTTGTAGAGTAAGATAAACAACACATTATAACTAGAAAATAGATTTACTCGCTGGAAGAAGGCATGTTGGTGGAGATGTTGGAGATTGGACATAGTAGTGGAATAGAATAATTAGGAAAGGTTAGATTAGATAGAGCATTTAGAATATATTCAATTTCTTTCTAGTTTACTTTTAGAACTATGTATGAAAAATCTACAAGAGCTAAGAATCCAATCCAATTAGATAAAAACAATCAAGGACTATCTAATTCCTTAACTACACTCTCTCTGGTCTGCTCTTACTCGTTACGTTACTGGGTTGGATCAATTCTCTTCATTTTGGTTGGCTACCTTCTTTTGTTGGTCTCGAAATGTTACTTTGGTTGAAGTCTACCTTATATATATCTTCAAAGAGTATATGGAATATAATAGAAAGTAAGGAATGCCATCCCCCCTATCTCCTTAAGTTTTTAAGTTTAATATTTATAAAAAGCAGTAAATCCATTAGTAGGTAGAACTCCTTAGATCTCTTCTTACATAGATCTTTTTTAGCAAGGCATTATTAATTATTAAAAGTGGTTGTATTCCAATTCCTGTTTTATCTTTTATTTTGGGCTTTCCCTATATAAATAAGACTAAGAAAGTACAAGATTTCGCGTTTCTGATATTATGTAATCTATTAAAGATCTAACTTCTTTTTGCACAAGACATCTCTACTTTCTTTTATCTATTCTATGCTACATATCTATATAGTAAATTTCGGTAAATAACAAGAAATAACAAACAAAGAAGAGGGATAAGAAATGCACATAATGAGAACGACCTTTTGGTTGATAAACTTATTTATATGTTACGATCTTCTTTGCCTTTCTCTGCTCTTTCTCAGCACCAGGGGGATAGTCCTCCTTTCCTAAGATAAGAAGTATAATAGGGTGGAAATAATATAGAATAAGAATCTAAACGGAGAAATAGGTAATAGGTAGAAAGGTATAACATAGAATGAATAATCTATTGAGGAAAAGCTTGCTTATTTTAAATTAATAACTACACATGATAAGACAAGAATAAGTACCTGTTTTAAATATGTGTTTGTTTTACAGCGCTACTACAAGGAGAAGGAGATAAAAAGCAAGGACATAAATAAATAAATCATTATTAACTCGATTAACTCGTATTCTTTCTAACTACCAATACATAAAATATAACAGCTGTAAACAACTAATATAAATTATGTATGGATAAAAAAAAGAAGGCATATAACTAATCTTATCTTATTAATACTCTATTTTGTATTTTTTCTTCTCCTTTTTCTTCTCCCAGGTGAAAAGCTCTACCCGAGCTGGTGTCTTCTAAGTAGTTACCTACATAAATAAGAGATAGAAAAAGAAAGAGTAATTAAGTATCTTTCTTTAACTTTAATTCATGATTTATTTGGTTAGGATTTCTATACACGATATGCCTAAAATCTAGAAAAGTAATAGTCATTGATTGGCAAGATTGACAAAGAAAGTGAAAACTAGTAAAGTAAGTATAATTCTTTTCGTAACCATTAAGGGCATAGTTTGATCAACCCAGCAATGAAATATCTTTTTGTTGTTAGTATTGAATACAGAATCTTGCACTCATTCGACCATAAACCATAATTTTCTAGTAATGTTAATTACAAGGCACCTATGCAATTTTACCACCTGTACAAGGAAACCCTACTAGTATAACACAACTATTGATGAAAATGAAGAATATGAAACTGGAATAAAAATCTATAACAGGACATACATAGAATATAAATACTGAGGGTTAGATAAGAAAGAAGTTATTAGGCAGATACCAATCAAGAGTTAACTCTAAGCGATTCCAAAAAAGACGAAGAAAAACCTCATATAAATTGTAGTAGAAACAACTATAGAAGTACATAATTAGAGTATTTGTAATTTACTAAGTTAAGTACATCGAATCGACATCCCCTAAAGTTCTTTTTAACTGCTTATAAAGACCATTTTTTCATATTCCATTATATATTATCTGCGGCAGGTAGACGGTAAGACATGCAGGTAAGATAAAAAAGGTACGAATTCGAACTATAATTTTGGGTAACCTTTATTACTAGTAGAAAGGAAAGTAAGATGTTAATACGAGTTTGTTGCTTATTCCACAAAGTTGTTTAGATATTGGTTATAATTGAGATACAATAGCACCAGTAATAATGAAATAGAAATATGCAGTACAGCAACAAGTAAAACTAGAAAATCGCCCATAGAATTTTGCCCTAATAAATTAAGAAAAAGATATCGAAATAGAGTAGTCAACACATGCATAGAGTCAAACAAAAGAGTATATAGAAAAGGAGTAGGTAACAAGACTTAATTAAGTAAGAATGAAGGGTGAACTAGAAGTAGGTTATTTTGGGGTGGTTTTAGTGGTATTATAATAGAAAAGTTGTAGAATCAAAATTACTAGGGATGTTGTAAGTGGATTTCTTTCTTTCAATCCTCGGTAGGAATAGGAATGGAGGGAGGTACTGATGTAAACCAGTGTAAAGTTATTTAAGTATTATTCTTCACAATCTTCAGTTCTTACTCTAAGGATCTGCAATAATGATATTTAGCAAAATGGGTTGGGTTAGCCCGCTAGTTTAGTTTATATATATATATAAGTATATGAAAGCACTTGTGGTTTGCGGAAAGTATAGAAAATTTATATATATATATATAATGCTAAGTAATTTCCTCTTCTAACCAAGAATATTTACGATTTCTAATATTTCTTAATTAACACCGTTATCAGTTATCTTATGTGTAGTTCTCACTCAGTTTTCCCTTCCAGATAAAGAATATTTTTTAGTTAAGAGCTTAGCTTTTAACTTCTCCATTTCCTGGCATTCCCTGATTTGAGGACACATATGGACTTTTCGCCCTGACCTCACTTCTTAATAGGTGCTCAGCAGAATACGGTTATTACTTATTTACCCTAAACGAGTTTTATCTTATAGACCTATATCTAGAAAAAGGCGGTACTTATTTATTTATATTACTTATTTTATATTACTTATTTATATTATAATAAGTTTATATTATATATTATATATAATAAGAAAAATATATTTGATTATTGAGAAGTCTTTGTAGATCTATAGTATACAATAGAATGCAATAGTAACTCGTTAGTACTAAGTAATCTCCCTTTTCTCATATTCATGCTGCAAATGAAACGAATTGATTCACGTGTTGTCTTGCCAATAATAAATAAAAAACGCACCGGGTAGGTGTACTCCTTAGCGGTATATTCTCTTTAAGCTCTTTAAGTGACTCAATAATTCTATCAGTATAACTGGATCAAATTTATTTAGTGAGCATACATTCCTGACAAAAAAGGTATGTAGTAATCCAACTCATATATCCCCGCTCCCCTTTCTAAGATTTCTATTGAAAAATAGCTGGTGACAAGCACATTCAGGTACATTAACGTATACGTTTTCATGTATATTACCTATACCAAATAATTTATTTGTCATAAGTTTATATAAGGAATTTATATATTTAGACTTGAGAGGTGTCCTTGAGTTGTTGTTGGGTATCTTATCTAGTTCGTGAGGAGAGAAGATTGTTATTAAGGAATTAATACAGGCTGTACTATAATAAATGACTTTCATTGATGAATATATACTCTGGTTTTGCCTCTTTTTGGTTTGGTTATTTATTATTAGCTATTTAGTATGCAGCCTTCCTTCCTTCCTTCCTTACCTACTTAAGAAATATAATAACATATATAATACCAAACAAATGTCTTCCATTACATTACCGTTTATTTCGTTTTCAATGCTAGGATATTAAGAATAAATACTTCATTTCTCCTATTATTTTTTTTTGACAAAGAGACTCCCGGCAGGTAGCATTTACTTGGAGTTGGCAGTAGTTATTTGTAGAATGTAGTTCTAGTTTTCACATCACATAAAAAAATGAGGAATATGGATTAAGCAAACACAGGATAGTAAACGCTTGACTGACATATAATAAAAATATATTTTAAACTATATCAACTGATTCTCCGGGAATAGCTTTTCGGTAAAGAACTCTATAGATTTTCATAATAGCTGCAGAAGGGAATACAGAAACTGTAGCAGAACATAAAACCATATAAACATAATAGTTGGTATTGGTATTTTTTTGTAGTTGTAATACAATTAAATTAAAGTACATAGTTATAATACAAAACAATTCTTTTCGTTTCATCTCATTTTAATACATAGCAGACATAAGTATAAACACAGCATTTCCAACACATGCTAGCTCTAATAACGTACTATTATCAAGAATAACTTCTCAGAGTGTTAATAATACTGTTCAAATACGAACTATATCGAACTTAAGTGCATAGTATTTACAGCCCGCATATGACGAAGGATAATAAACTAGGTCCGTAAGAACAAATGTAAGTGATTCTCCAAAGTGTTTTAGAAACTTTTCTTTCAATTTTGTCTATTCGAGGGTATATCCTTAGATTTCTTTTTGTCATTCTATATTAATCTTCTATTGCCTGTTACTCAAGTAGATTCAATTAGTAAGGTTAGTTAACTAAGTCAAGATATTTTCTTTGGCCAGACATGTCGTTTTCCTTCCTCCTCATTTTAGACTAGTAAAGAAATGAAGTATACCTACCATACATACATGTGAAAGAATAAGCTAAGCCATAAGGTTATTGCACGTTATTAGGATTAAGACGTCGTCATCATATGCCTACTTTTTAGTCTAGGTAGAAATTCTTTTTGTATGTAGGAATTCCCTTACCATTTCACAACAGATCTCTATTCTTCTGAATGCCCAACCAAAGCTTTCTTCCTTTCTGTTACTATTCTTTTTCTTTGGGATAAACTTGCTTGTTGCTGTCCTTGTATATCTTATATCTATGATTAGATAATACTAAAAATAGAAAAAAGTCGTCTCTGTCTGTAGTTTCTTTTAGGCTTCATTATGGAAGATATGAATCTATGCTTTGGTCTTGGTTTCATTTTGAATCTCTTACTTTACGTATCTTTTCGTAGTAAAATGAGTCTTTTCTCCTTTTAGTTCTATTTCTAAGACAGACTTATCTTCACTATTCTTGTTCATTTTGGGTATTTAAGGAAAAATACTTACAATAAAAATATGCATAGACAACAAATAATATTACGAGCTACAATTGCCTCTAACACAGCCAATCTAAGAAGAGAGAAACAGAAAAAAGGAATCTTTTAGGTTTAGATAGGACAAAGTCAAGAAATAAGAAATCCCGTTCTTTCATCTATTTTTATTATATGAGTCAAAATATGAGTCAAAGTGCCACTAATCGAAGTATCCCTAAAACATTTTATCGTATCTTTCCTTTCCAATAGAATTCCTCAAAGCAGTTCGTGACACGCTGAAACTAAGTAATAATTTGTGCCAGCAGAAAGTCCAAAAAACAGGGCAATTCCTGAGATTATTCCACTAGAAATAGAAACTCCCAAAAGGGTATAACGTATACTAGTCAAACATCCGTTTATATTGTGTATTTCTATTTTCAAAATTACATCTATGTAAGCAGCCGAAATAGAGAAGAGGAAAAACCACCAGTTCTTTTTTAAACTTTTTTGATACAAACGGGGAAAACTCTGTTTAGTCAGATATCTTCGGTTAATTAATTGAATGTATGGCATGGACCTTTTAGGGTAGATCTCTTTGGAAGGATTGAATTTGCTTTTGTTTCTAGAATTTCGTATTTTTTATTACTTCACGTTACCTTCACGATAAAATTATCACCAAACGAATCTTGTTGGTTTCATACTTTCCTGCCTAGAAAATGTTTTTACAAGTTTTTCTTTCCGAAAATTTATATCCTATATTTTTTAAGTACCTATAAAGAATTCTATGGTACATATGACCGAAACTACTCAATTTTCTTTTATTAGTTTCCAAAGGGACAATAAGGTATGTTGTTCTATATTTATTATCTTGCACGACTCTTTTTCGAAGTTAAGTAGAAAAAACCTTCGTTTAGAGGTAAACTTATAAAATGACTAATAATTCTACCTAAGCGGTAACAACACTAAGAACTTTATCTCCTGAAGTTGTTGTATACTAGATTTTATATCTCTTGTTGTCTTTATTTACTAATCTATTTGTCTTCTAACTAAACTATAAAATATATAATAACTATTTATTAAAATAAGGGAAACCAACCTAACTCTGGCATCTTCTTCACGAAAATTATTAATATTACAAGGAATATGCTGTCTCTTTCCTCGCTTTTAAGTTAATTAGGTATCCGCGAAGTATTCGTTTGCTAGTCTATTTTCTTCTTACATCTTCTTTTTATCTTTTCTAGCAGATCTTTGATATGGGTCTTTCCTCAACTGTTTTCGCCTATTATATCAGTGTTGTGGAATTTGTTTCGAAATTACTACTTTATTTTTATTTATATCTTACTTCTATTTTTTTTTATCTTGAAAATCTCTAACTAACTAAGTAAGTAAGGGACTTCTTAGGAAAACATAGGTTTTTTATTTACTATGTATTATGTTGTAAACTAAATCTCTGATCTATTCTTTGTTGTTAAGTTCATGAAATCCTTCTTTCAATTATTTATCTTAATCCATAAAAGGTCCTTGTAAGTAATTCTGTACCATTTCTTGTAGTTTTGCAGCTGTGTTTAAAAATAAACTGGTATACTTCTTCTTGTTTTTCCACAGAACTCTTAGAATACCTATTGTTTTGTTCATATTCTTAGTATAACATCAGTAACGATAATAACTTTTCTTCCTCACTTTTTCTACCTTCATTACTTTATTTGAACTAATGTTATTGCGCGCTGAAATAATACTTTGGATAGAGAAACTTAACATACAGGTAAGAGATATTCTAGTTAGTTTTGAAAGACAACCTTTCTTCATGAATTAAATACAGCGAAACTGATAATTATCTTCTAAAATTACAACAATATACGCATCCGTCTTTTAGGAAACAGTATCGTAGCTCTCTCTAATAGGACTTATTAAGTTCTTTACGTGAAAAAACCATTATTAATTATTCTAATATTTATTCATTCTCTCGAGCAAACTCTTTCTTATTCTAGCCGCATTCATAATTCTTGATTTAATTATTCCTATTTATTTCTATTAATAGATGTATGAAAGTAAATCGTACTGTTCCATAAGCCAAGATTCCTTAAGTCAATTTTGTGAAATTCTCTGTTTGTAGTTTGTAAAACCTAAACAAAGTCGAATTCGTGGAAGTAACAATTACTTAGTCCGCTACCAATATATATTATAGAAAAAGGTCTTATATTTTAGTATGTGTATTTAAGAATATAGTATCTTGGCGTTGGTAACTAATTAAGTTTCTAATTTTCATCCACTTTTTTAAGTTAAAACTTGACTTTCTCACTTTGACTCCTTACGAGCAACGAGTTCTCCAAAAATGATAACAATCTCCAAAGCTAAAAGGGGCAAAACGCTACTTTGGTCTATATGAAACTATAACTTTTAGTAAATTTGAGACATGTTTAGTACATAATTTTCAAAAAGCTTACTTTATCCTATGGCCGGAGACCAAAATCAATAAAAAGTCATCTATTTTTTTGTCTGTTTATAAGGGAAGTGCAATGTTGTTAGTCGGCGATTCCCATTTTCGAGGAAATTATGTAACCCTTAATCTACCTTAGCGCAGGGTTCTAAAAATATGAAAATTGACTCCTCCCTAGTAGTGTAGTAGTGAAAGTGAAAAAAATAGAAAAATTAATGCGCTTGCTAGGTATGGTAGTAGAACTTGAAAATGGTGTCATTGTTGTAATAAACTAAGGGCTTTTTTGTTTATGGACTTAAACTATAAAATGAAAATAGAGTAAACCCTTGGAAAAGCATTGACAGTTACTAAGTATAATAATCTTCTAGACTTATCTACATAAAGAAAGAACCACGGGAAGGCTGAGTACTTGAATATAATTGCTGGCTTAAAAACCGAGGAGGGATTTCGTTTCACATAACTAGTTCTTGATTTTTCAAAAAAAAAGTATTGAGCAAAATTAAGTAAGAAGATCCAGTTTCACATTCACACAAGAGAAAAGTGATCAGATTGTGTAGGTATGATGTAACACACGCATATATTCTTAGTTATATCTAGTTCGGGTAAGGTAATAAACAAAAATGGTAATACTGGATTCTGTCATGTAATATAGTCAATGTAGCTGGTGATTAAAAGAGAATATGAGAGAGATATAACTTGTTGTCACTTTGCCTTAAATTGTATATATAGTCGTATAGAAGGTACTCTTTGAAGTATAATTTATAATATAACATGAAAGCTAAGAAATATCTAGTAGGCTTGATACCCTTTCCCTCTTGCGTGCCCAAGTAAACCTAAAAAGCTGAGATAAGAAATAATTGCCAAAAATAGATTTATTAGGGGGCCATACCTATTGTAGTTATATTTCTGGATTACTAAACAGCAGGTTAATTGAATTCTAGCATGCATGGTAGGAAGAAGAGTATTTGTTACGGGATACTCTGTGAGGAATAATAGAAGATTATAGATTAAATCATTCATGCTCAAGTTGTTTTCTATGTCTAAAATCACATTTTATATATCCTTTGCACAAAATGCACAAAAAAAGTCAAAGCTCTCACCATTATATTCTCTATTTGAGGAGTCTTGAACTTATCCTTTATATCTCTTAGCATAATCCTTTACTGATACTGACTCATAACATATTTATTTATTCATTTATTCTCTTTATTTATCCTCTGCTAGGAAAGAGTAGTTGCTTGGATAGAGAAATCTTGTGATCAATTAACCAAAAGTTCAGTACGAGGTTTTACCTATTTATTATCTTAAAATTTATTTATATACTGGGCGAGCCTCACAATACAATAAATAAAAAGTTAACATGGGTTATTTCTTTCGTTTCAGTCTTCTATAAACGGCTTCTATTCTCCCCGTACAATCTTCGTAACCGCTAACCTTTAGGGTCACATAAAGGTTGGAGTTCATCATGGGGTAACAAATAACTGACAACACGTCATAAGTTATCCTTTAGTACCATTAAGTATCAAAATAACAAAATGTTAGGATAAATAAAATGTGTGATCTACCCAAACCCCTACCTTAACTACTTTCTACTCTATTTAATTTAAATAGTTAATTATGAAATGATATAAGAATCCAACTCATAAAAATCCAGCATTGTCCATGCTAAGATAAAAAGGTTAAGTAAATAATATCCAATAGAGATGTGCAATAAGACTTGTGAATAATCCATAGTATGCCACTCCTATCCCTCTCCAGGGTTTGCTCTTTTGAGGTAATTTTGGTTATTACTCGATCTATATGTTCTATTTTTCTATGTCAGCAAGCTAATCCAAGTTTAATCATAAAGTATTTTCCCTTTTAGTTTAGCGATGTCTTTTCCATTCTACTTGCTCGGCATTTTCCACATAGTATTGGTCTTCCTCCATTTTATTTTCTTCCATAACTTGTAACTTTTATCACACATAGGTATACTTAATTTCCCAAACCCTTTCACCAGCCTAACTTATCAACCCATTCTATTTTGTTATAATAAAGGAACCACATTACAATGAGTCCTCAAAAAGGAATCCTTTTGCAAGAAGGCAACCCGGCATGTTTATAGCAATTTTAAAAAAGGTAAGAATCTGCGGGGGGTTACACTATATCTGGGAGTAGAAGTAAGAGCGAAACATATTTAAGTAAGATAAGTTCACAAGGGTATAAAACTCAATGAGTATTCAAGGCCAGCATCAAAGATAGATATACTTTTAAGGTCTCAAATAAAACATGTTAGCTAATATTATAATTTATAATTCTGGACAACAAGACAATAAGAAGTGTTCCTTGCAAAAAGTATTGGTTAAAACAAAGAGGACTTAAGAAGACGTATCAGGTCTCAATCTATGTTATGCTGCACGGTGTATTACTCTTATTGTAACTCTTCTCTTCTTTCTCTTTCTTTTTTATGAACACGTTCTGTCTGTCTAGAATTGTCTTTGATATCTATTTTTTATATACTACACTTAACTCTAGGAAGTACACCCGATTAACTTGGTTAGGCTTTGATGTTAGAAACAAAAACACCCAAATATCCCCTTCGAGCAAGTAGAACTTTTTATAAGAAACTACAATTCGTGGAGATCCTATAATAAATTCTATAAAACTGTACTACTAGGATTAGAATCGTGCCTTATGTCTTCTTATTATGTTTTGTTGGATGTTTTGTGCTTTTGGAGTAGTACGTCTATAACCTATAATAGTGCTTTCCTTAATTTATACCTTTACTCTCAATCGAGCATACGTTTACTTGTCCTGGTATGTAGCAAATTTCATGCATAAGAACATGTTTTTTGGTGTTAGAATGTTTGGCATCACCCGGAAGTTCTCGCGTAGTAGGATAGTCAACAACCTATACTGTTTGGTCAATAATACAACATAATTTAATAATTTAGACACTTTTGTTGGATTTTGATATGATAGCATTAGATACTAAATTAGATACTAAGACATTCTCAAACAGAACAGGAGGGAATACTTACACCATATAGCACCATACACGCTATTACTACTCAAGTGAGAAAAGCAAGAAATGAAATTTGAGAAAAGTTATGAAACTCCTAAGCCTTGCTATGTTTTAACCTTAGTTTTTATGGTTATTACATATTTTACTTAGATGTGATGAGGCATAGAAACAAACAATATTGCAGCCTATGTTTCCACGTTTAAGTTCTATTATAATAAGTTGCCCTACTAGAGATCAAATCTTAACCAAAACTCTAACTAAACCAAGTACCATCCCCTGCCCGTTTAATAGAGATCTACCAAGGCATTTACAACAACTTCTTTAGGCAAGCTTAGATAGTAATACTTTCTCTCCAAAAATTTCTATCTTATCCAGCATACTTTTTGTATTTTATAGTGTTCCTCGATTTCGGAGGGGTCCACTATAATCCTTACTACTAAACAACTATAAGGTTTTAAAGGCATTACACCCAAAACAAGGTTCATTTTCTGCCATTTCTAGTTCTTAGTTCTTATACTAAAAGTATCTCATAAGGTATGGATAATTTCTAGTATATATAGAAGCGAAAAAAAGAAGCCTCTAGCTTTGTTGCATGCTTTCTATGGAGATGTAGTTCTATAATGTGAGAGAATATCCTAATATAGAAAACCAAGATGATCCAAATACGAATATATCTAATACAATTCCATCTTTAATAAGTATGATTGTGCAGAACAAGAAAAATGCCTATATACAGTTATAAGGACACGTCACAAAAGGATTACTAAGCTTAAAAATATATAGGTCGGCAGGCTTTCCTCTAATAATTAGGATCGGGTAGGCTTTAATCTAGGTTAACTCATTGTGTACTAAAGCTAAGAAATTAAGGTTACTGAAAATGTGAAGGAAAAGTAAAGACTCCCGGATAAATGTTTATAGGTAGGATAGGTTGGAGTAGCTAAGTAGAAGAATAAGATAGAAGAATGGAACCTACAATTTCAATTACGTAATAGCGTGCGATAAGAAGAGATATGCACTCCTCCATGGAATTTCAACGGATTTCTTCCAATTTGATCGATTGCACTTCCTTTCACTTAGAAACGACCCTCCGCGGCCCATTGGAAGCCACTTTGGACCCGTTTTCACTACCTATTTTTAGGTATTTCCATATAGAAATAGCTAGCTATGGATTCTTTAAGGATTTTTGAGATTTACTGTTTTTACTGTTTTACTGTTTTTCTAGACTAGAGACTAGAGTGTTCGAAATTCGAGATTTTTGATTGACTTTCTACAAAGAAATTTTCCTGGTAGAGATAAGGATACATACATACCTGCTGTCTGACTGAGTATATCCCTCATACTCGGGCACATTTTTGCGTGCACTTTTGTGCGAACAAATCGCTCTTTTTAGATGGGAAATCGACCCAAAAAAGTTGGCAATGGCTCCCTTGGACATGGACTTTGCTGATTTTCCGATCGGACAAGTCGCAGGTTTCAGGACCAACCTGCTATCTTTTAGAAGGTAAGACGTGTGCAGTTTAAGCACTTTCTAAGCTTTTTTCTGCCAGACTCAATCTGCAGGTTGTCCTATGAATCCGCAGGTCTTTTAGAGAGAACACGAGTGCACTTTTAGCACTTCTTGTACGTCCCCTACAATGTTGCATCTTGTGTCTATAGACCTGCTACCTTTTACAAGGGAGGCTTAGTGCACTTTCAGCACTTTCTTTTGCAGCTGTCCCCGTGCTAGGCTCTTGGTCTATAGTTCATAGAAGCAAGCTTAGAAATCTGCATCTCATTCCTATCTTTTAGAAGCAAAGACGTGTGCAGTTTTAGCACTTTCTACATCCGCCTGGCCCTAGAAAGTCGCATTTTTTGTCTATAGACCTGCGGGTGTTTCAAAGCAAAGGCAAGTGCACTTTAAGCACTTTCTACATCCGCCTGAGAAAGATGCCTAGAAATTCGCAGCCTTCAACCATAGGCCTGCTAGTGTTTACAAGGGAGCACGAGTGCAGTTTAAGCACTTCTGACACCCAAGCCCTATGGGTAGCATTCCGTATCTATAGTCCTGTAGGTGTTTCAAAGCAAAGACAGGTGCACTTTTAGCACTTTCTAAGCGTTTGCTTGACCAGTGCTGCCAGCAAGATTCAATCTGCAGGTTGTCCTATAAATCTGCTGGTGTTTAGAAGCGTAAGCGAGTGCAGTTTACACTTTCTACATCCGGAAGCAGGTTGTTCTAAGAATCTGCTGGTGTTTACAAGCGTAAGCGAGTGCACTTTAAGCACTTCTTACATCCACGAATGGGTAAGCTCACTCGCAGCCAGCAACTATAGACCTGCTAGCTTTTACAAGCTAAGACGAGTTCACTTTTAGCACTTCTGACACCCAAGCCTATGAGTAGCATTTCGTATCTATGACCTGATAGCATTTCCAAGCAGCAAAGACAGGTGCACTTTAAGCACTTCTTACATCCACGAGTGGATAAGCCTACCTTGTGTCTAGGGATCTGCTGGTGTTTTGGAAGCGCGTGCACTTTAAGCACTTCTTCGTGATTGACTAATAGCTAAGGCTTCCTCTAGCTTACTAAGATCTAATCTCTACCCAGTTGCTGTTGTTTAGAAGGGAAAGCGTCTTCTTTAGTAACAATTTTGTATACCCGCGATCGAGTTACCTTCTCTACCTTTCTTGTACAAGCTATTAAAGTCATAAGAATCTTATACACGTGCCTTCTAATTAAAGACAAAATTTATTGATTAACCTCTATGGCGTGCCTTTAACTGTGCAAATTCCTTTAGTAGAAATCTAGTCCAAGGATGATATACAAAAGTTTCCCCTGACATCGATATGTTTCCAAGTTTCTAACCTACTGTTTTTGTTTTTCTAGGATTTTCTTAGTTTGTTTTTCTCAGTCTGTTGTACTTGACTTCTTCCACCAGTTCCTAATGGATCAATTTAGAAAATTAGATAAAGAAAACGTGGTAGTAATAACGCTTTCCTCTTCTTTGTTTTTGGGTTCTTTCTTGTAACAGTGGGTGTTGCTCGTACTATTATACTACGGTAGAAAGATTAATGTAAACCTAGTTCCTAAAATTCATATTTATTAGAAACAAATTTTAGTCAGTTCAATCTAAGTAGCTCAAGAAAATCCTAATGAGTCACATAGGGTGCACGCTTCCTGTGGATTTAGGTTAGAAAACCAGCTATAATTCCGGATTTGTCTGTAAAGCAGAGTTCTTGCACTCCTTATATGTGAATTTGATATGTGAATTTGTAGATTTTTCTTTTCCTGGAAGAATCCTTTCTGTAGATGACTTAACTTTATATCGGCTTAAGATAAACAGCAAGGTATATAGATTTGAAAGAAGACTCGTGACGAGTGATCACGGAAAGGAAAAAAAGTAGTACTTTACAATAAAAATCAAAAATAATTATAATGTGAACTCATTAATGCATTGGAAATATAGTTTAAAATTCCAGCTTACCCGTAGCTGGTATGATAGCTGTTCATAATTGTTTCCACCATCTTTGTCCTAACCTTGTAGTATTATTTTGAGTGTTATTTTGATGCCCCTTTCCCTATTGGGGGGGGTTGTTTTGTTGTGTCGAAGTAATGGTTAAGTAAGGACTTAATAGAAAATATGGTATAATAGAAACTCCTGATGATAAAACTGTAATGTAACTTTCTCAAAAAGATCTTTCACTTCAATTTTCTGGGTATTCCGCATCTATAAAATATGCAACCTTTCGCAATATAGATTTCTTACGTACGGATGAGATTTGCATTTCTATATCCTTATTTCGTCGTTTAATTTTAGACTTGTTGGTTTGATAACAACGGGGCCTATTAAGGTGACTTCTCTACTTCTCTCTTCAGGTCAGATTCAAGTATGGATTTGCTCTTGTCATGATTTACAATTGACACACAACAAGATTTCTTAAGTGGAAAACTTCTTACTTAATGAGTTTTTAGAGGATATTTCCTTCTTCTTTCCAACCTAAACTCTAAAAACCCGCACCACGTGAAAGTGAAAGGGTATATAATTTTGGCTCATAAACTTTTCTATTATCAATCTATTATCAAAGAGATAGCTTGTTTATATATATATATAATATTTTTTATTTTATAGATTTATGTAAATATTCTAATACTCTTCTAATACTTAAGGATAACAGGCATAAGTATAAGTATGATAGTGATAGTCTAAGGCATGACAGTGAAAACGAACAATTATCAAGATAGACGACTAATCCGCTGCTAAGAAATTTCCTTCCAATTCTAGAAACTAAGTATGTGGTTTATTAATGACAATTTCGGCATACAACGAGAAAGAATAAATTAGGTCATTGGGAGCATCCCCACCCAGAGCATATCGATTTGTATATTTTTCATTTTTATTTGTTTTGGGTGCAATGCCATATTTTGTATTTCATATTATTTCTAGTTAGTCAATTTTACTATTACTGAAGATGAAGGAAGGGATGAGAAGGAACAGCAGTTGCTAGGAATTTCTCTTTGTGTACATATTTTGCGAGAATTTTGGTATATGCAGTCCTTCATTCAGTACTTTTAAATACTTGACTTGTCGTACTTAGTTAGAAACATAAAAAGGTAATGTAAAAATTATTACTCCTCATCTAGATTTATTTCATTTAAATAAAATAAAGTATAAGAAATATTCATTAGTATTTTCTTAGCTAGCCATAACAAATATTTCTAGGTAAAGTAGTTACTAGTATATAACCATAGAGAGATATTATATGTACACTATATAAAATTAATATAAATAAACATAATTCCCAGAGCTAAATTAGAAAGGCGTGTAACTTATAAAATACGTAGGAGTTGTTTACGTTGCTAAGGAATAATTCATTTCTACAAACCAATAATTTGTGAGTGATATAAGAGGGGAACTATGTAAGGCAAATAGGGTAGGTAGATATAACTTGGTTCTTGTTGAAAGGGTTACTCTATCTTGTTTAGTAGTTGACATGTATAGAAATAAAGTATAAGTTCTAGGTTAAGATCTATAAATTACTCTTGTTAAAAACTTTATACTGGTAGAGAGAAGGGAGCTGTTCGCTTATATTTCATATCCCTAAAGATTTCTTCTTATGTTATGTATTTTTTCTCTATTTAACTTATTATATAACTTAAAAATTTAGAATACTTGTGTTTGTAGTAACTTTAATATAGGTTCCTTACTAATTTATCTAGGATTACTCGGCGTATATAATCTAGCTTTGAGGTTAACAAGTCTTACTTCATTTAGAGGCATACAATATTATAAAGTAATATAATTTAGAAAGTAATATAATAAGCTTGCTATAGACTCTATTTAATCTATACTCATTTTTAGTTTACTTAAGGAACTGCTTGGGTTAAAACTAAAATATTCTTATCATGTGCCTTGCTTTGTAAATATGTATGCCAATAAAGGAGTTAATGCGTATAGAGTCATGTACACAATATTCTACTAGAAATAGTACTTATAAGAGAGACTATCCTTTCCTTATCTTTCCTTCTATCCATTAGTCTTAGTTTTCAATGCCTTATTTCTACCGAAAACCTTGACTTTGTTCTTGCACACCTAAATGACTTTTTTTCTTATAAGCTAGATCATGTAGGATTCTATTACCTTGTATAGTACACACCATATAAGAGCATAGTTACGTTATCTAAAAAAGATTTGAGTAATGAGGTTATAGAAAAAGAGTCTTAGTCTTGGGGCAAGGCTTTGTACTTATATGTTAGGTTACGAAATATAGTGCTTTAGAAGAGAGAATGGTATTTTGGTTAGTAAATCATTAAGGGTGTTTCTTCCTATCATTCTTAGTCCTTGTTTACGGGCAAGTTATTTAAGAGAAGTCTATATAAAATTATTAAGCGTGTTAGTACCCCAACCAACCTAGGATATAATATTGTAAGTGGGAACTCTAATCTATTCTTACCAAATCAAGGCAATGCTCTATACTACACACAATGTCTGCTTTCTAGGTATAATACACCTTCTACATTTTATTTAGTATACAATAATGAATAATTACCAAGTATAGTACCAAATAAATATCCTCCTCTTGAAGTTACAAGACAAGTTCTAATTAAATATAAGAACCTATAAGAGTTAGTACATGTGCACCTATATTTTGGGGTTAGAGAAGAGCGGTAGTCAAATACATCACAAGTAGTAAAGTTCTAATGATAACTATATGGTAAAGGCAAGAATCTAATAGAAAAGGTAAGTTAATTACTACGGCAAGAAGGTAAGATAGAAACTTATAATAAGGACTCACAATATCACACAGTATATAATCTAGGAAGCATTCATAAAGTAAGTAGGAAGGAAGTATTTATTTATAATTCAGTAAGCACAGGTAAGACAATTAATGAGGTATTTACATAATGTAGCTATATTTCTTTCATTATTCATAGATCTAATTTATAATACAATGGTGGTATATCCTTAATATATCCTTGCTATACTTAAGTACTTTGGTGCTCACTCTACAATATAAACTTCTCCCGGCACTAGTTAATTCTACTACATTCATTATATATTTGGTACGTTGTCTTATGTCTTAGCTTTATGATCTTATGCATGAAATGGAGTAAACCTAATGAAGTCTTTTCCTTTTCTTTTGTCCTATATTCTTATAAATTATTATATATGATGAGTCTTTGTATTAGATCCTAGATATTTTTTTATATTGGATACTCAAAGGCCTTATTCCTATACTTTTGCTCTTAGGTTTTATACATCCTATCTTGGTACTGCACACATAGAATACTATACAATTAGAAAGGGTCCATACACATGTCTACTTAATTTCTATCTTATAGCTTTGAAGTACTATATAAAATAAAGCTTAACACCTATTCCTCTTATAACATATATTAATTAGGTTAGATATACACTTACAATTATAGGTTCTCTTTGCCTACGCCACTAAAATAATTATTAAACAAGTAAAGTACTAAACTAAAAATAGAAGGTAAATCCTAAGCTAAGCTATATGGGTAATCTATAAAAGATGGAATAGAATAAGCTCTATCTATATTTCTTGTTACAAACAAAGACTCCGAAGGAATATTATTAAACACCTCTCAACGACTTATATTATAGTTACTTAAATTAAGGGGTATACCTTATTAAAGGGATCTAGTAGTGAAAATAAATTTTATTACACTTAACTTACAGATGAAATTATATAATAAGATATTGGTAGTGCTTTACTTGGAGAACTGTATACAAAGTGTATACAAAAAAAGAGGTTTAAGTAGATGTTGTAGAATCAAAAGTATAAATATACTAAGATAGAGAAGAGACATACTAGGGGAAATCGTAGAGAATTAAGAACACAACAAAGTAAAACATATAGCTACAATTACTGGTATAGGAAGAACTTAAAAATAGAATTATCTTATAGTAAATAAAACTAAGTTAGTTAAGGCATTATTACATTTAACATAAGCTCTAAGTTGGGTATAGGGAAATAGGAAAGCACCTCATCTATTTAGGTAAATATTTTTTAGTTGTTTCTAAGGAAGTTGGGTAAGAACAGGACCCATTGTTGTTAAGAAAAAGTATTTAAAACAAAGGGACTTTATATGCACGCACACCATACAACAATAAACAATAGATTTGACCTTAATTAACTCCTACTAAGGTGAGAAAGAAGTTAAGAAGTAAAGAAAGAGAAGAATAAAAGAAACAAGCGTTGCTTTGATGGAGAAGCTAATACACTTACTATTTTTCTATTCCAATTAGATAGCTTTACAAGGACCAAGTACAAAAATAAGGTAAGCGCGTAAGCAAATCAATTAGGAAACCTATATAATGTTAGCTCCTATAATGCCAGACTCTCTTAAGGCAAGCCTATGATGTATGTGGTTGCATATTTCTCCTATCTCCCTTTTTACTGCTTCTCCTCTAAATACAAAGACAAAATACTTCTTGTCTAATTAGCGCAGCGCAATAAACAAAAGAAAAATGGATTACACTAGAAAGGTTTTAGGTTAGAATTCAAGCTTTTGCGCATTCTATATTTTACTGCTTAAAATAGAAAAAGTCTTAACTCTTAAGTAAAGAATTGTGTTGAACCCGAAATAACTTGTTTAGGGCTAGGGCTGAGACATCCTAAAGCTAGAAAGATGAGAGTACAGAGAAACAAGATCCTTAAAAATGAATAAGAAAAAGCCATTTAATAAGGCATTTAAGGAAGGACTTAATACGTCTAAATTTTGTCCGGTAAAAGTTAAAAAGAGGCATTTGCTGGGACAACCCCAATGCTTTAAATAAACTACGGAGAAATCAACTTTCTAAAAAAATCAATTAGATATTCTCGATATCCTATTCAGTGCATATACAAAAGAATCCCGTCATAGTGGTATAAATTTTGAAAAAAAAAAGAGGCAAAGAAATTAGCTTCGTTTTTTAGAAATTCCCTATACAACAGATCCAAAAAAGTACAAAATGTTCTAATCACTATGGTACAAAGTCATTTTTGAAGATTAGTGCTAAGATTTTATACAAGAGCTATATTATAGGATACAACTTAGTATAGGTTACACGACTCATATATGCTCATACTATTCCTTAAAGAGAGTACACACTTTTCTTGATTCGAACTACTAAACACAAATTCCTTTCCTTCAATTCTACTAGGAAACCACAAATACTTCCTGGCTACTGCATAATCTTGTTGGGAAATACTAAATACGTACTCCAACTCCAAATAATCCAAAAGAGTTTCTCCATTCTAATATTTTGATAAAGCATCCTAAACTAGAATTCAAGAGAGTTTGTCTTCGCGTGATATTTAGCTACTACTCACAAATATTAGGATTTGATAGATTCTTGTCTTAAGCACTTACTAATAAACCCATAGTAAAGAAATACTGAATCCGCAATTAGAAAAGGCATAGGTCTAAGCAAATTAACCAACTTGAAACCTCATTTTATATAGAAAGAGCAAAAATAACATCTGGCACATATGTCAATGAAACTTTCTTATTTTTGTACGATTCTAACTTAGAAATACGAAAACAAGGTTTGTACCCGGAGTAACTTTTTAGATTTTTTACGCAATCTATTAAGCAAATCCTGAAAACATCAATTCTTCAAAATTGGGAAGTAGTGATTAGTGGACTTGAGTTTCCCTTATACGAGACACAGATTTAGACCTTATTTTGTTCATTTTTTGATGCTAACAAGCAGTGAAAGTAAGGAATCCGAAAATCACTAATAAAATGGAACAATTTTGTGGAAATCCGATGCTAGCTAGTAGTAAAAGTGAGTCCAACCAAATTTACTTAGTAGACCTATTGGAATTTTAAGATTTCTGATAAAACATATAGTCCAAAGTAAGCTTTTCTGAATTTACTACATAAGTGATCCCTAAAATACGTAACTTGTATAGTTCATATAGACTGACTGAGGTAAGCTTTTTATTAAGGTTCGTATAAAATAATAAGTAACTATCTGCACACAATGCAAACTAAAATATTTCTGAAACTTGTATCCGTCCTCCTTACTGGAGTAATAGAGGCAGGCACAAAAAAGGTATTACTATATGGGTGGGATCCCATCTATGTATGTATAAGGATAAAAGGAAGGTTCTTACTTGAGTACGTATAAAATATAAGTGGAAAACTCCTCGGAATAAAGGAACTTCTGTCAGGTCTCTATAAAATTAGTGAGCTAGATTCTATTTACTAAAAGAAAAGATTAGAGTACGTAAGAAGAAAGATCATAGCGCAAACCTAATAATTGAGATCCTCGCCCAAAAGGAAAAATTGTATGTAGCAGGGTTAAATGCCTATACTATAGTTAGTAATGGCAAAGAAAGGAAGTTCAAAGAATCCGGAAATCCTTATTTAGTATTTTAATAAGGCCAGAACGTACGTACACTAGCCACAAACACCAAGGATACACTACTTACACTTACGAGGAAATGGTTCGTATCTTCTCTTTATTAGGCACACTTATTATTTCCGCCTTGTTTACTGGGATGGTTATTTCCTACCACTTCATTTACGCACTTTTTCCATATACTGAGTATTCAAAAAAAGCTATCAATCAAAGCTTATACTAATTGCACGTTTCTAATCTCTGATTACGGTCTATTTACTGTAATTTACGCATGTTTTTTTATAAAGAAATCAACCACCTATAAGGAATCTCTTTACATTCTATTTGGCAATTTTCATAGATAAAAGAAGGTATATCCATAAATAAAGAAATACTGAAATGCGTTCTGTGTTTACTTCTACTAAATAAATAATATCAAGGGTTAAGTTAAGGATTAAAGTAAAAAAAAGTTCTAAAGCACGGATTCTCTCTCGTAACTTAGTTATTAGTTAGAAATATAGGTTTCCATGGCTAATCTTTTCTATACAAAGACAAAGTTTAAGTATGGGAATCTGTTGTGTTTTATCTCGCAATGAAGTCTATTTAGAATTCGGAATAGTTTAGCGATACATCCTTCGTAACTTTTTACATACAAAAAGAGTGGAATTCATTCGTGGGAACTGAAATAGTAATAAAGTAAAGCAGGTCGCGTAAAGAAACTAGTAGAATCCTTTTCATTTACGAGTTACAAAAAAGTACTTAAGAAGGAATCCCAAAAATGTAAGAAGAGAAGTGCCTGGTCTCTAGTATTCGAAAATGTAACTAATAGTGGTAATCATATCCCGTAGTGTCTTAGAGTAGTGTATACATAGACTTATTTTCGGAAAATAGTTTCTTCCTTGTATTTTCTATGTCCGCTTAGTACTGTCATATAGGAAATCCCTATTTTTATTATAAGGCCTTCCTGATACCGAACCAACTCTATCCCATCAGTCATTGTAAAGTATATTCTCTCTTCGCGACAAACAAAAAGAAGGAAGGTACGTAGTATTCTCTCAAAGCATTTCCAAAAGGTAATCTTATTTCGTGACTAATTAATTGAGTCGAACTTCTTGCCAAAAAAGGTGTCCCGTATTTTATTATCTACCTTAAGCGGATACTATAGAAAATGTTGGTTATTTACGAAATGCTCTCTTATTTATAAGGTTCGGAAAAACTAGGATAACAGCTGCTACGGACTATAACTATTCCTGTGGAGTATTTATTTGCCTACTACACAAGTTTCTAATTTTTATCTATCTAATACAAAAAAGTATTTCCGACAAGATCTCAAGGTTCTATACAAATGTAGTGAAAAGTAGTTTGCTTCACCAGTTATAGAGTAAATTATATAGAGTTGGCATCATTATATTATCTTCTTTGTCAACTTATTTTTGTAAACTTATTCTCCGTATTGGCGGCTGCTACGAGACTTCGTTTAGGAATTTATTCGATTGGTATTAAAGAAGGCACTCACCGCATCTATTTTTTAGGAACGTATAAGACGTCAGAGAATCTACTTAGTCTCAACAAAAAAAGGTTAGGGGCGGGCATTACATTACTTAGTAAAATACTATAGGCAGTACTACAAAAATAGGATAGTTACGGACTCTTTCAGAATACTATTTCTATTGACTCTATAGGGAAGAACTTCTATTTCTATGCTGCTTATTAACCTCGTATTATTTCTTAGTAGAGCATTGTGAATAGAGAGCTTCTCACAAAATATTTATAAAGGGAGTGACTCGCTGTACATACTTAAATGGGATTCCTTTCTAGGTTACAACTATAAATACAACTCTTGGTTTCTACTAGTTTCTTGGAATAGAGGTATTTTGCTTCTTTACTCTCTACACTTCCAATTTCCTTATACAGTATACGAAAAAATACGAAAAAGGGGATTACTGCGCGGGATATTATCAAATTTGACCTTTAAGTTACGTACTCTATTAGGCACACTTACTACATACAAAATCATTACTTTTAGAGACAACATATCCTCATCATGTATCAAAGTACTACCAACAAATAATCCAAACCATTTCCGAAACCTTTTCTTCTTATAGGTGTCGCTACCTGCCCTACGTATTAAACTTATATCCCACTCAGAAATTATTTTTTTATAAAGAGATGAAGGGCGTGAAGAAAGAGATACAAGATTGGTTATTCTATTTAGCAGCTTCCTATAAACATATCATTTCCAAAACTGCCAACTAAATCATGTGGTGTTCCCTTTTGTGTATACAAGTTTTCACCTATCCAAAGGTATTCTGCCTAATTTCCGAGACTACTTTATAGGAATGAGTCATAAAAGTTATATACGTGTGTACTTATCAAAACAAGAGTTTACGAAACATAAGGTATTATATATAGGAAGAGACATAATATTATTACGTTTTTGAATAAAGAACATGCATGAAGTTCTTAAATTTCTGAAATTCTTCATTGACGTATACGCAAAAGTAACGCTTTCTGCCGATTCCACTCTTAAATGTCTACATCGGATACGCTTTTCCATAGAGTACAACTTTGTTTTTCATTTAAAAGAAATTCATAAAGCACAATTTGATTGAAAATGTGTGACAAGTGGTACGTATACGTATATAGAGATATTGTGTAATTTGATATATAGTTTTGTATTATAGTTGTTCCTTGAGTTGAATTCGAAATCATCTCCTATTTCTAAGTTTCTCGTTATTATTGACTATTTATTCTTTATTTTCATTCACAAGGATCTGCTTTTGATTGGTGCAGCACCTAAATTGATTCTATTCTATAATTCTAAACTAGTTTTTTCTAGTTTTTTTGTTACGTATATAGAGTTATATCAATTATTTGAATTCATCTCGTGTACTAGTGAATGCTTCCCACTAGTATAGATAGCTTCTACTTTCCTTGTTGCAGCCTCTGACCTTTCCTCTCTTCAACCAAAGCACCCTGCCCCTTAGGTCTACCTCCTTCTCAGTCCTCTCACTAGCCATCGAGAGTCTAAAGACCGTTGCCCTTCGGGATCTTACCTCGCAGTCAGCAACAGCGATCTTTTTATATTATGCATTCAAAAACATGTAGTATTCATTGGTGCAATCTTATCTAAGAAACAAGAAAAGAAGCGTTGGGAAGACTATACCTTCACTTTTTCAATGCACTCAGTCAGGCAAAAGCTTGCGAAACCTCAAAAATAACTCATCCCAATGAAGAAGCTCCTATTTCCTATCTTTCTCGCCACTTTCGCTGCAAGTTCCAAAACCTTTTCATATGGAACGAAGAAATCATAGTCGCCGCATGCTTCCTTACTTTCATCCTAGTCGCTAGAAAAAGTTTCGGTGTGACTCTACAAAACACCCTGCAAGAAAGAACCCATGCCATTAACCAAGAACTACAGCAAGTCTTCCAGCCCAACCTACAAATCCTACTAGAATACAACCAGAACGAAGTCCTCTTTCGTAAAAGCTTAGCACTCTCACAAAGCTTAATAAAAGCATTACCCACTGCCAGAACCCAACCTAAGATCGAAAAGAGCATAGAAGCTGCCTTCACCAGAAAACTCGCAGAAAAGTTAGAAAGACTTCTAAGTACAAACCAAGCAAGAAAAAGCCAGAAAATGGAAGACCTAATACAAGAGTTTCGAGTCGCCGTCAATGAACGATGGACAGCTAAAGGTGGCGTTGCATCTAAACGTCCCGCAAAACAGAAAGCAACCCTAGCACTTATTTCCGAAGGATTGCAGGTCTTAAAGACTGAAGCATCCAAGAACCTATAATCAAAGAAGACCCTTAGGCTAAGAGAGATCCAATACACAGACGTAGTAAGAAAGCAGCTTCTCCAAGACAGAGTTGCGCAGGTTTTAGAGCACGACTGTCAAAGATATTGAATCCTAGGACGAAGCCGTATGACGTGAGAGTGTCACGTACGGTTTCCTTGAGAAGGATGTTAGCAATTACACCTACAAAAGAACCAAAGAACGGTCCTAGGTAATACATCCTTACTCAACTGGTTTATGCACATCTCTTTTTTCTAGGAGGTTGGCTGCCTATACTAGACATACAGATTCTTCAATGGATCCCAGGTTCAATATGGTTTAGCCTCAAAGTCATTTTCTTTCTATTTCTCTACATCTGGGTTCGCAGCATTTCCACGA
This sequence comes from Plantago major, assembly GCA_026545765.1. Classification (NCBI taxonomy): domain Eukaryota; kingdom Viridiplantae; phylum Streptophyta; class Magnoliopsida; order Lamiales; family Plantaginaceae; genus Plantago; species Plantago major. The sequence goes on along the minus strand of JAIFAC010000016.1, from coordinate 366,536 downwards.
TACCGTTACGATCAATTGATGGGACTGGGTTGGAAAGTCTTCTTACCTCTGTCACTTGCTTGGGTAGTAGTTGTCTCAGGCCTATTAGTGACCTTTCAATGGCTTCCTTTATCTTTTTGATTCGGCTCGGGTTTGGCTTCCATAGGCGGATCACATAGTCTCTTACACCAGCTCCAAAGCCAAATATAGAAAGAAATAATTTCTGTCGACCAAACAAAGTACGGGCTATTGAGAAGAATCCGCGAAATAAGTCAAGAGACGCCATCAAGTTAAGTGAAACTTCTAATTTATGAGTTATGAGTTTATAACTTCCAGCATACAAATAGGTCTCAAATTCTCTTAAATCACAAAAAAATTCACGAAGTCGACTTCGACTATGACTATATTCCTTTCTTTTTCCATACAATACACAATATAAAGGTCAATCATTGTTTTTGCCAACCTTGCTGCCAATTAGTCAACCCCCTGCGAATGTCCTTTTATCCTGCCTGAGATTCTGCTATTATATCTTACCCCTCTTGGCTAAGGCGAATGTGACTTCTCACCTTTCAAATAAATCAATTTAAAAATAATTAGTAATTCTATTCTTTATCTGCTTATCTAGGAAAGTTGTTGGATAAAATTTCTACTAAAAAAAAAAATAATAAAGAAATAACTCTTCGCGCGAGAATATTGTACTGTTCGTGATAACTAACCTAGGTATTGAAATTTAGAAGATAAAAGGTTCTAATCCAATCCCAAAATAAAGTGCAAGCCCAAAGAACTTATTACAGGACGTACATTTGTTGGTAAAATTATACAGACAGAAGCAGCAAAAGATAAAGACAAATCGCTTACTTTTAATTATGGACTATGAAGTGTGGTCCTTTCATTTCATCACAAGATGAGCTCGACTTTAAGATATGATAATTATTGTTTTGGAAAGACAGAACCTGCCTTTATTGTTAGGATAATAATATCTTTCAATATAGTTGTTTTCAATATAGGATAATAAATACTCTTAGACAAGTACAACTTCAGTGTACTGCAAACTTACAAATAAGGAAAACGAATGTATAAATAAAATTCTAGTGGATTTCTTAGCCTTGCATAAATAAGGGCAACCCTCAATCACTGCTTTGTACTCGTTAAAGAAGAAAAAAAGGCAGTAGTACATAGAACATGTATTATGTCTGTGAGGAATTCTCCAAAATCCAAAGTTCGCTTTTCTTTCATAAGAATGGAAGGAAGTCAAATGCGTACTTATTCAACTAAATAGAGTATTTCTATACAAAAATTCCAATATAAACTAGAGTATTTTACGAGATATCCTCAGCGTTAAGGAGGAAATATTTATTACCGCATCATATTAAATTTCTATTGATTGCTAATTGCACTAAAGTAGATTCCATATTCGCGGGTTCTTCTACTATCTCTAGTATATAGAAAACATAATACTCGGTCAAGAAATGGCATCATTTTGAGTACTTTATTTTTAGTTTTATTTAGTAAACAACAGGTATTCTCCCAAACAACGTATGTCTGATTTTTCTTCTATTCTATTAGATCTATTAGAAAGAACTCCAAAAGCATAAAGTACTCACCTGTGTTATGTAAAGGATAGACACTTGTAGGTAAGAGTCTCAACAAACACAAGTTGTTATAGAACTTTGAGGTGTATCTCTGTGAATGGATTTGTGAGCGTAGGAAGAGAAATTGAGTCGTGTACGCTAAAGCACTCAGCCCCAGTTCCTAAGGTTTGGTTCTTTCGAAAAGGGAAAAGCAGAAACGTACGGGAAAAGTACATATCTAAGAATATTTTAAGAATAAGACAAAGAAAGGTATACTCCTATTCCTATATTTTTGACTGTATTAGTCAATTAGTTATGTATTAGTCGTAATAAGTACTTAGAAATTAGAGACCGCAAGTCACAAGATACAATGCATTGAACTGTTTAGAAGCTTAGTCACCCATGAATGAATGAAGTCAAATTAGAATATTGTATTGTTTTACTCGCACTACATGCTTTCACTTAGAATCATAATTTAGAACCAAGAATGTTCTGGAATGAAATTAGCTTTCCCTGTATTTTTTTACCAATTCTTGTTGGTGGAGCTATTTATGCTTATTCGTCTTACTAGTAATAATCCTATTTATTATGTTATGACCCTCTATTTGTTTGATATTCTTAATTCTTAGACGAAGGTTATATATCCCGTATCCCTGTACTCTACACACATAATTTTACACATAATTTTAAAGGAAAAAGAAGAATAAAACACGAAAAGTAGAAACTTTGATTTTTGTTACATACTTGTCTGAGACTTAGTAGTATCGCTATATTGAGATACCCTCTTGTAGGTTGTAGGTCACATTTGGTATATAACAAAAACGTTTGGTAGGACAGAGAGAAAGCCAAACCACAGCGAAGTCATTCCTTTTTTCTATATTTCTATTTCTCGAATTGTTCAATTTAAATTTCATTTTAATATAGTATGATTATTAGAATCACTCCACAAACACTTCATCACATTATAGGCTGACCCACAATTTTTGTTTACGAAAGAATAGATCTGATACCAACTAGTAAAATAACTTAGAATTGCTTATAAGTTTGTTTATGCACGGCTATAAAAAAGTTTCATATCTTCTAGTTTATAGTTAATCATTAGATAAATTATTAAAAGGAAGCCTTCCTATTTTTATACCAGAGTTACTTGCAAAATATTTTTTCTACAAACAATCTAGGTTTGGTACATATTTCTATCTAAATAGATTGTATGTAGTCTTTAATTAGATTAGTGAAAATGAAAGAAAAAAGTGTGTATAGCTTATAATGATGATGACTTTGACAAATTGATAAGAAAAGAGAAATGTAGTCATGCATAAATAAGGGGGTAGATTTAATCTTTCTTACTAAGGGCATTATCTCCTAAGGGCGCGGTTTGTCTTGTCTTTACTTTAAAATTAAAAGAAAAAAATAATAAACTAATTAATAATTACTTAGCATAGATTAGCATCGAAGTGAAGAAAAAGGGAGGGCACAGGATTTGCACAAGTGTACCCGAGAATGTAATAAACCTCGTCCTGGATCTTGTATGAAATCGTATTTGCTTATGTTTCGGGATACTCTAATTATAGATATTTTATCTTAATATAAGGATGGAATAGTTGTTTGTTGCTACCCGTAGGTCAGTTTTTCTATTATTTATTATATTATTAAATTCGTTTAAGGACTTTTCCCTTCTAGTTTAGTAGTTTTTTTTATATTATAGGAAGGAAAGTCTGTATCTATCTCCTTGGTGCCAACTCCTCTCATATTTTACTTATTTTACTTAAGCAATAATTACATTTACAGCGGGTACTCCGCGTAGAAAATCCCATGCTGCATCAATATAGATAACTTTCCGTTTCGGGTAGAACTGCGTCGCTTTTTTATCTTCGTCATTACCTATTTCAACATGGAAATGTTTAGTTTCTCTCTTCTTTTCTAATTTTAACTACTTCTATGAATTCCTGTGGTATTTTATTTAAACAAATCCAATATATTATGAAAATGCATGTTATCCAGGCTTCTTCTATACCTTTTCTATACTTCTTCTTTCCTGCCCTATCTTTCTAAGTACGGATATAGTTAGCAACAAGGCGAACATCTAAACCAAAATTTAAAATTTAAAGGGTTAAATAAATGAACTTAGTTTAAGCACTTTCTACATCTCTTATTTGAGGACCTGCTTCGCAGCCAGCAACTATAGACATGCTAGCTTTTACAAGCAAAGACGAGTTCACTTTTAGCACTTCTGACACCCAAGCCTATGAGTAGCATTTCGTATCTATAGACCTGCTAGCATTTCCAAGCAAAGACAGGTGCACTTTAGCACTTCTTACATCCACGAGTGGATAAGCCTACAGGAGCACCTTGTGTCTAGGGATCTGATACCTTTTGCAAGCAAGAACGTGTGCAGTTTCTGAACTTTAAGCCAGAAGTCTTCTAGTGGAAAATCCAGGCTAGGGCCTTTCTAAATGAGCAGCTTGTGTCTAGAGATCTGCTGGTGTTTTAGAGCGTAAGCGCGTGCACTTTACGCACTTTCTGGGAGCAGGTAGCATCCAGAAAGCAGCTTTTAAGGTGTGAAATAGTATAATAGTAAGTAGGAATAGAATAGTAATAGAAGATATAACGTTAAGTTCTAGACAAAAACAGCATCTAAAAAGAACAAGGCAACCCTTCCAGCTAAAAACATATTTCGTTTCGTGCAAGGCCATACCTCTTAGTCGTGCTTTCTTTTGTACATCACGGTGATTTTATTTTTTTGTATAGATATTCTTAAATATTCTATAAATACTCTTACTTAAGTGAATAAAGTGAAAGGAAAGTTAGTTGGTAGTTGGAAGAGACTTCTTTTTAGTTAGAATTTAATTAGTATTGAATAGTAGTGAAAAAATGATGGTTAATAATTTAATAAATACTTTACTTTAGGTTTTCTCTTGCTCGGTAGATTACTAAGTCACAATTGTTGTTAGGTTTAAGTTATTTACAAACATTGCTTGCTAGCTCTTCATCTCAACTTTTCTATGGAATTTCTCTGTCTAATGAATTGCTACTTTCAGCCTTCCTTATTTTGCATATTTCCGAACCTCTCCATTTTCCTTCTTACCAGGTTAAAGTAGTAGGTAAAAAAGAGTCTATTAAGTAGCATCTATACTACTTCCATAAGTCGTAAATAACTCAATAAGTATTCGGGTTCTTTCAACTCAAGAATAATTCCTAGAATTTCAACATAGTATAGGCTAGAACTGATTCAACTAGTCGTATAATAGTGAGAACGAGATCAAAATAGATCAACTTTGGCAAGATCTAAACCCACTTCTACTTTTCCGTTTATTTATTTGGTATTTACATGAAACAAGGAAACTTGACCTAGTCTTGACTTAATTTCAAATGTATTTGTTAAATATGTGTCATATGCCTCCTCTAGGATCGCTATTTTATTTGTTGGAACTTCCTCCTTAACACTTAACAAGAAAAAAGAAATTATAGGATAGGCTTTAGTACACAGTAACAGTAACTAATAAATTCCGTATAAAAAAAAAGACCTGGCTATACCGATTATCTGATTATACGTTGACAAAGGCACCAAAGAAAGACAACACGTAATGAGACGACGAATGAGATCCTGAGGATTTACATAATAAGATAATAAGAGATTCCTGAAATAAAAACTCTATATAAAAGCTACATACATACATGTAAGATCTTACTTTACACATCATACATATCTAGGCACTAACAACTATAATTTTATTTATTCGTTGTAAACGGCTTTGTCTTATTCTATCCTGCTCTGCTTCTAATCTGTATTCCTGGCATCTAGTTAACCGATCGATTTCAATTCCCTTCACTACCGCCAAATTTCGCATATCCGCCAATTAAAGATATCTATCATTCATAGTACTCTTCACGAAAGTTAAAGGCTAAGCTTAATACGCCAAGGAAGATATTGATAATACATTTCCGAAATACTCTTACAATTTACTTTTTAATTATCCCAAACCAAAAGACAGCCAGTGATGATATAAGTGTTATCTATCAAACTAGCATTTTACCTTACCAAGGTTTGTAGATTCTAATTCCTAGTTCAACACCGAAGGAAATATACATCATTATTATCAAATTCAAATAAATAAGACCAAATGAAATACATCCGGGAGTAGGTTTTTAGAACCTTGAGTTGGAGTACATGGATGCCTGGGTGGGAAATTGATCAGTCCTTAAATAATAATAGTGCTCGTCTAACTATGAAATACTTCTTATACCAGAAGGTAAGTAAGATCTGATGCCGTTTTTATTTTATAGGTTACAGGTGCTTAACAAACCTTTTCTATCGAAGCTTTCGTCTACTAGGGAAATTGATTTCTACCTAGATGCCCTAGTCCTAAAATTTGAATTGATTGCGCTTTCTATGACTTCTCTGTGACTTCTTCTATTTCTCTGAATGACTTCGGTTTCGGCACAAAAAAATAAAGGCAAAAATAAAAAAGTTGGAAAAGAAAACAGCTAAAACAAAACTTCATTTTATGTGATATATTATAAATATAAGGTGATATATAAGAGATAGAGGGTTCATAGAAACGAAAATGGAGGGGGAGGGAAAAAGTAATTAATCATAAAAAAAGGAAACGAGTTGACATTCAATGAATAAAAACGAGAATAATAATTTTTTACTTATACAATTATAATAATAGAATTTGATGTGAGGTTATGAAGTTATATAGATAATAACACAATACTACAGAATACTTTGGGGAATATGTCCTTCTCGTAGAAACTTTACTTTTAGATTAATGTTTAGTGCAGAGCCTTCTGCGATCTCTGTGCCAAAAGAATTCTCTTTCTTTCATCATGCAAGTGGAATGAATATCATTTTCCCTGTTAACTTTTTATGATTATATGTATGATTTTTTTCTTTTCTTTTTCCCTTAGTTTAGAAGGACTTCCTCTATTTCTTCTTATTATTCTATGTAATAAATAATATTAAGTAATATTAACTATAAAAAAAATACATACTTTAACCCAATTATATGAATTATATACAGAGAAGTATACTTCTTTCAAAAGTAAAGAGTACGCTTCTAACGTTATAATCTATCAGTGGAAAAGAAAGATCCGCTTTGTATAAAAAATCTATTTATAGTTTAATAATAGGAATATCATCGACTTCTATGTTTAGCTCTCTTCTTTTCTCAGTACCAAAGTTTTGTAATGCCGGATCGAGCAGGCAAATTGTGTATTATTTTTTCGCAGATAAAGGGAAGTAGATTTTCTCTTTTACAAGAACTTCTTTATATATAAACCGCAGCAAGAGAAGACAAAGGAGTCTCCTTCTTGATGTTACTCTACTTTAAGAAAATAAGTGTTGTGCACAAGTTTAAACTTTCCTTCTTCTGTTTTACGTTTACACATGGATTCTTACTCTCAATACTTAAATATTCTAACTAAACTAAATATGCCATATTTATATGATGTATGCCTTTCTACGTTGATTTTTTCTCTTTACTCATTATCCATTTCCACTTCATATTCACGATGGAAAATACACAGATCTTTATTATTTTACGTTACTTTATATTATTTATATTATATATAATCGAAGCGTGACATGTTCCGTTGTTTATTCCCTTTTATCTTTATCTAGTAGAGAATTCAGGTAAAATGCGTAGAAAAAAAATCCAATTAAAGTTTGACTAGATTTCATTCCTAAGTCTATCTAAGTCTAGCAGGGCGGCGTCCCCTGTCCATCATAAGGAAAAATCATTTTGTAATACACAGAGCTATATTTTAAACACCTGCCAAATTTTCTATTTGTAAAATGAATATAGCACATCTTTATTTTCTATCTTTGTTAAGGCTGTCCGGTTCTATAATTAATAGACCTTCTTCAAATCAAGGAATGAATTATTTCGTTAACGTCATCGATTTTAGTCTAGGCCTTTGTCCCTTCTTTACTGAATCTTAATAAGTCAAGCTAGTAGAATAGAAAGTTACAAATTTTGTCGAATAGTAGCACTTTTTGTATTTTTCCAGCATCTCTTAGGTTTAATTCAATAAGAGGTCGTTCAACGCCAACATAAAGAACCATATTATGTAAATTGCCTTTTCGTCTATATATATATATATAAGCTTTAATGTCCAAAACAAAAAAAGTAGAGTCTAGGAGTGAGGAGAAAAAGATCCTACAATAAGAAACCCGGGATTCCGCTATACAATTTAGATGTTGTAACCTGTTTTCTTTAAGCTCCTCTCTATATTTCTTATTACTTTTTATTCTGAATTGGATCTTCATATAGTATAGTATATTTGCCTAGCTTCTAGCTTAGGGTTTCATATTCAGCTTTTTCCGTGGTTTCCTGTGGTTGTCTTAAAGAAAACCCGTATTCCTAGTCATATTAAGTAGATATTGTAGATTCTTGCATATTATATACTGATATCATCATGCTTTAGGAGCTAATTTCCGAGGTAGTTACTTCCTTTCTAAGCACCTCCTTTTTTCTGTTTTAACTTACAAAGTGAGCAGCCATTGATTGCCCTTGCAACAGTGTTAGTCAGAGTTTACTATATCCTTTAAACAATCCCCCTAAAAGTAATTATTAGTCCTAGCATAGTAATTATTAACTGGATACAACAAGGCGAAAATCTCAACTTCTGTATAATTGAGTTTCATATAATTGTCTAATTGTCTATATTACGAGTTCAGAGCTTAGGCAAGTATCTTGTCACCTTTTTTGTGGAGTATCCATATAGAAAATTCAACGGGTAGAAAGTAATAAATGGAAAAGCTAGGACATAACTCACATTTCCAACAAATATTATCAAGGAAGAACAAAAGCAGCAAGATTTCTATAAAATAGATATAAAATAGAAATCTATTCCACAAGGCCCTTACGTATTATAAGTATACAAAAATCCTACACGACAAGAATAAATAAAGCCTGTTATATTTTTCACCTTAGAGAGAGAAAGGGGGACTTGTTTGATTCTATATTGAACGTACTTAAAAGATAAATTGCACTTTGAAATAAAAAACAAACGGGGCGTTTACTTTTTGAATCTCTATCGTGTCCTAAATAAAGGTGGTATAAAATGATAGTTTCCATAGTTTTTTAGTCCTATGAGAAATGTAACAATTGACCCTATTTATTGTCAAACTGTTCTTACTCTTACTTTAAGCAAGATTCGTTTGCTTATTTTTTGCCTATATAATTGCTGCTATTAAAATGTAATTGGTATGTGGCATAATTTGACTTAAAGTGCACTCTTACCGGCATGTTCCTCTGTGACTACATTTCATTTCTTATAAATATTCCTTGCTTAAACCTACTTTATGTTCTACTAACGATTTTACTATAAATTTTATAAGCCCTTAACTTAAATATTCTCTCTCGATAGACTTGTGCTTTTCCTGGAATTTCGGAGGTGTATGTATGGCCTTGCCAATATATCTGTATTTAAAAGATTCTATAAAATAAAATTTGAAAAGCAAAGAATATAGAATACTTACCACATGACACCTCGATCTTGTTTTGGTCAAAGAGATTTATAAAACAGTCAATAGGCAATTGGGGTGCTAGTTATTTCTACCCCTAAAGGCACATTATAGACGACAAGATTATAAAGAAGTGCTTTGTGGCTTTTATTTTATACTTCTATACTATATAATTTTATAATAAGAGAGTAACACTAATTTATATCGCAGCGAAAGGTACAGCTTTTTGATATATTCCACAGCAACACCTAACCACATAAGAAAAAGGAAACGCATAGATTCTAATTCTGTATGCAGAGCCTGGAAATAATGAAAAGTAGATGATTCTTTGTTTATATTCTCTATATGTTCCACTCTTCCTGAAATGAAAGAAGGACTGATGTTTGGATTGATAAAGGGGTCGTGGCTATAAGAGTCAATTCGTGATAAGTAGTAAAGAATTGTTCCCGACTGAATCTTAGGAAATTGAGTAGAAAAAATGGAATTCTTGAAGCAAGATAGGAAAATGAAAAAGGGCGAATAGCACATATTATTGGGTCCTATATAAATATAAGGTAAATAAAGGGAAAAATCTTTGTGTCCTTGAAATTTAAAATATGTATAATATTCCCTAATACTTGGCTTTTTGTTCTCCTCAGAAATGTACATGGTATACATAGAAGGCCACCTACTATATAAATTAGAATATCTCCTCCACTATTTATTAATGATTTATTTAGAAATGGGTAATTCTAAACACTACGTACGATGAAAAATCTATTTCTTATGCTGATAGCTTTCTTCATAGTAAAGTTGTTTCTAAATTATGTAAGAATTAAAAGAAAACCTAATCCACGATGTTCTACTTTTTCTCAACTTTTTAAATAAATCTTTTTCGAATCGGGTAAGAAGGGTCTTCGAAGACTTAAGATCATTTACATACAGGCAATTTTCTTTCTTTCTAATAGAGATCTATATATAAAGTGATGCATAGACAACGTAAAGATAGAGAAGAGAAAAGACTTGTAAATTTAAAAAGAAATACACGTCCTCTTTTTGTAATAAATTAAAAGCAAGTACTTGGGTCAAGCGTAATTCAGGATAATGAATTGAATAGTTGAGCAAAGGAAGAGATTTTACTATATATTTGATTTGGGTGCTAAAATTTTCATTAGATTTGCTACTTACAGATCATATATAAAAAAAACACAAGTGTGGAAAGAACACAAGAAGCCAACCAAGAACATACAAGGGCAATGAATAGGCATTTCCATAGCTACCCACAGAGTAAAATACAACAAGAATCGAGACAATCCAGCCGAAAGTTATAGGGTCTTTACTTTAAAACGGTGTTGTTATAAAAAGTTCTATTTTAGTACTTAATTATTTGTATTCACAAGGGAGTATTTTGCTTAGAGTTACTTCGAGTTAATTTAATTGTAGAAAGATTTTAAATTTTAAAGACATGTTTATTAATTCTCAAAGCCGGGTTAATAAGGATAGGGCAGGTCATTCACTACCATAGGACGCAACACTCGAAGATATCAAAGGTATAATTCACAAAGAAAGAAGACTCGTGTAAAAGTATAACAACAATTAAGAAATACAAAATATAGGTAGCAAGGATATAAATTATGACAGGGAAACTCCTATATTGGTGGTAAAGGTAACTTATATGATAAAACACAAAATATACAATTTAAATAAAATATATAAGGAATTTCTAAGAGAGTCCACCCTACGTTATTAAGTAATAGCTATAGTAGTTTTATACCAAGATACTAATCGGCTAAGTAACCCAACATATTTAGAAAACTAGGGAGTAAAAATGGAAAGAATGATTTAGGTATTATACTTAGTAATAGAAAAAATAATACAGAGTACTTACAAAGACACCTCTATTAAAACAAGGACATGGTTTAGAACAAATAATGAAGAGAGGAATGAATCATAGTGAAAGAGAAACCTTAGTAACATATATTCTTACAAGAACTTAAAGCTAAGAAGAGTATATACTTGGTAAAGAGTACAACCTAACAAATAGAAAGTAAAGAAAGATAGAAGTTGTAGTTAACTAAGATTATTATCTCCTTAATAGGACTAAAGGGGAAGTTATAGAGCACACATATTTATTTTTATTATATAATATGTTAAGTCCCACAAAGAATACTTGGTTATATCACTATAATTTAATATTGGCTAGTACATATAGCAAAGGGGAAGATAACTCTTAAATACGTTTCAAGAATAACCCACAATATTTCACTTCAACACAAACAAGAAAGAGCAATTAGTACCTATAAAGAACTTAAGCTGCTAACATAGAAACCAAAAATAAATTACTTCTTTGGGGTTTAATTAGAGACATGAACTCACCTAAGTATAGCATGGAATAGACTCTATGATAATTATATATAGCATACGTAACCAAAACTAAAAATACCCTATATGTTCTAGAATGTTTTAGTAAGTGAAATATAAGAACAAACAAAGTATAGATATTTATATTAAATATTAAATTAAGTAAAAGTAGCTGAACAAGTATATCCAGTAGTATAGAACCTATACTATATGCCATAGTATACACAGATAATAACAATACAATAGTCTAGCAATAACCCTTTACATTAAATGACAACTCTTAATAAAGACATTTACCTTTCTTATCTCACAATGTATTATATACGCTTCGCGACTCTCCCATAGTTTTTTGTGTATAGCTTCTTGTAGTGTTTACTTAATCCACTTCAATGACCAAGATAAATGTATAACAATCTTTATCTCTATAGTTTCTTCCTAGTTAGTATTTCTCCTTTCCTTTTAGATCTCTCAACTAATAATTAATTATATATATGTTTTGTAATGTATTGTGCTTTCTTTAGGAGTACCTACTATACATATGTTGTCAAAGTAACTAGCTCTATAAATGATTTATTGCCTTAAGAAAATTAGAGGTGTCGTAGTAGAGCGTATAGTTTACTTTAATAAGTTTAGTACACAAATCAAATTCTAGGTGTATAAGAAAGAGAGCATTAGAATATATTTGTTATAGGTGACTTAGAGTGTTCTTCTTAGTAGTATAGTTCATTATTCTTTAGGACTTCTCCATTATACCTTACCTTTAGTTTACCAATCCAATTTGTAGTACACCTTAAGAAATCAGTATACATGTCCTTTTTTGTCTAGAAATAATAAGCTTGCCTTTATACTTTAGAATACTTTCTATTTGAAAACCGAGCTAGTAGAGAGAACACATAATACCATACTTGTTTAGTAAAGGACTTATAGGAGAGAAGTTAGCACAGTTAAGAACAAAACATAAGAAACACCTATGAAATTTTAAAGCGAAGTTCTAGAAGTAAAGATATCATAGTATAATACCAAAGAGGTAACCTATATTACATCATTAAAGGTAAATAAAGTACACATCCAAAATAAATGTCTTCTAAATGTAGAGGGCCTAGGAAGGGAAATAGAGTAGAAGATAACCTAGATAGATTTGTTTGTTGTGAATATTATACTAAATGATTTAAGCGATATAAGGAAGATACCTATCCACTATAAACAAGTATACAAATAATTTTATATGCCTCTTTCTTACACAAAACTTTAAATGTATGTACCTATGCCAAAAATGAAACCCTAAAAAACCCTTAATAATGTTCTTACCCAAGTTCATAGTAATACAACCACCCATCCTTATATTTATATATTATATACTATAATTCTATTTCTTCTAAATGATTATATATCTTCCTCTATAAGATTCCTCTATAAGAATTTAGGTGTAAAGAACTACTTACTTATACCCGTGTTATATTTACGAAAGGACCCTTGTTATGCATACTTTTTAATGTGTTAGTGTTATGCTATGTTATGTTAAGCCATTCCTATATGATTTGTTTACTAGAATTACTACAATAGAAATATACTTAGTTGTTAACTATGAAATTTATAAAGAACTTACTAGATGATGAAATAAGATACTTGCTTCTATAAAGCATTACTTAAAGTACACGTTACCTTATACTTTACAAAATATTTATACTCAAGACAAAAAGATGAAGGTACTCATTATATAATATAGTGGGTATAGGCAATTAAGTACAAGAAGTCCTATTAAGTGTTACATTAAGAAATTCAATAAGGTATGCATAGTTAGTAGGTTATTTTTTTAGGTATTATTATAGATCTCAAGTGACAGGTATATAGTATCCTCTTCTAGTTCTTAAGTTATATAACAAGTCGTCATAGTAGAAGCCCATCAACATAAATACATGTCTTTAGTATGTATAGTATAGTAAGTACACAAATTCATAAGTAATTTAAATTAGTTAGTAATAAGGATATATGCCAGATATAGTGTTGTCTTCTCTAAAGAAATAAGTAAGTAATGTATACGTGTTTACGATAGAATCCAGTAGATACCTAGGAGAGATTTAGCTTTCCCTTTCCAAGATATATTCTTATTTAATTCTTAATGAATATAACTTTTATAGTACATGTCTCCTTTAGTTTGTTAGTTCTAATACCCGTACATTCCTTAATATCGCTTGGATCATATTCTTTATTACTTACTGTACTTAGTCAATTAGAATACTACAATGTTACGCCTCCTTTACGAGTTCCTTTCTTTTTTTATATAGAGCATTACTAGATCATTCTAACATAAATTACTTTATGAATACACTCACTTATCCCTTTCTTTAGTGCTGTACAATACAAAATGAACTATACCTTGCTTGCTATTAGGATATTATTTTTTACCTCTTTATAGAACCTATTAATTAAGGAGCTTGCCTGAAAAAATAACTTAGAATTACGCGATGTAACAATTTATAGAAGGTGTATGGAAATATCTTGTATATGTCACAATAGTAATTATGTCCTAGCTTAGTAGGTATAGGGTAAATATGTACTTTGTCTTAGTAAAAACAAAATCAGTGTATGTAGAAAGATGTACTTGCTCTTTATATTAGTTAAAATATTCCCTTATCAACTAGATCATTGAGTTATATATATATATAGAATGTCTAAGAACCTATACTTAGAGTGCTAGGAAATTATCTCTTTGGCTTCTTTCTCTTTCTATCTAAACATAAGTTACTTCTATCCTATACTAGAAGGGGGGGAAAGATAAATTGCTAGGTAAGGGATTATTAAATACTAAAAAAGGGGCGACTAAATATTTAAACATATGTATAAAATTTAAGTATAAGGTATGTTCATTACTATAGCTAGAATAGAGAGAGTAGTTAGGAGCTACCTCGGGTTGTTACCTGTATAAATTAGAAATAATATTTCCATGATCAAAGCAGTTTAAGAAGGTATACCTTTGCTAAATGAGTTCTACTTGCTATACTACACTACAGAGAATAATCTTATATAATTACAATACTTCTTTTTCAGAATTACCCTAAGTTATATTCACTAACCACACTCATCACTACTATGAAGAGTCTATCTATTACATTACTATACTATAAACAAAGCTAACTAAGTTTCTAAATTAAAGTAAATGTAGGTAATTAAATAATAAAAGCCTCTAACCCATAGTATAAAGTCGAGATGGTTCTTATAGAGGGATTTCTCTTCCGCTCTTATTTTTTATTTTCGTATCTTTATCCTAGCGCCCTTAAAAGACATAATATAGCATTACCAACAAACACATCAGGATTACCCTTTTGAATTTATTTCACCCTTACCTAAAAACTAACTCTATTCCCTTATCTTCTAATTCTAGTACTAAACCTTCTTTAGATTCATACCTTAGTGAAAGCTTTCCAAATACAATGCACACATCACATCAATATTTGTTAGAGAATACTACGAGAAATATAACATAAAAGTCATGTCAGTATAGCATGTTAAGGAAAAAAAAAGGTCCCTTGTAATGATGAGTCATTAATAAAGTAATTAATTTCTAATTCTAAGTATAAATAAATAGGTAGGTAAGTTATAGCATTACGTCCATAATATTCATTAAAGGGAAGGCATTGTTGATATATTATATTCATTCCTATTCTAAGCAAATCATGTGATTTTTGTTTATTGAGTTGTTTACTTTTTGTACCATTATAGTGTTTACTCTAGTATAAGTATAGTGAGTGTCATCCAAATGAATCTATATAGAATCATCTATCAGTATCCATTCCTACGAAGTACACAAAAAGTAATTCATCGCCAACATACATATTCTTTATCTATCTTAAGACTCTAAGGTATCTTTCCATAATAATAACCTAGAAGAGAGGACTTCACACCCTTAACTTACTTAACAACTTAGTATAGAATTCTATTTGGTATTACTTAAACATTATATAGAAAAAAGAAAAAATAAAGTAAAGAAAGGTATAATACTCATAGATTAAGATTCATATAAAAGCAAATCATCTTTATAAATAGAAATGAAAAGTAATAAATGCCTAATACGTTAGCTGTGTAATTGTATGCAAGCCTATTCATACCTAATATAATAAGGGAGTCTATAGCTTTGATTCTCTATAATAAAATAAATCTAGTCCAAATTTCTTATAGCAATCTATATGTGCTGTACTAAACCTATAACAAAAAGGACTTACATTCTCGTGCTTTCATTTAAACTAGAGGGCTTAGAGAAGAAAGATAGAAGTTCAGTATAGAAGTTCAGTAGGGTATATTACAACAAACAACTATAAGATAAGAATCTAGTGTACCTAGATCTAAGTATTCCTAGTAAGTATGAGTGTCAAGTAAATATATATTTAAAAAAGAATTATTATAAAATTTATCGAATAAACTAGGATTTCTAGATACAACACATACAACAAAAGAGAATATGGGGTAAATAAAGGATCAAGTATAGTTCTCACCTATAAAGTAAAAGGTACGTATTTGGTTAGCTTCTTTAACACTTATAACTATGACAGAGCAAGACAAGAAAGATTCAATAGATAGAGTACTACACACTTTCTTTTCTTTATACTGGACCTACATAAAAACTAAATGGATACTAATTACTTTGTCTTTTAAAAGGCATCTCTAAACTGTTCTTCCTAACTCTTATTATAAATAAGGACTACTACATCTACTAAATATACCAATGCTGTTACTATAATTACGTTCTTTACTCTTCTTCGGTGTGATAGGACTATCTTTTATAAACCCATTTCTTATTAGCTAGCCTAGACTATGTTCTATATTATATTTACCTAAGCAAGTGTAGTTTTTCATACTTAATATACTTAACTAGTAATAAGTTATTCACTCACTAGATATCTTTGGTTACTAGAAAGGAATAGGCATGTATGCCCTCATCAACCCTTCCTTACTTATTATTTTTACACTATTTATTCTTTATCTTTATTAACATGTTTTAATCATACCTCTTTTCTTGATTGGATAGAGTGCACTTAATATCTCCTATTTTAAGCTTAAAACCCTAGTGTTCGGAAAGTAGAAATGCCAAGAATAAGTATAAGTCCTATATTGATGTATTATTTTATACTGGTTTTTATAAGGAATAGTTAGTATATTAAGAAGGATATAAGAGTCTTAAGTATTTCATTGCCTTCTATTGTTTGTTAAGTACTTGTTATATAAATTATGATTAGCTCTTAAGTTGTTGTTTTTATTAGATATCATGTAAACTGTACTCCTCCTTAGTCTTTTCATTTTTCTCTCATAAATATATGCTTTCCTAAATTTTAGTTATAAGATATAATACTCCTACAACACCACCCTCTTTTATTCTTTACGAGTCTCTCTTCCCTATACTTTTCTAATCACGTTCCTTATTAATCTCTAAGTAACATTTACTAGAAAGAGACCTAAATAACTAAATAAAGTATGCTAGCTAAGTAAATTCTATAGGTAAGGGATTGCATTTCATGTATGATTCTCTATGTGTGATCGAGGAAGGGTTGTTTAGTATATAAAAAAGAACCTAAGAAAGAAGACAAAAGCATGCGTTTAAATTAATATAGGGTGGTAGGGAGTCTATTCACAAGTTTATAAATTGGGTTATATATATATATATATATAATATAAATAAAAAAGCCTCGTTATCAATGTATTTTCTTATAGGATCATATAGTGGTCAAACTTGGTTTATGTTATATCTATATTGGCATATACTTTACTTCATACCTTTATTTCATTTACTTTTGGTTTTAACTCACACTCTTTATTATAGGAACTAGGTTATTGCTCTCACTCTTAACTACGATTCGTTTATATTGGTTTACTTACTACACATTCTAAATATTTTTCTATACTAGTCTTCTTTGTTACTACGCGCTATTATCCCCTCTTCTATGATACCTTGTTGTTTAGGTAACTTATATATTAGTTGTTTAGTTGCTCTTTTACTTAGTAGAAACATATTACTTTGGTTGTGATCTATCTTTATTCTTGGTATAGCATTGTACTCTTGAGAAAAGGTAGGGGTATGTTATGTAAGGGATTTCCTAGTTTACTTAGGAAGGACAACATCAATTTCTATTTAAAAAGAACAAAGCTTAATAAATAAAGGCTAGTAATAAAAAACTATTATTGTATGCTATGCAAAGATACTTAAATATGGAATAAAGATATTATATAGGAACTGGTGTAATTTAATTAAAACTTTCTATCTAATTGTAATAGATTCTTTGTTCTTAAAGTTTCTGCCTTGTATTGATCATTGACAACTAAGTATATAATTAGCGCTTACACTAAGATAGATATGACTTCTCCTCTATATAATGTGTGTAGTATTCTTGGTATTCCTCTTATCACTTTCCCTATTAATGTGTTATTACTAGTATATCTCTTTCATGGTTTATCCCCATACTATGGTTTTTTTATATTTTATAAATGAATATCTCTCTATAAGTCACGTGTCTATTATAATACTAAATTGTGTAAAGCAAGGTAAGTAAACTCATAAAAATATCCTAAATCATATAACTCTATCATAAGCGTGCAAAGTAAAATAAGTCTCCAATTAAGAAAGACTCCCACAATTAATAATCCAAGTTAAAGGCTTAATAAGACTCATTACATAGCATTAGTCGCACCAAATAATATTTTTTCATCCACCACGTACACATTCTTCTAGTTTAGTAGGATTAAAACAAAACAAAGTACTATATATAAAGGGACTAGTTATAACTGGCATATATAGATTAGGGTACACATATAACTCCAATTATAAATTAATTATAAGAGTCATGTCACAATAAATACTTTTATAACAAATGTACCTAAGCAAGTCTTCCCTTCTTCTCTATATTTATTATCAGAAAGTGTTGCTATACCAACTAAGATTTCTTATAATGTTTAGTACACCTCCTCTCCTAGTTATTAAGAGCAGGCACCTTCCTAAACTAGATGCCCCCTTTTTGAATCCCTTTTTTATAAGTACTTAAGTAGTCAAGCCAGAGTTCCTTATTACTTCTAACATAAATGATTAAGAAAAGTATATCAGTATGGGTGAGAGATAAGATAAAAGCGCATACTATATATAATATAAATCCAAAAACTAACCTTCTAAGTAAAATAGGTAGATATAACACGTAATAATTATCATTTTGTATGTGTCATTATATGTACCCTTGTCTCTCTAGCGTAGTAATAATGTGTTATGTAGTAATTAATGTGGCTTGCTAAGATGTGCCCTTTCATTACATAGTCCTAAAAATATGTATACGCTAATCTCTTTATACCCTTTAACTTTTATAAATTTATCTTGTGTTCTCTATATTAAACAATAATGTTGTATATATGTAATAGTGTGTATGTAACTTCATTTTGGTCTAGAGTATGGCATAGAATAGAAGTCCCTTCTATTTTGTAGTAACCTTAACTATATTTACCTAAGCACGTAATTATTAACCTTTCTCTTGTAAAAGCATATCTACCTCTAGCTAGCAATAACCACCTTATAATTAGATTTTATAGAAGAGTCTACCTTAATTCTATCTTTATCCGCTGGATCTCTTATGAATTTCAGACCATAAAATGTCATTTCTTCTTTTTCTCTTAGAGTTTCTTTATTATATTATAGCGTATAAGCTTGTAGTAATAATTATGAGGGTAGCTTTATCCCATCCCGCACTTTTTTTTTGAATCCGAGGCATGCATGTGTTGTATTTTGTTAATCACCTTATTAACCACGAACAGAGAGGAAGAGTCCTAAATATAATTTTCGATTTCCAGTAGCGAAGTACTAAAGAAAGGAACTTTATTATAGTTAGGACAACTGAAAACAAGAATAGAATACGCGAAAACGAGATAGTAAGGAACAGTCTCCAAGAGTATATAGTAATATGAACGAACATAAAAAGCATTATAATTATAAGACTCTGCAGAACAAGACTAAATCATGTATCTAAATCATGTATTAGGCCAGGCGATCTTTTTAGAGGCTTCAGTTCATTCTTGTTTCTTGTAGTTTTATTTATTATTAGGAAGAGAGTATCTTCGGCAGGAACCTTTACTACTTACTTATCCGGAAAAAGAATTTACGGTTATATATTTGGCAAGCAGAAAAGAAAAATAGAATGCGAAATTGATTTTTAATGTTTGGGCCTAAGTTAGACGCCTAGTTATATTAAACTGAAAATAAGTATACTCGGCAATAAAGATTTTATTATTTTATTTTGTCTACGAAAGGAAACCTTATCATCGCTTACAATACTCCCCTTACGTATGTGTTTCATCTAATCAAAAAAAAGTACTACATACTTATTGTTTCCTAAAAAGTTGTTCAACCTAGTTCGTTCGATATTTTAAAAAACTTAATAATCCTTCTTATTTATCTCTATCTCTTAATGCGAGTGGACACTTCTTTTGAGTATTATTTTTTAGTCGATGTACCTTATGTAATGTAGCTTAGCGCAAGGTGAGAATATTTGCATAATTTAGAGTATTAATTAAGACAGGACTCTTTCTATTTTTGTTGTTATTTCTAAAAATAGCAGTTAGCCGTTATTAGCGGAAAATGAGCTATAGATGGTAGAGAATAATTTGTACATAAATTTGGTTTGAGTGCATAATTTTACTTATGAAATGTTTTATTCTAGCACTTTCTTGATAGACGTACATCGTGCAGCACATGTGTTTATTATTTTTATTTACTTCCTTCTTTATTTAGAATCAATACATAGCGAGTATGTTAGCCGTATTTACAAAAAAAAGTTAGAATAATGGATATTCAGGCCAGGATAAATAGCGTAAATTGTTGATTATATCTCTAAAAAAGAAAATGCAAGATAAGATTGAGTTATTTTCCAGTCACTTAGGAAACTCCTGTTTTTATTAAGTATACGTGTATACGGCTTTGGATACAAACGATTTAGAGTCTTTTCTTTTATGCCTTAAGTACTCTCGTATATAGCGGATAGAAACAAGGCTGGAATAGGATCGTTGGTAGTGAGATCATGAGCGAAACATTCTATTCCTATACAAACAAGATATTACAAAGCATAGGAAGTCAATCAATAGAATTTCGGTAGTTTTTTTTATATCTATAATATTTTATTTTATAATACGTTTAGTCTAAAATCACTCTTTATAAGCTACATGCACTAAATACTTGTGTGAATAAAATAAATATGTATACGCAAAAACCTAAACAACCCCTTTAAATCCCTTTCCTCTTATAGTTACCTATGTTGACATATCATATAAATCTCTTAAGCATGCAATCGAGTTGACTCCCTCTATAAAGTAAATGAACACCTTGTTGCTAGAGTATTACACAAATATCATATACATAAGAAACACTTGCTCTAACCAATCCAATATAAATAGAAATATACTCAAATTTTTTAAATATTGTTGTAGTATCGTATAAAAGATATAGAAGAACTAAATGTAGAAATTAAATAGAAAGAGTATAAATAAGGAAAGTATATTGCATACAACTATAACTCCTTAGTAGTAAAGTAAAGTAAAGTATAACTTACACAACTATATAAAATTGGTACACAGCGATATCTTAATTTATATACTTAGATTATATTTCATACCTAAACTAGTTACTGTATAATATGCACTCTTATTTGGTTACATCTATACTATGTTTCCTTCCTTCCCGTTTGCTTTCATTCGGGATCTAAGTTCACCTAAGAATTCCTCTACTAAGACCTTACGTATATAGGCAGCTTACACATTCATTATAGTATAGTTGGGGATAAAAAAGGAATACACGTTTGGAAGGATACCATCAAAGTTACCTCTTAGAAATTATTTTGAGGGATAAAGTATACTTTTATATAGGGCTTTGTTCTTTACTCACTACATAGAATTGATAGGTACAACACTTGGAACTTATTCCTCATCACTTAGGGACACTAGAGAACTTCTTTACCTTGGATTATATAATTAAACTCTATTTCAAAAACAAAATAATATAATAAATATAGGGATGAGGGATGTGTACCACGAAGTTTCCTTTAACTTACTAAGGTAGCATGCTATGAACAACATATAGTAAAATTATATTCCTTCTCTTCTTTCTTGTATATTAAATGTGTCTTTAGCGTAAATACTTACAACAAATTCTTTTTCTTTACTCGGACTAATAAGTTCTCCTTTGTGATTATATGCCAATCTTATGTCTGCACTTCAAAGAGTTAGTTATGATAAATAGTATGTTATAGTATATAGTGTTGCTAGGGAAATATCGTGCTGTTATAAGGGAAGGTATAGGATATAAGGTATTTCAAGTACTAGGTAAAAGAAAATAAGTAACCCTCTTTGGAATAGTAAATATACAAATATTGGTACAAGGGACTTCTATAAAGCATACATAAAAATGTCATGATAGCAATGAAAGGCATATAACATCCTATCTCTATACTATAATGTATTTGGTTAACTTAGTTCATGTAGTAACTCTATTTATTTTAAACTTAGGTGCACTAATAAAAGTAATGTGGAATGTAGCTTCGTAAGGAAATACTACTATAATTCTTAAAACCAGGAATGTCTCTTTAAAATCTTTAGATAAGTAAGAGAAGAATCAATTCTATCACACCTTGTTACTTATACTCTATTATGGAAATTATGGAATTGTTAGGGAAATGAAATGCTTTACTCGTTATGAATGAACAAATATATGAATGTATTTCTTTTTAGTGTCCTCCTTTAATCTCTATACTCTTTATACTTTGATGAATGAATAGATTGTCTTGTTGTGACTACCTTATATCCTAGTAAATTTATTTTAGTGTACTTGCCTTTCTCCTCTAAAACGTGCTTGTGTATAAAACCTAAAGTATAAAAGTATATGGTGTATCCCCTAAGAAACGGTGTATGTCATTAGTATGTCATTAAGTACGAATTGTAGTGTACTTAAAAAGGGTTGGTAAAAGGGAAAGGTACCCATAGTATGTTCTTTTTGTAATATTTCTTCTATAATTTAGGTAAGTTATCGTATACAATATAAGTATAATTGGTGATTGGTGTAGAATCTAGTTTATATTAATATAATATCCAACATCAATGAATAGGGAATAAAGGTAGTATGCGTGCGTTCTTATCCTAGTAAGTAATCATATAAAGGAGCTATTTCTTATAAATGTCTTTGTACGTAGTTATAATAGTTCATTGACTTATCAACCTATAACTTGCCTTCTTCATTTATTTAGTATTCTTAGCTCTTCTCCTTTCTTACTATACTCAAGTTTCACGAGTTCTTCACTCTTATTACTAATATCTTAGAATTTATATTGGGTTTAACTAGTAACGTCTAAGGAAGTATACTAATAAATATTTATTTCAAGGGTGTTGTAACATAAGTTGTATTATATAATAAAGCAGGTCTCTAAGTAACCAAGAATAGGGTTTATGGTGTTCTCTATCAAAGTAAAGTCGTGGTAAATACAGGTCGAGAGTTAGAAATTTCTAATAATTGTGAACTTTTTATTTAAAACATAGAATAGACATTCGCCATTAGTTTGACATTAAAACTAGGAAGTAGAAGAATGGGCCTTGTCCGTTTAGAAGTTTTTTAATTTAATATAATAATTTAAGAGTACCAATATCCTTTTGTGCTTTTGGAAATATAATTGATGTAATCAATAATGAATGAGGGAACCACTATTCTGTAAGTAGTACTCTCTTTGTCATGTTTTTAAAGATATTATTTCTGCTGCTTCCTTGGATATGTATTCAATTGTGCTTTTAGTTTCTTCTTTCTAAGGCCTCTTGGTATACCATTTATGAGAGCGATTATGCAATATTATCTGTCCACGAGTTGGTTAGTCCACGATCTAGATTTCCAGACTTTCTTACTGAGCCCTTGACCTTTTATATCTTTCTAACGAGGAAAACCATATATTAATTGTAGATAGCCACGAGTTCGTTTTAGATAAATTGGATCGTCGCCACAACCAGTGATTTAGCGAGTTCTGGTTATTCGCATATTCATATTATAGAATAATAATTTTCGGTAGATCTGTATAACTAGGTTTTTATTGGACTCTGTGGGTTCTTTAAAGATTCTAAATATATACATTTGGCTTTTATCCAGGGTGTGCTTTGGTTTTTACCGCATGACTACCTTATCCTGCAGATTTCCCTCGTTGTTGAATAGGAATTAGAATTTCCAAATATGGCATGGTATTAAACAAAACCAATGTTCTGAAATACTCCAACCTCCGGTCTCTCTGCTCTCTGGGCCATGTTAAATGTGTTTAATTTAAATATATGATTGCAAATATATTTTCTAACTTTCTTTCGAACTACGAAGTGATTTTTGTAAATTATTGTAGGAGGATTTGCCAAGTCATTCTTTAGTTTTTTGCTATATTCCCATTTTACTTCTGCTTCCCTTCGCTTTCGTTTCAATAAAAGGTTAATCTTTCTTTTCTCTAGATTTGTTTGTTGCTTTTTTGGTTTGGATCTTGTTCTTTGTTTTGGAGTCTTGTTGGGCGTGTATATAGTGCAAGCTGTGTTTGTTCTTTAATTTTCTACTTTCCAGAGTTGTACTCAAAAGATCAACCTCATACAAATACAAATATTTTCGGTTATAGGTGATGAAGTCAAATCAGTTAGTTTAAGCCATTCATTGTCCTTATTCTAATATTTTCGTCTCATCGGGTACAAATAAATTCTCTTCCCTAGATAGAACGTGAAAAAACTTATGTGTCGGTCTATATTCATACGCTATTTCATATACCAAAATATGCCAGTTTAAAGAGATAATCCGCATTCCTGGGCTCTGCCTACTTTGTAAAATATAAGTTTCAATATGAAAATTTTTACAATAATATCACAATTAATTACTCTTTTTCACGAGTTTCGCCCAGTAGTGGAAGTAAGTGCAGGTTGACATCGCTTATCTTCCTATTTTTTTGGTATTGAACATACATGAATGTGTAAAATATTTCCTTACCTGTTTTTTTCTGTTTTCTGTTCTAAAGAAGAGCAGATGGAAGAGACGCTGTCTTTACTTTCATTTCAACGCAAAAAATAAGAGAATGTTAGGTAAGATTACTTTTAAGATGTTGTTATTCTTATTCCCCTATCCTGTGTCAACGTGTCACTTTCGGTTTCTCATAGGCTATTGCTTACTCTCCCTCTTTTCAATTTCTTTCTTACTTTAATTTTTATATTTATTTTGCGAGTTTTTGTCTGTCTATTTAGTGAAAGATTCAAGAATGAGCAGGATTTACCCTTTAGTATTTTAATTTTAAATGTACCTGTACAACGTATGTATATATAAATAAATAGGATTAGAAAATTAGAACGTTATGTATTCTGATAGGTAATAGAATCTAAAAATTCGCCTATGTATTCTCTTGATGATAGAATTTGGGAAACATTTCTCGGCAGCGTCTTTGGTGTTTGTCTGACTAGAACGGCCTCTTTCTTCTATTTCCTATAAATGGTATTTATTTATTTATTATGCTCCCTCCTATTTTTTCCTTCTTTCTCTATATGATCTCTTCACAAGTGAAAATGGGAAGTAGCAGAAGTTTGATACCATATATCAAAAACACAAACAAGACAAAGGAAAAGGACATAAGGAGAAACATATTATTCCTAAACATTTATGGAGTCAAAGCAAGAAATGCAAAGCTCTTTCTTTTAATTCGATCCCGAAGTTATTTGAAAAGCCAACAGGTAGCCGAAGACAGGGACTTCTTAATTCCCCAAGCTAGTAGTAACCGAAAAAACGTTATAGACATCTTTACCTATTTTTATACTTTACCTATTATTATATATCCGGTGTGTTTTTGGAAAATACTCTCAAAGACATTAGATTTGTTCATCTACCAGTAAAACAATAAAAGGGGAGATTCCACAGAAATGTAAAAATTTTGGCTAAGAAAAACCTATGATAGAACTCAGTCATAAATATTTTCTATACCGTCTAGGAAAAGGAAGTGGAGTTTAGAGATCGAATATTTATTATGGAAGAAAAGTCAAAAATAATAAAATGGAAAACTACTCTCCCTTGGCATATCTCTCATATATCCTTTACTGTAATACCTCGATTCTACCCCCCTCTTATATGTCCTTACTTCTATCATGATCCTATCTCGATGAAACTATAGTTGTTATTAGGTGTTATGCCATCATCTCTCACTAATCACACACTTTCCTCTAGTCTAACTAAGATATCATAAAGACTTAAGCGTAACCAGGAACAAGAGTACATTTTTATTAGGTCATCGCTTTTTTGTCTTGAAAGGATACATCTTATCTTATCTTATCTTATCTTATAAGTGTTTCGCATCTATTTATTATTGTAGTACATAGGACACATCTTTAGCTTAAACTTATTAAACTTATTATATAATACATACTTACTCCTTAGTAGCTCTATTTTTATATTCATTTACTCTATACCTTGAACATCTTTAGTAGTCTAACTTTTCTCTTGTTAGAATCTTTTGTGCAAACAAGAATACAACCCACCTACGTTATACCTAAACAACCTACGATCTCTCCGGAAGTCTAAACCATGTCCCATCCCATCCCATACTATAGGAGTGTCTTTTGACATCCTTATCTAAACGAGTCATCCAACCTACACATACGATAAAAAAAACCAAACACACCTACAATAAGAAATAACATGCCATGATGAAAACCAAAAAACAAACCCAACAAACTGGCTCCGCAGTGGTTCTGATCACGTACCGGCAGTTTTCTTCCATAGTCACCCCTCTACTAATAATGACAAGCATGCTTGCTCTCCTATCCTACTTCCATCTCAGTACGCTTCTCACTTTGCCTTTACTAGGAAGCCTTGCCCTTCTCTTCATTCCTAATTCCAGACCACGCTTGATTCTATTACTTGGCCTTTCTATCTCCCTATTCACTTTATTGTATTCGCTCCTCCTTTGGCTGATTTTCGATCCCACTTGCTCACAGTTCCTATTTATAGAAATCCAATGGCTACCTTACGAAAGCATCAACTTCATCCTAGGTGTTGATACTCTCCTTCTTCTTCTTCATTCTCTTAACTACCTTTCTCATTCCTATTTGCTTACTCGTCGGTTGGTTTTCCATTCGCAGTTCCCTAAAAGAGTACATCATCGCCTTCCTTCTCTTAGAATTCTTTCTACTTTCCGTCTTCTGTATGCTTGATCTCTTGCTATTCTATGCTTTTCTCTTTCTAGTCGCAGCTTACTTAGTACACACTTACGTTCCTTTTCGATCTTCTTTTCTCTTGCAAGAACAGTTCTTATTCATGGTCTTTTCTTTCGCTTACTATGGATTTTTGGGTAGTTCTTTCCAGGTTGGAGATATGGCTTTAGTTGCAGTAGCCGCAATCTCAGAAATTCCTCCTCAACAAATCCTGTTTATGGATCCTGAAAGCGGAGGGTCGGGGATGACTTCGGATGAGCCTTCAATGCCTCCAATGCCTCCAATGCCTCCAATGCCTCCAATGCCTCCAAAGGGTCCACAGGATTTCATTCCTTTACTGCCTCCAACTTCTGGTGAAACTTCGCAAAATGTACCCTATTCGCCCAGTCTATCCGAAGAATTTCCCATTTTAAAACTACCCGATGATCAGTGGGAGGTTTTAGTGGAAGCAGACCAATTGTTAGAAGAACCAACCATAAACGACAAGGATTATTTTGGTTCAGAGAACTGGATAAAAGTAACTGGACGCACAAAGACTACCTTTTCTCCGACATCTCAGAGCAAGTCCAGTATCTTTTCAAAGAAAGAATCCTGGTGTCAACCTAAGCCAACGCCAATATGATTCTTTAACCCAATTGCTCTGGCAAAGGAGAAAACTTTCCGCCCTACGTCCAAGTCATTTACAGCCTATCCGCGATAGTTTTGTTGCTGAAGATGTAATATCTTGGCGCCGTTACGACACTATAGTAAGAAAGTTTAACACACAACACAATACAAATTATAACTAAGTAAAGTGAGGTGTGTGTATTATCATAGTAAGCCCATAGACAGACAGACTAGTCACCAATTTCTTCCTATTCTTCCTTTAGGTACAAAGTCCTCCCACCTTCCATAACTTCCTGCAATCAAAGAGACCAAGTAGCACAGTCTCTCTTCTAAGTCAGACATTCTAACACAAAAGACTAACACTCACTAATCGCCTAATAACACCTTCTAGTCTATTTCAGGGTCCTAAGCACCAAACCAAGGTCACCTCGCCAAGCTGTCGAGCAACACCAAGACCAATACATTCTTCAGCAGCAAGTAGAAAAGAAAGCACAGGACCACGCTTCACCCTCACCTTACAGCTAGCATCGACGATCTCTCTTTTTATCTGCATTCTTGGTCAACCTATATTCTATTGGTGCAATGCCTGCTCGACTAACCTCACTAGTCTATGCTTGGCGCCTTACTCTCTTTCTGTTTCCTACTATCACATGCACACTTTCTATCTGCCTTCGTTGTCCTCTCTTCGACGTAGGTTCCTCTCTACTAGCAAAAACCACAACAGTCCAGCAGCCTTCACCGATCCCATGCCTACATAATACACTCCAATAGCTAAGCAGACAAATCTAAGTGGCGTTGCACCAAGCATAGAAATGAAAAAAAAAGCAACCTTAGCCATACAACATTTATGTTCCTAGCTCTTTTCCCAGAACTCTTTCTCATCAATGCTACCTCCATCCTAATCCTATTTGGAGTTGTCTTTACTACCTCGAAGAAATACGATTACCCTACACTAGTCACCAACATAGCATGGCTTGGATTCCTTAGTCTTCTAATTACAACGCTCTTACTTGCAGACAGTGCACCCTTACTAACTACTGCACACTTATTCTGGAATAATCTTTTACGAAGAGACACCTTCACCTACTTTGCGCAAATCATCCTCTTGCTAAGTACCGCTGCCAACATCTACATGTGCTTCGACTTCTTCAAGAAAGAATCGCATGCCTTCGAATTCATTGTCTTAATTCTACTTACTACTCGCAGTATGCTCCTTCTGATCTCGGCTTATGATTCAATTACCATCTACCTAGCAATCGAACTACAGACCTTGCCCTTCTTTGTTATCGCTGCAGCAAAACGAAGGTCAGAGTTCTCTACGGAAGCAGCCTTGAAATACTTTATCCTAGGTGCATTTTCATCAGCAATCTTATTGTTTGGGTACGACTGGACAACGTCCGAGAGATTAGTATAGATTCCCATCCTACAACAATACACGCATCCTTGGTCGAGGGACACCAATACAGGAGAGTACACGTGTTGAACCAAAGGAAAGCTTGAGGGAGACAAGAGCTTCCATAAGGGGTTATTCCACAGCGACTAACATAGTAAACAAGAAAAGGACAGAGACATCTCGCATAGGAGCAAGGTGTTGGTTGACCAAACTACGGCACACAGACTACAGCCCTAGCTATGCAGCATCCCATCCCCGAGTCCTAGTGGAATTGAAACTTACCGGAGTCTAACCAGTACTGATTGCCAGTCAAGATACTGGTCGATTAGAGAGGCCCTTTTTAATACATTCAAGAGAGAAGTACACGAGGGCTATAAAAGACTTGATCGTAGACGAAGACCTGTGTGCCGGTACCGTAGTCGCAGATCGTACACCTGCCTGCCGAAGCCTTATCCTTTCCTTTCCCATCGAGGACATATCTGCCGCTTACTGCTCAACACCATATCCCCATTACAGATACCTAACTGGTCTAGACAGCCTAATGTTCTCGAGTGTCACCTTCTGCTATCATCACGTGTAGCTTGGACGCAAGTAAAAGCACATGTAATTAATGGTAGTGACCCTTCATTGCTCGCACCGAAAAAGGTAGTTTACGCATCCTAATGAGAGGTCTTTTTCGGTATTTCAAGCTACCTCAATCTGCATGTGATACCTAGGATGAGTGTCGGAGCACCTTTTTGTGATGCACGGTTCCAAGTAACGAATCTATGGTTCTAAATATATTTATCTCTCTACCCGTTTTACCAGTCAGTCGAAAAAGGAAGTAAGGCAAAATCCTATAAGAGAGATCCTGTTACTAAGTAATGAAAGAGACTACCCTAAATAGAGGTGTTAGGAAAGAAACATATAGTAAGTTATAATAGCAAAGAAGGACAAGTTATAAGGTAGCCTAGTGTATTTATATTTAGACGTACCTGTAGCAAGAAAAGTTGAAGGGAATATATAAAACCAAAGATGATATCATGTATTACCAATAGAAATGTACAATATAAAATACTAGAATAAGTTTTCTTCATTCTTAGTACTTCAATCTTTATAATAGGTTATAATAAAATACCATACGAATACACCTCCAATTATGTTTCATACCTGGCTTTCTCTTATCTACCAATTATATCAAATTCTAATTACTAGCTCTTATCAATTTATAGTGAACTCTTACAAAATAGATACGTTACTTACGTGTAATCCTTTTACCGGGGTTTACAACGAATAGCTTATATACTACAGGTGTCTCGTAAATGTAAATATAATAGGAACTAAAGAACAAGTATTCAAATTCTACTCTAAGTTCTAATCTAATAGTGTAAGGCAAAGAGAAAAGGAATAAAGAAGGCAACATAAAGTAATACTTCTTCTTGGATAATATAATAATTGAACAGTACTTAATAGGAAAGGGAATATCTATATAAATAAAGTTCTTTCTAAAATCCTAAAATAAAGTGTTTAGATACGCATACTATAAATTTGGTGTATAAGATTCTAGGTATGTTGTTTACTCCTCTTCTTTAATAAGTGTATAAAAGGATACGTGCAATGAATATAGAGTCTTGTCTTAGTACATAGATTTAGTATATTAGTATAGATTTAGAGTAGAATTCATAACTAACTTCCTTAGGTTTTATCTTGGTTTTTACAACTTAGTTTCCCATGGATAGCACTTTGTATCACGCATAAAGAGATTGGACATACTTAGCTAATATTTATTATATGCATAAAGAGTCATATACTTCCTTATAGTTTTATTAGAGCAAATATAGATTTAAGTTACCCGTAATTATTAAATTTGTAGTTATAAGTGTCTCACGTCTTGTACTTTTATTAGGTAAATAGGGAGAAAGGAAAAACCATTTATGAGTAACCCCTTATAAAATGAACTCAAGGCAAAGACCAAAAGTATATGTAAAGTACTGTAATGTCCAAAAAAAGTAAGTAATCTATAATAAGCTTGCCCCCTTCTATGATATATCTACTAACTAGTTGTAGTATCTTAACACATGTTGCCTAAACCAAAGTAAGAGTAAATATCTAGTAATTAATACACCTAGAATTCTTGAACATAATGGAGTTAAATCAAAGTAATTTTCGTATGCTCATGGTATAGTTGTTGGTTAGATGTAAAGTATGACATAGCTTAGTAGTATAGTGAAGTGAAATATTAGAGTCTAAGTTGAAGTAGTAACTAATAAATATAGCAAGCATGTATTTAAGGAAAGAAGATTTTACGGAATGAGTATCTCTAGGAGGCAGCAACACCTAAATATTTGATAAGTGGAAGAACTTAAACAATACTATTGGTCTTCTCAAAGTAATTCTCTATTTTATTTTTTATTAAAGCTAAAGTAATCTTAAAACACTAAGCAAGGATATCTAATCTTCTCGTACACACTTGGTATTTCTTTACTATAGTTTGCTCTATTGGAATAAGGTAACCCTGGTAAGATAAGATAAAAATAGATAAAGTAAACATGTGTCTCCTTCTAAAGTGTCATTTATAAGAAATTAAGTACTCATAAGAACAATGCCCTTACCATAGGAAATAATATTAAAAGGATCGAGGAAAGAAAGTGTATACATTTATTGATTCTATTAGAAATTGACGTGTTTTAGGAGTTACTTATAAAAAGAATGAACCCAGTTTACTATAATAAGCGGGGACAACCAAGGATATAATGAGTATGCTCTCTTTTCAACTACACAAGCAAAACTTAATTAATGAAGAATTACATAATATAACTTATAATGAATAACTTTGAAATTAACAAGAGAAACCCAGTAGAAAAATACTACAGAAAGGAAATACAATTATGCTAGATGAAAGATACAGGTATAATCCATTACTTCTAGCTTAATATAATAAATAATAAACAAGCTTCGAGTTAACAGGATTTACAAAGTTCATTTTCATTTCTATCTTCTTTCTCTAAATTAAGCTCTAAATTAAGTACCTTACTAAGTACCAAGTAGAACTGTATGTAGAATACTGTATGCAGAAAATAAAAACATAATAAGAACATCTATCCTAAGAATCTGATCATGCCTTACTTTTACTATAACCTAATACGGGTGATTAATACTGGAGTCCTCTTTTTCCTCTTGCTTTGGGGTATAAATTGGTACTAAACTTGTTGTTATATAATTAAATTAATCTATAAGATACGCATTGTTCTTAGCTTACTATATATATGAAAATGGAGTGCCTACAAACAGTAGTAGTAAAGTAGAGCTTTATTCTTATATCCCTATAAACTTCTTTAATCTTATTGATGTTTTATTCTCTTTGGTATATTCTTATAATCCAGTATATTCATTCCCTAAGCTAATATAAATTCATATTTGAGGCTAAACAGGAAGAGAAACATGTGCTATACCAAGGAAGACTTTATAAAAAATATAATTAAAGTGTAGGCTCGGTATAAATAATTTTGTATTAAGCTAATTCAATAGAAACGAGTACTCGGTGTTAATCGGTGTTAAGAAGAATAAGCAAGAAAAGATTTATCCCCTATATTATAGAGTAGTATAGAACCAAGAAAGAGTATGGTACTTATTATACATGACTTATATTTTGAAAAGAACCCAAGCAATTGTTTTCATTATTATAGTAGTTCCTGTGTTGTAGTCAATAATCAATAATAATAATAGTAGTCCTATCTTCTATGTAGTAATCATCTTATACTTGAAACTTATTTCATGCGATAAGGGTTATAATATTTAACTAAGTAAGTGTATATAAAAGTTAAAAGTGTATAAGCCTTGGCGTATTCTTATCTCTCCTCCGTAATGTAAAAATGAAGGGATACTTTTTTATGGTTTATTTCTAGCCAGTGATTTCTTTG
This sequence comes from Plantago major, assembly GCA_026545765.1. Lineage (NCBI taxonomy): Eukaryota > Viridiplantae > Streptophyta > Magnoliopsida > Lamiales > Plantaginaceae > Plantago > Plantago major. The sequence goes on along the minus strand of JAIFAC010000016.1, from coordinate 334,070 downwards.
GTAGATAATACTTATACCTAAGTAACTCTCCTTTTATTGGGTTGCTGAAGAAACATAAATAGTGCATGGTTGGTTGTTAATCCTGTTCTTAGAATTACAAAGTGGAATCCTTTTGTTGTGCCTGAAGGAAAAATAGAAAGAAAAGTCGTTTGGAGACTATACTACAGTTTTTGGCTTATGTATATATTTATAGAAGAATGCTAGGCTGTTAGAGAAAAAGTTCAGACATAATCAGACATAATTTAGATCCTATTCCTTAATATTTAAAGGAACACAGACCACCTTACTTCGTCGGGTTCTAAAAAAAACTACTTCCATCTTTCGGGAGAAACTGAAGTACTATAAAAATACCTCGAATAGGCAGAGTTTGAATTGAAATATCTACTAACAAAAAATCTAGAACTTTTAAGTTATAACTCCACCCCTCACTTTTTTTTGATATTATTTAATTTGGTTGGAATTTGTTCTTTGTTGACTCACAGCTTTTAATATTTTAATATAAAAAAAAAGGGATCTGCCACGACTAGAAGACCAACATAATCATGATAGCTTTATAGCTTTTTCCTTTCATCAACACAAGTTAGGTACAATCTACCATAATCGTGACACCGCCTGTTAACTGTAATTGTACATAAAGATCCGTATAAAGAGTTACCTTAGTAGAATAAATAAAAAAAAATAGCTTCAACGTGTTCTGTGCCTTCTTTTGATTGATATTTCCTATACTTGTGAAAAACATACTTGTGCATGAGAAGAATAAAAAGAAAAATAACTAAATAGAAAAAATGTAACGAGATCGTCAGAAAATGCAAAAAAATGGTGCATATTTCATATTTATAGACTATAGACTAGTGAACTCCTGGAGACCCGCGTACTAAAACAAGCTACATTTTTTTATAATTATAGGCTATGTAGATTAATAGTGTGCAAATGTTGTCGGAACAGTGTCAGGTGACATTTATTGACTATAATCTTCTGGGTTCCCTCTTCTTAAAATACCAAAACTAAAGACTTCTTCTATACTAATTTAACCCTTCTTGTATTTACCCTTAGTCGAAGACGAAAATGCAGTATCATTGGAATTCACGGAAGGCGTCTTAGTTTATCTTTATATAGAGTAAACCTTTTCCTATATGTTGACCTAATAATCGGGTTATTTTCTCCAAGATGCTTATTTTCTAAAACTAAAAGCAGAAAATATCTCATATCTGATATCTGACTAAAAACGAGTAACAGAGCAGGGAAGGTTTTGTCGATAAAGTTAAAGGTGCTAACAAAGGCACTATATAATTTATACTATAATTTCTAATAGTTCTCATCCGTTCTTCTTGGCTTGTTGTAACTCCGGCTGTTCTTAATATTATTATTTCAATATTTCAGAGATTTGTCAAATAGACTAGATTCTTGTGCAAAGGAAAGAACTTTTTGTCCAGAATAGAACCTAATTCCACTATAAAAGTGAAGGACAGATCTCAATTAAGATTCCATTATTTTTGTAACCTAAAACTAGAATTCAAAAAAAGTAGCGGACCATTATTGATATTCAACAATAACATAATTAGAAAAAGGCAGGATATCACAATGAAAAGAGAGATACTACACAGTAAGCGGATTCTTTATATTTTATGTTGTTATGACTTTAATTTTCTTGGTGATGAAAGGATAACTGGTTCTTTACACGGCTACACTGATATTGTATTTAGCAAGTAAAGAGACAAAACATTAAGGACAGTTCTTAGTTCATTATCCCTTCTCTCAAAGTTGCTTGTTGAATACCTTGTTTTACAGATTACTTTAATTGCTGCTAGATTTGGCTATGATTTGTTTTTCTTGACTTATTGATTATGACATTATTATGACCGATATAACTACAGCAACTGACGAAAAAAACTGAAATAACTAAGATGTTCACTAAACAACGATCCGACATACCCACCAATATGATTATTTATAGTTAGAGTACATGAATTCATTTTAATTAGACTACACGCCACAGATTAGAGTTCTAACAAAAAAAAAAAGACTGTTATAGACAAGAATAGACAACAAGATTACTGCCATAGAACTTAACATTACAAGAGAATTATAGTAAAGTTAGAAATAAAGTAAAGCACACATTATAGTATAGCCCGAAGAAAAGAATTATAGTAGGATCGGGTTAAATACTTGGGGTAAGTTTGGATTCACGGGATACCTTGGAATCTGGAAAGAAGTGGCATCTCTTTGACTTGATTGAAGAGTAAGGCAGAATTAGTTACTTTACTTATCATGCATCCTGGGTTTTTTTATATTATAGTTCTACATAGGTTTACGTGTCTAATTACCACAAAAGTTCTCTTTGGCGTCTTGCCGTGTACAAAAAAAATAAAGGTTCTCCAGTGAAAATGTACACTTATTGCAGATGCTTCATTTTAGAGTTCAGTTATGCTTGCTTTTTTGCTTTTAGGGAAGTTAGAAATATAGATGATGAGGAACACAAATATCCATTATTCATTGTCTTGTATAGTTTTTTCTCTATATGCTTTACTCTTTAAATTGATTTTGGCACTGCCTCTTAATAGAACCGAGTTCTCTCTTCTTAACCAAAATGGTAAAACTCCTATAAATCCTTATTCTTCTTGAAAACATATTTTATTATGCGGCAGGGCGTAGTAAGAATATAGCAAATATCCAGGATACGACTCTATTTTATAAGGAACCCTTTCTCGGGAAAGACTTATAGTTGAACACGAGGGATCAGTTGAAGACTTACAGTATGATATTCCAAAAAGAAAGATCCCTTATCCGTTTCAGATCTTCTTAGATTATGGTCAGGCAATCTCAGTATTAGTATTAGTATATTATTGACATAATAGATAACATTTCATTGTGCGTGGCTAATCCAGAAAGTAATTCCTTTTTGACAGGAAAGATTACAGTGCCCTATAAAATCAATGCTAGATTTGTTAAAATACTAAGGAAGGACTAGATATTATAAGATACTATACGCGAAAATGGGAGAGATTTTATTAAGGTAAAAAGGAAAAGAAAGGCTCTATATTCGTTGTTCTGTTACGGACTTATTTAATCTATTCTATATAGGTATTCAATATACTGAACTGATATAAGAACTCACCTATCTTCTGGGAACAAGTAGGAGCAAATAAAGTAATCCTATAATTTACACATAAACTGTAAACAAGTGACTCGTGTATATCATCAAGTGGGTTGGCATATAATATAAATAAATGAACGTGTTTCTGGAACCTTACCAAATTTATGTAATAGTCGCAGAAGCAAACCCAGATAAAGTGAAGGTAAAAGGATTATTTTTTATTCTCGAAGTAACAAATCTTCTTGTCTGTTGTTGGGATGAAATAAGTATGAAAGCGTGGATTATTATCCTATTTTATATGAGGATCTGTTAAATGACGAAAACTTGGCTAGAAAAACTATTATGAATTGACATAATTGGATTAGCTCTGGTCTCTTCCTATCAATTATAAAGTAAGAACTGTTGAGTAACCACGTATAAAAATAAAAAAAAAGGTGGAGAGGTAAATCTTTAGCAAATTATAGGCTAGACAATAAATATTGGAATTCACATACATGTTTTCTTCTTTTTCATATACCAATTCCTCGGATTTCGATCTTCGTAGGTATTTTAGTTTTTGTCTGTACAACCGGAACACTAACTATCTCTCCTTTGTTGACTTGGTGGAGTCTTTATACCTACTCTATATGAGCTCATTTCGTCATTAGTATAACCAGTATGCTTATTATAAATGAATTATGACAGGTTAGATAAATTTGGTATCTTACTTATTTTTTTATTTATTCTTCACATTACAAAGAATTGGGAGAATAAACTGGATCCAAAAACAAAAGGTATCCATATTAAGTATAAGTACATAGTTATAAGCATGTATTACTTAGCGGACTATTCTGGATTTCTTAAGTGTACCTGGAAAAACTAGATTCCATGCAAGAGTCAATTAAGTGGATCGGAGGAAAATAGCATAGGTTATTACTTCATTGGTTATCAGGAAAGATTCTAAAGTAATTATAAGGTGTATGACATGACTGGACCTTTATTATATATTATAGATTAACAAAAGAACTACGTATTTTCACAATACCTTGTATAACTTAGTAATAATGCGTACATTGTACTAAAAAAGAAGAGAACAGAAAACACCCATTATATGTGCATCATGTAACTTTAAAGTGGCAGCAACAAAATCTATCTTGATATTTTTCTTTCTCATGACATAACATCAGCGAGAAACTATTCAAATCTGACTTAACTTGTTCTTAAGCAGCAGGTGCAGTATTCTAGTATTAGTGGAGTACTTAAATATTTATAAATAGTAAATAAATAAAGAACTCGAGACAAAAAATATAGCTTATAGAGAGTACCTAGTGCAGTCATATTTGCATGGTATTATTATACTTATACCCTAAGATGTTCTTGCCATCATTATAAAAACTTACCTAAGCAATACTTTATTTTGTTTTATCTTTTATACCTATTTCATTTACTAGAGCCGTACAATGCTTTGAGTATCCAACAACTATTTTATCCTACAAGGTATACTCTTCTAAATCTAACAATAACAACTCCTTTTTGATTCCAATTCCATTTTGTTTTTCACAAGCCAACCTTGTTTCTATTTATTTATAGGTAAATTAGAATGAATAAGTTAAGTACTTTTTTGATAAGGTATCTTTACTAAGCCGAAAACTAGCAGTAACATTTCGTATTTATTTTATATAGCAAGTAAAATTATATAGCAAGTAAAAGGGGAATTATAGGAGTAACGCCTAGAAGATAGTTAGTATACAATCTACAAAACTCAATTAGAACTTTATATAGATCTTAATAAAGAATAAGTGTCTTACAAGTAAAGGAGTAAATACTTAGAAAACGTAAGTAAAAATAGATATTGTGTTTCCCTTAAACCACAGAGTATGTTTATTAAACTTATAACTTAGTAACTAATATTTAATTTTATAATAACCAAGTATTTGAAAAAGAGGGTAGCTTCGTATTTACTTTATTTAATTCAACTGATCGTTTAGGATTCCAACAAAAAGTGTATTTTCATGTGATATTCATTTTAATTTGTTAGAAGAATAAGTAAGTGCTTAAATAGAATCTTTCCTTAAACAATATTAGCTTAACCTACATTTCGTTGAGTAATTTCCAATTTATATAAGTTTCCTTAACTTAACTGGACTTAATAATGCAAGTACTAAATGTATTGTATTAAATGAAACTAGAAGAAGCCAATATATTTTAAGTTTAAGTATGTATCCTAACACAATTTTAGAGTAGAAAGCATAAGTAGTACAACACTATAATTTGGGGAAGTAAGTATGGAGTACAGAACAAATAAAGACAACTTAGGATATCTTGGGGTAGCCCTTTAAAACATAGTAAAAAAGTCTACTTAGGTGTAGTTTTCAGAAAGGATTTATATTCCAAGACCACTTCTCATTTATCACGTACATATATTTTAATTTATAAAAGGACTTATCCTTAACTACGCAATACACACAATTCTATTTGTTCAAACTATTATTACACACGAGGAGAAATTCTAAAGGAGACTACAGTAGTGAAGTATAGCATATGAAGTATAGTATATAATTCTTAGTAAAAAAAATAGAAGTACAGAGCTATGATAACTAAAAAAGGTAGGATATGACATTCTAATTCTAAAGGCATTAAAAGGCGAGGAAAGGAAAATCATGGAAAAGTAGTTTATATTAGGAGATCCTTGTTTTACGCACGTATAGGTTTATAGCTTATTTGTTGAAGTCATTTATTATAAGTCTACACACCGATCTTCTATAGTTAGAACACGTAAAATGGAAGGAATGCACTATATATATTTGTATCCTATATCATATAACTAACAAACAATTGAAAGTAAAGTATACCGTCCTAAGGAATTTTAAAACAAAGCAAAGAAAGTAAGAAAGCACCTCTTTATTATTGGATTTTAGTTTGCTATAATTGTACACGGCAAATGTTTCCTAATTTAGTTATGATCTATATACTACGCTCTATATGAAGTACACTAAGTTAAAACTAATAAGTATAAGCGCCCCCTTCAAATATAAATATTTATGTTGTCTGGGAAAAGAAGGATATGTATTACATTACTAAGCCGGGTATTAGGAATGAATAAAATATAAAAATATGTAAGAAGAGTCATTGTATGTTCGCAAGGTACCTTATAAGTATGAACGAAACCAGATATGATCTCAACAAGTTATTTTTAGAAGGAAGACTTTTCGCTGTTAATACTAACTGTATATATATGCAGATATTGGACTCTTACTTTCTATTTATATGTACACGTGCGGGGATTCATTCTACGAGTTTCTCGGAATATACATGTATTATTAGCTGCTACTAGGCTCTGTAGGTTGCAGGTATGTGAGCAAGATAAAAAGAACAGATCCCTTCTATCCTGTGAGTCAATATGATGACAACGCAAGTATAGTTGTTATCTTAGACTCCCTTTTTTTTAGTGCTATCTGCTAGTACTAGCATTCCTTATTATAATTTAAGTTCTATTTTATTTAGTCCAAGCTTAGATCGATCGAAACCTAATAATGGATGCAGATCTTTTCTTTCTCGCTTGGTAGAATATTTTCGACCGTCTATTTATTTGTTTTTCTACTCTAAGGCGTAAAGACGTAGTTGTTTACTTAAGTAACCCATAAAATTTTATTACATGGTAATAAGGGGATTCATACATGTGTAAAAGTTGTCTTTCTTTTCTTAAAAATTCTAAAGGAGTAGGTCTATCTAAAGAATCTAAATAGACCCGCCATGTAAGAGTAGTTCTGCTATTTTCCTGCCATAACTCTCTCTTTCATTCTATGTTTTTCTTTAGCTAAACCCGAAATTATGACAATATTTGCAGTATGTAGAAGACGAAGAGCGAAGATGTGACTCAACTCGGAGGAATAGATTCTAAGAAGCCTTTACCGAAAACTTTCATCTTTGGTCAGATCCATTAATGGGTGTTGTGCGAAGTTCCTAATTAAATAAAGGCAAGCATAGACGTAACTTACTTGGATAGTATAGTGTGGGCAGATAGAAAGGACTGTTTTGCAAGGATTTAGTTTGATAACAAAATATTCAAAATATTACGTCCAAACCCAAAGAGTCATATACAAACGTGTTTTCCAAATCTAGGAAATACTAGTTACACCTTACAACAAGGAACTCGAAGGACTACTCTCTACATACTGTTAATGCCCCAAAACGACATATCGGATAGGAAAAAACCTCTTTTCTTAGGTAAACGGGTCAAAAGTAAAGTGTCCTCACGAGACGAAAAATTGTATTATGTCTTTTTCCTATCATTTTTATGAAGACATTTGATGGAAAATTTTCTATTTCTAAGAATATTCTATTTGTTCATATTGTAACTGAAAGAATTTTTTCTTTCTCATACTCACTCATAATAAATAATATCTCTTTTTTCTAGGAGTGGACTTCCTTCTATGTGATATGGTGAAAACTAACTACTTTTTCTTATGCCGAAAGTGAGACCCAATCTCTTCCTTATTTTTTCATAGATTCAACATGTTATGTTAATAAGATATCAAAAAATTAGGTCCTCGCTTAACGCATACATTTACGGCCTGTCTTAAATACTATTTGTTCTCCACCGAACCTTGTCTTCTATTCTATATTCACAAAAATACATAGAAACAAACGTATTGAGGGTACTCTGACTGCCCATACTAGAACTTTAAGAGCAGGAAATTCTATAAAAATACAGTTAGCTAGAAAAAGACCAAAAAAGAATAAAGTACTTATTCTCTATACCCCTCCCCTTGCCTACTTCTAGTGAAGAGACCTCATTTTTGTTACATCTTGACTTTCATAAAAAAAATAGTAGACTAGCAGTTACCAATATAATAGAAACAACTTACGTCTTTTTGGAATAGATTATCTAAAATTTATAGTAGTAAACCTTCCTCTTTACTATGATTTACAAATCTACACCAGACCTAGAAGTAGAAAGGAATAATAAGCCGGCGTGTACTTAAACAAATAGATAAAGGAGAAAAAAACAATATATGAAGAAACAAGACTAAATAGGTTTTCATTGTAGTCATCATAACCATATCCATGTCCAAGACATGTACCTTTCCTTTTAATCTGATTGGTGAGCAATTTTCGGCTATTTTAAGAAATCCTACAGGATCTTGAACCTTGTCTAACTTTAAACTCCTAACTTATTCTAACCGTGCGAGCTTGAGTTGCCGGCTATATTATAGAACTAGAACTTGGCTATATTCATCCTTGACAAGCAGCTGTTGCTAATGAAAAAATTCTACGGGTCGAGGAAAAGAGCCCAGAGAATAACAATTAACTAGAAATAATAATAATAATATGCACAGAATTGTAGGTATATGCCATAATTCTCTTATTGTGACAAGATTTCTTAATTAACCTGCCTTACTTTTTTCTTGGTAAATTTTGGTAAAAAAAAGGAAGTGTAAATAGTTCGCGTTCAATCTATTCTATTATTACATACATGTCTTTTATAGTTTTATATTTAGTAAGTAATGCAGTCAAGTCATTTGTGTAGTCTCTTCGAATCTTCCAGTGGAAATAACCTGCTCAAAAGAGAAAATCGAGTCATTTAGAGATATAATCGATAGAAATGGAGAGTTCTTATTTACTAACTAGAACTTTAGATCAAATTTGTGTATCCAAGTTCTAGTTAGGTAAACGTAGAATTTGCACATAAATAAATGATTTAAAGAAAGAAAAAAGAGAGCCGGAAATAAATGACAGAGTCCAAAACTAGAAATAGGAATCCCATACCCATAAAAAGAAATAAAGAAAATGGAACAAAGGTCTATAACAAATACAAATATATGGCTTCCTCAACTATAAGAAATAAGAATTTATATAGATAGCCAACAAGAAAGCTCATACAAAAATGTGAATTAGAATCTTTCCTTCAAAGCGTTTAGTTTCAATATTACTACGTGTTCTAAGCAAAGAGTTTACTACTACTACTACTTTCTTACTTTCTACCTCTCTTAGTAAAAATAGTAAAAAAAATCATCATTATAACTTATAACATAAACCTAAATAGAAATAGAGAGAAATATACACCTTGGGCGGCTTACTTAACTTAAGAATACAATTTTCTTTGCTTGATTTCTAACTCTATCTAGAACTATACTTTTCTGCGCTACTATCTATCAAGTTAAAGCTAATAGATAGATAAATCTCCTTGTTGTGTAAATTCGAGCTAATGTTATTCTTGTTTGTATATATATGTGTCTTTTTCAATTTACCAAAAATTCTGAAAGAAATTAGGTAGAGTAGAAGTATTGATGAGATGGCCTTTCATAGAATAGAATATAAGAGGAGTTCCAGTTTGGGAGCACAACTTTATTTATTTATTAAAAATTAAAAACATAGAAAACATATGTAGATAGAAAAAGAATATTCCCTAATTATCACTAATAACGAGTCGTTTCACTGATCTGAATATTGGACGGTCGATGGTTGAAAAGGAATACTTGCATTTAACTCTAGTTTACACATACCCACTACCTTTTCGAATTGGACTTCTATTTTCCACATATTTTCCTAGATAGCTTCTCCTTTACTTTGTCTTGTGCATGATTGTGGGCCTTAGGATGTGTAGACTTATGTCGGCAAACTGAGACAATAACGTTGAGGTTCATGCATACGTGTACTTAGCGTATCTAGTATAACACGAGTATTCCACATGACTGAAAGAGAAAGTCAACTCTAAAGACTTTACCTTATCCTTCTTAATTGTGTATCATAGAAAGTTCTACCTAATAAGTGTAAGTGTAGGATTGCAACTTTAGTTTAGTTTTAAAATAAAGAACAATTGTTAATATAGTAAATAGATAGAAAATGGAATTTAAGGAATTGTGACTCCCACTATTCTACTAATTGCTCCCATAACTATGAAAGGTCCTTCTAGACAAGTAGAAAGGTTGAGATATTTTAAATGCATTACTCCCATTTGGATAATAAAAAAAAAGTATTCATTTTGCACTATGAAGTCTTTATCTGTACACTAAATTGAATAGAGGAGTGTAAGTTGACTTCTCTTTTTTGAGTGTTTTTCGCATCGGTTCAAAAAGGATCTTTGCCTTACGCCGAAGAATCGCAGTGCTGTCTTATACTTATATTATATAATAACTTAATATTAGATAATTAATAGAAATCTTTATATAATAGAAATCTTAGAAACTTAATATCTTATATGAGCCCTTGTTGGACTTGGAAAATAGTTAGTAGATACATTTCTTGATTACATTCACTACTGGTCGCTATCTATTCTATTCTGTTTAGCAAATTTAGCTAGTATTTATAGATGATTTTTTTTTATTTCTTACTTCCCCGCCGATTTCCTTATAATACTAGGCCTTTACTCTCTTTTCCTTATCTTTCCTTAATTAAACTAAACAAACTTCTTACCACGAAGCTTTGGCAACTCTTTACTTTTTAACCACGCATTATCATTGATATATAGGGTTTGGGGTTCCTCCTTCTCTTGTTATTTATATAAACTAACAGAGATTTTCTCTTACAAAATATGTGGCTTGACACTTGACAGAAGAGTTCCACAATCTTACGTCTCGAAGGAAAAAAGTACCATTTTATACTACAGTTATTATATTCCCCCAATTAATCTAATTATATTCTTTTTCACATTCACAAATTTCTCATAAATATTGTTTTTGTATTGTAATAGGACCTAGTAGAGAGACTTTTCCTACATAATTCAATTCATATTGATGATAACAAAGTCTTCACGATTGATAAGAGAAAGAGAATATGAGTAAATAAGGTCTTCTCCTTTTTTTTTTCAATTCCATGCAATTGCCCTTTTTATTTTTCTTTTTAACGAAATAATAACAATGTTCTAAGAAAAGGCTTCAGTTATATTTGAAATTTTAATCTAAGCAAGGGAATTATAAGTGAATAAGTCACGCAGTAACAACCCAATTATTAATCCTAGCTTTCAAAAGTGATCCGTCTAACAAACATAAACGATGTATAAAAGTTTAGGTCAAGATGGTAAACTTACACGACTAGAAAGAATCTTTCTTGGGTCTAGTAATGATGCTCCGAACATTTACCAATTTCGCAGGGTAGGGAAGGAAGGATAAAGAAAAACTCCTAGTATGGCGATTTGTCGATACAAGACAAAAAACGTGTATCGTGTATCAGAAGAGAGTCGTAGCAAAGCAACAGTGAACATAATCGAAAAATTGTTCTGTTCTTTCAGTATATATACCAAGTTTTATCCTTCATTTATGTTTGACTTGACTTATGACACGATTTGCCAGGAAAAGATTGAATATTTTATTGAATATTATTAAGTCACAGGTTTGTTTGTTGGCTATTACATTACAGTGGATTCACTAGTAAAACAAGTGTAACTAGAAAGAAAGAAGAGAACTCAGGCCTTGGAAGATTACAAACAAATCAAATAGCAAAATTCATATCATAACAAGAAAGAAAAAGCATACTTTCCAAAACCACCCACTAGAAGTTCTGCCGAAAACTTTCTGTTGTACGAATCTTTTTAGAAGAGTGAGAAGAGAAGGCACAAATAAGAGTAACCCGAGTAAAGGAAATAAATATATTTGGTCATTAATTGTTTGTTTATGAATGTTAATATTCTATTAAATATATAAGGACGCCCTACTGCTGTACAACAAAAACCAACTATTCTATTTGGATCTTGGATCGCTTGTTATCCTTCTTTTGCAATGTCAGTAATCTTTCGGGCAATTGTAAATAGAAATGTTATTATACTGTCCTATTTTTCTAAAATCTATTTCTAGTGGCTGAGGCCTTTTCTTTTTGCTAGAAGTTATCAAGACGTACTCTGTTTATTAGTCCAATTTCCTACAATTTGTAGTCGTGAGAATTAACATTTAACATCAGTAACAACAGTAGTGGTAAGGTGAAAAGCTGTCTTTGTTTTTTTGGTGCTTGACACTTCTCTTCTAATTGTTTAAGTGTTGTTGGAATCAATAACTTCACCTATCTTCTCTTCAGAAAAACTTGCTTCTTTAATTTAAGTCATTCTAAATCCATAGAATATTATTTATAGCATAGATGTCGGATGAGAACACCTAACTAATAAAAAATGATAGACTCACTGCTTGCTGATAAAATAATAAATTAGAATTTGTACCTTCATTTATTGGGATATATGTCCTCTTCCTACCTCCTAAATAAATTCTATTTCGTCTATATTTATTTCTATTATTGGTTTCTGTGCATATAGATTAATTTCATTTCCTGCTTTACTACTTCTGTAAATACAAGGAAACTGTGTTCTTATATTTTGTTATTAAATGCTATCATAGTATTCTATTTATTCTATACACTTAGTAAGAGAAGTATTTTAACATCTAACACAACATGTATTACAATTTATATTATATAGGTTAAGTTATAAGTATAACCAAGACAAATAAGAGTCATAAACCAAGGATCTATAGCAAAGTAGGTTAGTATAAAGCAAGTAGTATATAGTATTAAATTTTGTAATCTAAGGCAGGCATTAAAGTGCATGTACAGGAAAGTAGATTTCTAAAAGCATTGTATGGGGTTTCCTCACAGTATTCTCATCCTAAGTATAAGGATTTATACATCACTAAGTACTTATAAGGGCATGGTTCTCTTAACATATCCTCACTGTTGGGCAACATTTTCCTAGAATTGGGTATATTAATTTCATTGCTCTCTGTCTAACCAAAAAGAGTACGTAAAGCAACAAAGACAAGAGCATAGGTAGGGAAGGATCTGGTCAACAAGATAGGATTTACAACATAGAGTAGTTTTAGAGTAATTAATTAAAGCATACAACATTTGATCTACTCCAAATAAAAGATAGTAAGAGACCTTATACCACGTACTACATAGAATTCATAAGAACTTGGTCTTGGTATCATATACTCTAACTACTTTAACTTTAATAAGAGAGGTACTAAACTATATTTCCATATATGCTCGGTCTACTCCATGTATTTGATTTTTAGTGATAATTCTATACTTCCCCTACTAGTTTCTATATACAATCTATTTTTGGGGTCTTTACTCCGGGCTTATACTCTTTCAACTTTGTCATAGTTTTCAATACAATACAAGTTCTAAGACAAGTCATAATTTATAGTTTATAGTATTTACCTTTGTTAATAGTCTCAAACACATATTTAGATAAAGATTTGATAGGAAGGAGTAGGAATGTAACACATGTTTCAGTAGTATACTGTAGAGGGGTAGTCACAACACAAAGAAAATTACTTTAAGGAGTACCTAACCTTGGTAATAGAATGAGAAACTAAATTAGACTATAATTTACAAAGACAGCGTGTATTGCTTATGATCTATTATATTCAAAACGTGTTTTAATGATTTCTTTTCTCGAAGACAAATTGTTTGTTATGTTGTTTTTCTGGTATTTGCTCTCTCATGACAAAACCCTGAGTATATTTTCTTCCACGAGCTACTCGAAATGAACTGAGTTAAGATAGGATTCTTGGTTCATAACACTATTCTTGTATTGTATCACTTCTTTACATAAATAACTAGTTGCCTTTAATTAAATTTAATTAAAAAATCTCTTCTAAAAATTCTTCATAAGCTAAGTTGAACTATGCCAATCCCCGCTTTCTGAATGTTTTGAAGTATCTGCGTCCAGTCAACAAAGATGAAAATTTATCAAGTTTCTGTATCTAGTTTCCTTTTATGCCTAGCCTTATTAAAACTGATCTTGTATATTTGCTGATCCTTGTTTTTATATACCCAGCCCCATATTAGGATTAGGAATACTTCACACGATCTTTGTAGTTTTTCTTTCTTTATATGGATAACCATATAATAGACTAAAAATATACTAAATTCCTTCTATAGAATCCTCGTAGTACAGCGACAGCAAATTGAGGTTTGGTTAGCACACATTTTGGTTAAGTTAACGTAGCATCGTATTTCTTGGTCATCAACTTTTGGTTCAACTCGTTAGCTTGTTAGGTTATGGAAGCATGTATCTTTCATAGATTTTTTTCTTTTCTTCTTTGTTTTAGTGACCTGTAATTTCAAGTCTCATATTTATAGATTCTTGGTTATTGGTGTGCTTAGTCTTAGCCAACTACTCGGTTATGTTTCATTATTTGTTTCCTTGTAATTGTAATTCTTGTTCCTGTGAAGAGTTCCTTTAACTGTATTGTATCAATTCATAATTGTCTTTATTCAAATTAATTTTTATACATACTAGTTAGTGCCTGCCTAAAAAAATCTAGGATGTTCCTTGAATTGTCTTGCGAAGTTGTACTACCTGATCTTTCTTCACACATAAATGATGATAAGATCTCCGCGTGTCCTTCTTTACTTTTTGCCTTTAAGCCAGGAATCAAGAATGAGTCCTCTTCTAATTCTAATACAGCCTTTCCCTTTTTCTGTTATTAAGATTTCCTCAAATACAAAGTTTTCTTCTCTTCATTTTCGTTGAGATAATATCAATATAGAATATGGTATCCTTTTCTGTTAATGCCTCTCAAAAATCAAATTTACTGTACTTCTCTTGCAGACCTTCATTTATAAATAGGAGCCTTTGCTAAAATGTTTTTTTGTTTTTTTTTGTCTGTGAAATGTGTGAAGATTCTTTCCTATGACCTATATTCTTTGATAATAAAAGTTTTATAACAATCATCTTAAAGATATGTTGTTAAAGATGTTTTTCTTATGTGCCGCTTCTAAAAAATAAGTATTATGCGCTTGCTCTCGTGAATACTTACGAGAAGAATATCTAAATAAAGAATTTGGTAAAAGTAAAAAGTAAAAGAATAATTATACCTAGGTTTATTATAGGAAATATTACAATATAGAGTATGCAGCAGTTTTAATTAATAATTTCATTTTTTAATTAATTTGGTATGTGAGAAGTACGCACTCAGAGTCCTGTTATATGGTGGAAGTCATAGATGCTAGGTTTCCGCCAGAAATAGACTTTTCTCAAATATAAATTAAAGAGTAGCCTTTCAGATAAGGTTTCCTTTGCTCTAATATTTCTCTAATTCATAATTTTAAGACTCTGCCTCTTGTAATTATTCTTCGTCTCTTTTTTTATTATCTATCTTTATTTATCCAAAGAGGTTAAAAGACCGCAAAACAAAAATAACTTTCTTTATGAATTTGTATGCCTTCGCAGCAAGAGATATCCACTATTGTTATTCCCTTCTTGCCTACAATTTATTCTAGGATAACTAACTTCTTAGAAAAGGATACAAAGTCAAGGAGGAAAGGAGAAGTTTCGGAAAAACTAAGTTGAAAAATAAAATACTTAACTTATATGATAAGGCAATAATATAAATGATTACTAGGACAGCATCTAACTGGAAACGAAATATTTTCGTATTCAAATCTTTACTTGAATAATTATCACAATAAGAGGATCTTTTCCTATATTTATATATTTACTATTTACCGCTTCAAAACTTTGTAAGGATACCCAAATACAACGGGACTTCTCCATCCCGCAAGACAAAAAGTAATAGAAATCTCAGGATCTAAGCTAAGCAGGAACTTTTCTAACAATTAGATTAAATGAAGAAGGAATATACAAGAGTATAGGATGGTTTTATTATTTATTATATAGGATGATATGTCTGAGAAAAAGCTTGCTTTGGTAGTAAAGGTAAAGATTTAAATGAACCCTTAAAAGAAAAGTCAATCAAGAAGAAGAAAGAAGGGAAAGTGTCGAGTACTATATACGTTATTCTTTAATCCCTTATCATTTCTTGGGTAAGCCAATAAAGGGCGGGTTGATTCAAATAAGAGTAGTTCTCTGCCATCTACAGTAACAGTATAATCCTTTATATTGAAGCTGCTTAAACACAGTAATCCCTTTAAATATATTCATAACTCTCTTACAGAATTGAAGTACTTTAAATGATATACGTTGTACCTATTCTTTACTAGCTAGTTCTACAAGGACAAACTTATAATAAGATACTAGTCCCTTTCATGCTTTGACTCCTATTTGGTTACTCTACCTTAGTGTACTTATAATATTAGATGTCTATGTTGTATGCTGCTTTGATACCTATTAGATTCTCAAGGTACTCTATACTCGCCATTCGCTATAGTATAAGCGTTGTCTTATCTTAGGCGCGCTTACTCATAATACTCATTAGTCATAGTTGCTTTACTTACCTTGTTACTTTACTTTGAAGCCTCCCTTGTATCTCTCTTATTGGGCAATATTCCTTTTCCTTGAGTATTCTTAGCCGAGTTCTTTTCATAATAGTCCATTTCCAAAACTATGATATGAAAGGACTTATATACTACTTACGTTAGGCTTATGTTAGGTAGGATTATTATTGTAAAGTACTAAGCATTCTATTGAGTAAACTACTTTTCCTTCTCCTTTAATACATCTTTTATGATATATATATATGGTAACCCTTATTACTATGCTTTCCTTAGGTAATTGACTATTGACTTATTAGAAAACACAAAGTAAATAAAAGAATACCCTAACAAGTCTTAGCAATACCTAGTCTATACTTAATAAGTGCTTAAACAAATACAAGTGGAAGTACAAAACATGTTCTCTAGTTCATTCAAGATAAAATATCTATCTGGTAGTGGGTTATTCTCGTAGGTCCAAAGTATACTATGTTTCATTTATATAGAGCCCCATCATTTCTATTAGGGTAGTGTTAGTAAATATTATATAAGCTAAGCATGTTAACCCCTTAATTACCTCTATAATTTATATAAGCTGTGTATAGTAAATGTCTTAGAAAAGCATGATGTTGTGTGTGTATGATAAATATATAGGGTACTATGACTAAGTAAGCTAGGAATTTATGGGCTTATATAAAGATAAAGAATTCTTAAAACTAGTATAGAGAACAACATATAAGGAAAAAATAGAATGGCAGATTAATTACATTATTGCAAAGCTAAGTCTTCCCATATTTATATTTGTGTCTCTTTATTATATTACCTTTTTCCTGACTTCTTTTATACTTTGCAACATAGTATGTGTATTTTTTTATTACATTTTTAGTAAACATGATATACCACACGCACTATAAGAAGGAACAATTATAGAATTACTTAATGTACATGCAAGGTTATTTCTCCCACCAATCCCTATATGACACTCCACCTTATATTTATTTTATAAATTTTATAATTAGAGTATATATAAAGTTAGCTTCATAATGAGAAGAGAGATCAAACAAAGCCAAGGAATATAAATTAAAATCGAAAGTATGCGGCATATAGCACGCCATACACAAATTAAGAAAGAAAGAAAGCTTAGGAAGGAAAGGAGATACTTCTGTATTAAATTATATTGATAGACAATTACGATTATTAAATCTATAACCAAGAGCAAGCAAAGACACGTATTCAAATCTTATATATAAAACTTCTCTTTGACTTTTTTGTGGTAAGTTAACTATAGAATCTAGGCACACAACCCTAAGCTATACAGCAAGGAATGATTCTAAATAAATATAAACATAAGCAGTAAGAAATTCCCTCCACAAGTATAAAATAATTTAGGAGAAAACATCTATGCAAATACACCAAGTACAATAAAACGATGCTAAAAAAAAGGGTAATTACAAAATAACTCTAATTCTAAGTTACTCCGAGGAAGTACTTATACCTAAGGAAGATTCATGGAAAGAAGAAATATAACTACTAAGATGATCCGAGAAGTATGCATGTGTTGTTCCTAATAAGAGGTAAGTTTTGTATATAAGTTGCTATGTCAATAACTAAATTCTAAGTACTTTTCTATTTCAATTCTATTCTAGGTTAACTACACGAACTACTATGCTTTGGGGTTCTAAACACATATATTATTTTTAAAAATTAAGTTAAAGGGGGGGGGTGCATCTAATAAACTATACCCATAACTAGCAAGTGTTCAATTCAATGGGTTTACTCTATAAATAATTTATTTATTGGTTCTCGTAAGTAAGGATAAGAGGTACACTATATAATGTAGTATAAGAAACATGTATTAAGTATAGAAGGTAAGGAAACATAAGTATAATATAAACACAAAGCTTATTTGTCTTATATAGTGTACGTTGAGTTTTACCAAACAATATACTAGCTCTTTATAATTAGAATAATTAGACTTGCCCTTTACATCATCCTACTTAAGTATTTTTCTCAGTAACAACTACAATATATGTTTTAGTTACGAATTTATATAGAAAGCTATTAAACTTTATGAAGAAAGCACGTGGTTATATAATATATATATAATATATATATATATACTAATATGTTTTAGGTATACGCCTTAACCTATACTATGTAATGAAGAGAAATACTTGAAATTGTAAGATAGAAATAGAAATGTAAGAACTCTATAAGAACTTGTTGTATAAATATTATGTTACTATACTAAATAAATAAATATAAAATAGATTAGGAATATTTAATTTAAAAGTAGAACATGTAGAGCAGAGATTAATTAATAGATACTTCCTTTATTATTATAAACCAATTAATTATTATGAGTTACTTACTATGAGAATTTATATTACTTAATTACTAGTTACACCCATTTCACGTATAAATTTTACCTGTGTTGTATATTTCAAAGCATGCAACAAATAACCTTTATTAGAACTACTGCACCTAGAATTTATATATATATATAAATATCATTATTAAAGGCTCAGTAGTTTTATATGAGGAATAGAAAATACATTGACTGCAAGATATAGAACTCTATACTTACCTTAAGAGCATGAAGACCCATAGAAAGGAAACCAAAGCTATATAATTTTATATCCTTCCCTTAATTGTTATACTAGTACATTATATATAAGCAATAGTACCTAAAACATTATGCCTTCCTCAGTATCTCCTTATCAAAGTGTTTAACCAACCAAAAGCCTTAAATTGTACTTAAGTTTATTTTCGATCTTTACTCAAAGCTACCTAAATATTTTTTACATGTGTCTCTTACATTGTACTAAGGCATTTCTCCTAATAATGTATAGTTGTTGTCAATTCTCTAGCATATTCTATTTCATTACTTGTAGAATCTAAGTATAATCTAATATAAATTATTATGTGTGATCAAAAACCAACCTCTTTTGTTTCTAATTCTTATTCTCAAGGGTGAATACTTCCAATATCCTTTATTAAGACAACCAAGAAACCTAACATGTTATTTTATAAATTTTATAAGTAGTAACCTCTACCTATGTGCTATCTTTCCTTATGCTGTGTATAATGCTATATTAGGAAAGACTGGGGTTTATTGTATACTCGTCAACAACCTAAGATAAAACTTGGAAGGAGGGAAATATATTAAATACGTATGAAACTATATTCGCTAAGTAAGATTAAAGAATAGTATTGTCTTATAGTAAAATAGTACATAAATATATTAGGAGTCATTACAAAGTCAAAACATAGGCACGCCCACTATAGGATAAAGGAGTATACAAGCTATACACAAAATCTTTTGAGTGAGTTTAAAGGGATTAGATAGTAATAGTAGATGTTGGAGAAAACTTAGGATTGCTTAGAATGCGACTTCGTAGTATTTGTATGTAAACTCCTCTCTATAGTGTTACTTGAAATTTATTATTGAGTAGGAAAGAAAATATCCCATACTCCTCTTTGAAATTGGTACTTATATGCTGCTTATATAGTGCCTTATGCTGTAGATTATTTAATTGTGTACCTCTCTTACATGTTTCACTTCCTTTCAAATGGACTCTTCCTTAAGTTAAATCGATGGCTTATACTCCTAAATCTTATTTATATAGCATACTTATGAAATAGATACATTATTGTTATTGGACACCTCTTACTTTATGTACTTTATGTTGTTAGCTAGGATAATGACTCCTTCTTACCTCTAGCATACATTTACATATGGTGCTTACTCCTACCAAATTTATAATTTATAAGGTATTCCCTTTCAAATTCCCTTATTCTAGTTCTAGTAGATACATTTTGAGTCTTGTCTTACATGCCTTTTACTTAGAAGAGGATACCTGCCTTGTTGTAATATAAATTCTATGAGAGTTCATCACTTATTATATTATATACAAAAACAATTGGAAAGTATAGTACGTTATTAATAATTAATACTATAAAAATAATACTATACAAAAGATAGTTTACTAAGTATAGTATAGGATATTATATTAATAAATAGGTACAATACATACTTAGGGATAGACAAATTAAGAGGTAAATATTTAGATGAAACTCACAAGCTATATAAGGAATATTTCTCTTCTCTATACGAACAACTAAGGAAACGTATTAGGCGTGGTTACAATATTTAACTAGAAGAAGATATATATATATATATATAAAATAATATAGAAGTGATAACTTTTTGTGTGCTTAAGAATACTCTATAAGTTGTGAATAAATACACCTATAATTTCTACGTAGGCTTACTCTTTCTAATACAACCCTTTCTTCGAAATACTTCCTTTTTTTTATTAGTAATTCCTCATAGCTTATGTTATATGCTTCTATAAGTTTAGTATACTTCTCACTCTATCTAGATAATGTACGCCTTATACACTTTAGGTACTTTCCTTACTTTGGGTTATATTCATGGTGACTAGAATTCTTCCTAGATAGATGAGTCTCCTCTTATAGCGTACTTCTCTTATCCTTTAATACTTTTTTATATGTTAGTATGTTAGTATTACTCCTACTTAGTCGTCTATTATTATGTCAGCTCCTTATTACTTACCAATTTTTAGTACTTACTAAACATAGTCCACAAATGAGAACAAGGTATAGAAAATACGTGCATTGTTATGTTACCAAGATTGAAATAGAATCATTTCTAAGTTCTTATCTTATAGGGTTTAACTCTTTATAGGGAAAGAAAGATACAGTACTGCACATTCTCATTAACTAGAATTATATTAAATAGTCAAAGATATAAATCGGAAATACTTAATAGGAATATTATAGTATATGGTAGAGTACTTTATTGGGTATAAACGAATAGAGGATTTTATAAAGACATTATAGATATACAAATAATACTTAATGCTTGGATTACTACTTAGGAGATACTTTGTTAGACCTTACTAAGTCAAATATAGAACTAAGACATGGTACTTTAATGTTATAACCAAGATGATATGTTCACAAGTATAATCCATCTAGAGATATAGTATATAAGATTCCTTTGTTTATCCTTCCTTTTACATTGTTTTATTTATTACCTATATTCTATATTGGGTACTCTCATTAATGGATGACCACTACTTAGTATAAATCTAATTCTATTCTTATCATACTTAATAACTAAAAGAGAGAGAGAGAATAGGCAAAAGTTTACATTGATTTCAGAAATAAAATATTATATTATTAGGTATATAATTCTTATCATACACGTAACATAGTTCATAACTCTATGCAAGGTTTATAGTATTACCTATGTAACAAAGATGAAATCCGGGAGAAGGTATATAAATAATGTAGGGAATAAACCTTAAGGAATAGGGATGTAAAGTAAACGCTATTAAAGAATAGGAGTCATATTTCATAAACCATAATATAGAGTTTGGGTACTAGGAAGTTATGTTATTACTTAAAAATAGATTATTTATAGAGCTATACATATAAAAGGTATTACTTCTGCTTACATTGGTGGATTACTTACTTTTAGGTTTCATAGTTATACTTTCTACTACTCTGCTTTATTAATTTCATAGAGTCTCCCTTTTATGACAACCAGTTCTTTACTACCCTATACAAAATTATCTTTGTGATCCACTAATGAATCTAAGTTCTTAGAAGAAGAAGCCTACTATATAAATTAGAATATAAAAAAACCTAAAGTACTAAATAAAGTTGTGTTTAGAGAGGGAGAAGTAAAATCGTGTACTAATCTAGAAGGGTATTCTTATAATGGTTAACTAGTTGCATATACAAATTAAAAAGAAAGCAGTATACAGGGAATATAATATCTTTTAGGGCTAATCGATTATGAACTGCAAGGGAATTACTATACATTTCTTAAAGGCATTAATAACTTATTAATATAAAAAAGAACCCGAGCATTTTCCTCTTTTTTTTTGAGCGCATAACTATTTATGAAGTACACCTGAGGAAACTATATCAAGTACATCCAAGTATTTCAAATCTAACTTAAGAGAAAAGTATACCTAAAACTACAAGGTAAGTTATTTGTTGTATACCATTCATAAGTTATTCTTAATTACCCAATTACCCGGGTTTGTTGTCTTACTATGCATTGTATATGTTTCCTTCTTCCTATATACTTTATTTTATTGGATTCTTGTGTACTGATCTATTATATATAGGACTTATTATACTTGTTACTTGGGTTAATATATCTTGTTTATTGGTTAGGCCTTAGTCTTGCTTGTGATATAGAATTGTATGTCAAGACAAGAGTTAAATAAGTTGAACAAGAACGGAGGGATACTTATTATAAGCATTTAACTAGAAATTACTACACTAAGCTATTTGAAGTTTTTAAGTAATTAACTATTTCAACAAAGAACTATGCATACTTAAGTAATTATAAGAGAGCATACTATAACAAAATATATACAACAATATACACGAGCTAAGAAGAGCAAACCAAGTACAACACATCATCTAAGACACCAAAACAAGTTTATTTTATGTACGAAAGGAAACAACGTATTTATAGGAATTCATTATGAAGGCACCTCTACTATTTCTTCTATAAAGTTTACTCTATATCTACTCTTTATCTTTATACTTCTAAACCTCCAAGTTATTTATTATACATCTTTACCAAGACTTACTTCATTTTATTCTATAATTGATTTATTATATTAGTGCTAACAAAGACAGCTAGTCCCTTACAAGGTCATATTCTAACAAGTTCTAATTTCTATAATACAAATACAATAATTAGGAACAAGGTATACTAGGGTTTAACTTATACATATAAGGACTAGTGCATTACAATATAGATTACAACATACACTTTATCATTGGTTCTATAAGCGAGGTATACAAATTTACTTAGAAGGAGTACTTATATTTTAAGTTAGGCAACTTAGGTACTATACATCTTAAACACACTACATTATGTGAACATTCTACTAGAACTACTAGAATAGAACTACTAGAAATCCCTAATAACTTTTATTTACAAATACTTTACAAGAGCACATGTTATAGCTTCATTCAGGGGGTAAGCTCTCTTAATAATTTATTGGGTAGAACTTCTTAATTGACTTGACTCATTATACAAAGCTAGAATCTCTTATCATTATACACTTTCCCTTTTACCTTATAGTGGATTATACTTATATCTCTATGACATTTCTAATTAATTCCAATATTAGGGACATTCTTACATAGCAAGATACAGCATGTTTTCTTTTATCCCAAAGCTTTCTATTTTTCTATCTATACGACAACATCTTATATAATACCTCTTCATCTATAACTTACTTAGTTCTTTAAAATAATATGGAATTCACTATCTGTCTCTATCTAACCACCACTATAAATGCAATCACTAGAAAACTACTTACAAATAATCTAGGAATTGATACTTATTATATTCTTATCTTACCTAAATGCACTTATATTTTAACGTGACATATCATAAACACTTAAGTACTTCTCAGTATCTACTCATTATGCGTTGTAATAGACCTACCTCACATTATTCCATTATTCTATATGCACCCTTATAACTATGCATGTAACCAAACATGTATGCTCTTATGCTTTTACTATATATAACCAAACAAAAATAGATTATGTATAAGCTAGAAGTCATTATCTCTAATCTCTTCTCTATAACTATACTTCTATACTCTTGGTTGTTTGTATACATAAATTGGTGTGACACCCTTACAACTCTTCCTCTATTAGACTTATATTACATGCCTTACCTAGCCTAGCTTACATGAACCCTAAGTGTTACTTACACAATTATACTTTAAAAGAGAGAATGGATGGTAGGATAAGTCTTTTTAGGTTATTTATAGGCGTGCTTAAAGGAGGAAAGGAATATAATATTTTGATTTAATAGAGATGAAAGCCTAAAAAAAAGTTTAGCGATACATATACAGAGTAATAATCAAAATAGTAAAATAGAATGAAATTACTATATCTTCTTTTAGTACACCTAGGATATAAGTTTATAAAGGAATATACCCTAATAACGGATTTAGTTTTGCTATGTATATAAAAATATAACCACTCATTATTTATACTAAAGTAACACGAGTTAAAACACAACCAGCTTAATTAAGTAAATTTAAGTAAGATAATCACAATACTCTTGCATCTGCTTTACTATTTTATTTTTATGTCATATTTCTATTCGGGAGTTATTTGGGGAGGGATTCCTTCGCTGTTCACTCGCTGCTGTATGTAACATATCTTGGCATAGTGTGTGTAAATTCTAGTACGTTTTCAATGAAGAAAATCTATCTTTCTCTTCGAGTCTATTCATTGTAGTTCCAGGAATTTGACGGGAAGCACTATATTGTTTCTCAACTTTCTTCGATCTTTGGTTTGTTTTGAAGGCGTAACTGAAGTGGTTGATCCATGTCTGTTGTATATGTACAACTTTACATGTACTAACGATAAGGATTTCGTTTATATAATAAATCAACCGTTTACTCAACACGCAGTAGCATGCATCATGACTGACTAATTCTTTTCACGCATTTCTAGTATTAAAGGCCATTATGGATGATGTTTGGAATAGTTGTCTAGGTTGTAAAAATAAAATAATCATGATTTCCATAGATTTACTAACTGCGTCGACACCAGTAGAGAACTTAGCACTTAATCTTAATTATATAAATTTCTTTCTGGAAACACAAAACCAGTAAAGACAAGTATTCCAATTTTTTGTAGAAAAGGTAGCAGTATCGGAAGTTAAGTAGATAAAGAATTCATAGTGTTGTATGTATTAGGATGCTTTTTATACGATTAAGAAGGATATCACATTGCTTGTTTACGATACGAATAGAAGTAAATTCTTTGTTTGTCTTGATGATAGAGATAGAGGCATTCTATAATTCAATGCGGATACTAACAAGTCTACTTCTGTAATAAAATGTAATAAAAAGTTTGATTCTCTGCCTTTCATATGACTATTTGTTTTATAAACTCTTTTACCTTACCTCGCGTCTAGTTTCGTCCAGTTGCTTATCACGTGGTCTACATCGTTCACTTTTTATTATCTCTTATCTCTCGTTTAGGTAAATGTTTTACAATAGCACGCGCATACATGAGCGAAAAAGAAAAGCTTACAAAAACAAATATAGGAATTAGAGGAATGGGTTAGTCCATAAAGTATTAACCAGCAATATTGAGCATCATACATAAAATTTATATGCACAAATATAAAGTGAGGAAATGCTGCTTCTTCAGAATGTATTTAGGCGGAGTTTGTCTCATTTAACTCATACAATATTGTCGAGGTTCAGATTTATATGTTCTAAATCTACCTTATCCATACCGTGTGGGAAGAAATTATCTCAAAAAAAATATAAAGAGAAGTGGAGAGAGGTGATTAATATATCTAAAATAAAATAAGCGCCGTAGAAAATCTAGTATATAAAAAAATTAAGGGCTGCAAATCAACTAGTTGTAAAATTGGCATACATAAACATCATACATAATATAAAAAATCTTTTTTTTTTATTCTTAGCTTTTGCCGAGGTTTGTTGTGCTCTGTGCTATTAGTCTATTAATATAGAAATATAAAAAAAAGTTGACTCTTTCTGTGTTAATAATTATTTACAAGGAATATAACAGAGCTAACTCCCGAGTATAGCAGGAAGAACTCCAAAGCACCTACTTGTTGAAATAACTGGAAAAGCAATGAACCCTTCGTCTTCGTACTCAATCACCAACCTCCATTTATAATCCTATTTTATGCTGCTTATGACCGCCTTGCTTGACTACTCTATTTCTATTTACTATTACTTTTAAGTGCCTTTATATTATATATAAGCAGCTATACAAAAACATAGTAAGTAGAGCTTCTAACCAAAAACTGATCTTGGAAAATCACTTCACTTTGTTTATGAAAAAACATATCAACTAGTGACATTACCACTGGAATAGAATACCTGCTATGCATTATTTATAGAAATAGAATTTTATTAGACTGCCTAAGACAAAACTCACTCCCTAGGAATTACTCGCTATAGACAGAAGAGACAAGGTTACCAAAAACGTATAAATGAAACAACAGCCAGTACTTCAGCCTATATACTCTATATTAAGGAAGAGAAATCAAAAATCCATGTTTGGAAGAAATAGCGTCGCTTTAAGTAGTTTATTTTTCATAAGAAGTAGGATAACAACTATTTATTCTTAGCTCTTAGGTTTGAGACCTGCTTACGTCTTTATCCGCGGGTGCCCTTCAGGTATACGGAGGAAAACAAGAAGTATATTATATCTTTAAAGAACTCCATATTTGTTATAAATTATAAGCGAGACTCAACTCACTAATTTTTAGAAAAGTCTTGGAGTTACAAAGAACCAAAAGAGCATCGGCCGAATATCCATACATACTATGTACGAAAAAAGTTCGTTGTTGGAAACAGGATCATATCCTCAGTTCAAATTTCAAATGTAGTACACCACCAGGTCTCTCATTACTATATCTTTGTCATGTACTTACCGGATCACCTTTTTTAAAGTTAGACAACACAGGTCTTTGTGAGTAATATTCTTGTTAAAGGACTAGAGATAGAACATACTTGCAATACCCATTTCCTTTCTTTCCTAGCTTAGGTCTAAGACCCCCTCCCTCCTAACAACAGGTGCTTGTTAAACATAGCAAGAATGGTCGGTTACGCCCTTATAATACTAAAAAATAGTGGAATATTATTTTTTCTTTAGACCTATAATAGACCTATAATAATTTAGGCTAGAAAATAAAAAGGATATGTTGTTTGAAAAAACAAAGTAGGAAGGTCCTTACTTAAATCCCGGAAATAAAAGATATGCAAATTCAGCTGCTATTGACGATCTTCTGTATTATCCATTTTTTTTCTATTTTGACATATTCTATTGCCGTGCACATGACCTTATAATGCATGACTCTTAGTAATGCCTTTACTCCTCCATTAGGATATTATTATTAGAATTAGTATTAGCTTTGGTCCTAGAAAGGTACACCCATAGACAGACACTTAATAAGAATCTTAGACCACACCTTCTCTTAAAAGCTATAAGCATTATAAGCATTATAGACAGGTTGAGAATAGAAAAGTACCGGGAACTCCCCGAAAAAACTCTTGCTAAAGGTCCAAAAGAACTCCCAACACCAACTAGAACTCGAAGTAATTTGTTGGGAAGGAGTGGATACAGCCGATACGCGCCCTAAAGAAGATAAAAAGGTACTTATTTTCTAAAAAAGAGAGAAAATAATTAAGTACACCTTTGTGCCTTACTTAACCTGTTATTTAGTTAGTATCATATCGACTCTTTGCTTGTTCTAATTCATAAATAATAGACTGCCAGAAAGTCTTCCGTATTCCCTACTAGATTTTTGTTACTTATCGTTCAATATCAATATAGCCTACTATTTATTATGGTGTCGCCAGAGTATTACTATTAGGCCTCATCTTATACTATAAGTTGTTATCACGAAAATATGTGAGTTCTTTGAGCCTATATAAAATAAAGAAAGAAATACCTTTACCTTGGGATTTTTGGTGGACTTGATGACCTTGTTCACGTAAATTTCACAATTATTTATACTTCGCGTTTACTTTGTTTTGTTATTTATTACTAAGAGGAAACACCGACTTGTAATAGAAAAGACATTTCCAAACATAAATAAGAAAGATTTTATTATTAAAGCACTGAAATAAGCTATGAAGTGAAATTCTTATTCTTCCATTTATAGAAGTAGTCAGCAATGTAGATTTTCATTTAGATTAGTTAAGCTAAGTCCAGTCCTACTATTTACCTTATATTTACCTTATTACTCTTTATTCATTATAACAACAAAAACAAGTTCAGGTTTTCTGGGCAACATAGTTTGAAAATGTCTCTTATTTCTATATTCGTCGACAAGTACTTCTTCTATACCATTAAGGGATAGCCCTAATATAAGGTTCACAGTATTAGTAGGTAACACATGGAGTTCACCCTCGATCCCAGTTGTTTAAAGACTTTCCTTCTTCCTTACAGCAAAATCATTGGAAAAAAAGTCAAAGTAATCAAAAAAAGCACGGTTTAAGTATAAGATTCTAAGGTAGGTTTCAAATAATATACGTACCTTAACCTCTCACATCATAATTAAACTATTTTTGGTCTTTCATTCAAGGTCTATAAGAGTGAACTGTAATTAAAGCGCTAACTTACAGAACTTGCCCACATCGTTTTGAATTAGAAAAGAAAAAGGAGAAATATGGCTTATTTGTATACATACATAAAAGTATATCAAAACAAGGACATAGAGTACAACACCACAAGACAAGTATTTCATTTAGCTTAAACTACATTCAATTAATTCTTACAAGGATCTATTTCTCTTCCATAATATCCATAAATAATTAATTCATGATGAAATGCGATTTCCCGTGGTGTTTATAAAAACATGATTATGATCTTATTATTCGTTATTAAAAAAAAGTGGTCCAATTGAGTGCACAAAGTAAGAAGACTTTTTTGGCTTATTATAGGTTTTATTTAGGCTTTATTACAAAGGGTACAACAATATTTAATCTCTTTTCTTATAAAAGTTCTAGGCATGCATCTAATAACATTAATAAGTCTTTATGTGACAATGATCTAGGGTTTTACTCAAGATATAACTCTTACTCAACTCTTCTAATGGTATGGGGTATACTCTATGCAACAATTAATTAATTAATTAATAAGCATCTATTTTTATATACAGAATTTTTTATACAGAATTTTACTTTTGACATCTTTTCCTCAAGACAGAGTTATCATAAAATACCTTTTGTGTTATATGTTTTACATTGTGAGAAAGGACTCCTTATGATTACATGGGTTTCTAACTACCCTTCCTAGTTACTTACTAAATTCTAATTATATTGATTATACTTGCTAGTAGCTAACACCCTACTCTCTTCTTTATAAGTTATAGTACTTTCATGAACTATTTATTTATTTATTTATTAAAGAAGTACCTATTCTATTTCCTAAGCAAGGGTTTCTAGCCTTAAATTATATTCACAAAGCAATTTCTTATTTTATAACGTAAATGAGCTTATTATGATATGGTAAATATCTAAGATCTACCTTTTCTCTTTACTCTCATAATTTTAAATACACTTGTTGCTAGGACCAAATTATAGTAACTCGTCAAAAATAAAAGTCAATACACGTACGTAATAAGTTGAAAAAGAACTCTAACGTAGAAATAAAATAAAAACATATATATATATATATATATATATAGAAACACTAAGTACGAACTAAATAATGTAATACCTTTAAATATATGCTGCTACTTAGAAAGATCTTTAGAATATTTAGATCTACCCACTACTAATAACTTGTACTTTTCGCTTAGTCTATATTATATTCCCTCAGAGAAGAGACTAACCTACTCCCATTTAATAAGTTACAAGGGTTTCCTTAATACAACTTTATTTTATTATTAGCACAGAAGATTTTCTTTCTTGTCTAGGTTATTTGTTTAATGTATTTTCCTTTAATGCCTTTGGTGAGCTAGTTAATGTAGGATAAGTGTATAAATACTAAGATAACTTGTTGTGCGTGTAAGCTATAATGAAGTATAATTCCCAATAGAAGTGGTTTACCTTTATATAAATTTATGAAGGAAGAGATCTAAGGTGCACGCAGTCATTTTATTAGGAATAAGGGAGCGGCGTATATTGAATTGGTAATTGAGAAGTAAAGTAAAATATGAATCTATCTAAAATGTATTAAGTATTAGTATAAGAAAAATGGGTACTACCTTAAGTAAGCCTCAGTAAGATGCTATAATAAAATCCTTGGAATTTTTAGTATGTATCACTTTATATATTTATTAGTACACTAGCATAACACCTATTAGCCTTGAAATTTTGCAACTAAGAAGTCTTCCTACGTTCATCTTTTATTGAAATTATACTCTTAACCTCTTACTTTGATGGCATTGTTTATACACTATATACCTGAATAAGTCTTCTACGATAGATCCCTATACACAGATACTTGCCTCTTATAAGGTAGAATTATAATGCACGAGGTAAGTCTTAACACATTTCTTATAAATTATTAACCATGATAAAGGTACTTCACTAATATTCTTATGTCATAACTAGGTAAAGTTTCAAAGGCAACAAACAAAAGTGGAGATGTAGTAACACCAAAAATAAAATAAGAATGCTAAGGGTAGATATTAAAAGAATCCTAGAAACAAGCTAGTCTAAGAATGTAGTAAAGTAATTTAGGAATATTTATATAGATTATATGAGGCATAGTACTAATAAAAAAAAATAGAACTTATGAGATTTAGTAAAGGAAAGAGTAGGAAGTAATTAACTCGTCTATGAAGTAACCCATAACAAAATAAAATATACGACTATTTGTTACAATACAACAATTTAGATATAATTTAGATATAATATAGATAGAATTCTATACCCTTACATTTCCTTATAATCGTTACTACCAAGACATGACTAAGGTTTGTACATTTCAATATTTTCCCTTTCGTATTGTTTTGTTTGTTTTAGGACTACTAAGAGATTTACCCTACCAATTTCTATTTGTTTACCTCTATTAATATTAAATTATACCAGATACTTATGCTTATGCTCTTTTACTATAAATTATATTGGTTTAGTTACTAGAGAACCGGGAAGGACTAGGTTACGCTACATGTAAAAAGATATCATTACTAAGGAAATAAATAAAGAGAAAGGGGAGAGTATTCATTTATAAGTTAACTTAGGATTACATTGGACAAAGCTTTTAATTAACATTACTTGGTATTTTTGGATAGATTTACTTTGTTAGCTAAGAAGTGTACAACTAAAGCGAAAGGGTTGTATATAAAAAGTTAGTAAGCTCTAATATAAAGTGATCATGAAGTTGGAGAGGTAAAAGTATATTTATAAGCGTCATAGTATATAATAAGAGATAGAAGTTGTGTTATTACATATAGATCACTAGTATTTTAAGTTAAAAGACTATAGAGTAGCCAGTAAAGAAATCATGTGTAGTTAAGAACAATTCATCTAGAAGGTATAGGTGTTCCCTTAAGAAGTTATAATAGAAATATAATAAAATAAAGATAAGGTAGGCTTGAGATATTTGTAAGACTCATACAAAGTAAACATAATAGAGAATATAGAAATACTAGTGAGAATAACTAGAATTAGGAGTACTTTCCCTTAAAAAGACATGTTAGTAAATAATTAGTCCTTGAAACTACTAATCTCTTTTATAATTTATATTAGATTTATGGGTTCTTCTATCACACCTTTAACTACAACTTTCGTAGCACAGGGGTATTTTTCTTTTTCGTAGTTACTTATCCTTGCTCTCAACTTCAGCAACACTTAGGGGGTATAGCTTAGACCTGTTCGTTACAGTACTATCAGCTCTTGTGCGTTCTTCCTTACAGCGTACAGCTCTCTTTTTTAGTAGTGAAGTGCTCCGTTTACAAGATAGATATATCCTATACTTACTCAAGTTTCTTTCTATACCGTGCGTAATCGCGTTAAATCTAGTCAAAGCACCTTTCCTCTCCTAGCAAATTTTAATTGTTTATATTGGTGATCTAATAATTCATCTTTAATGGAGCAGGTTACGAAATATATTTATCCTAGTGTACTCTCTTTGCTGTGTGAAGGGAATATTGTATATAATTTGGAATACTTAATAAACTAACTTCCTAAATGAAATGTTTAAGATTTCTCTTTGATGCCTTTAAATTGGTAACTACTCTTACTCTTAAAAACAGATTCTATCGGCTTACAATACCCTTTTTTAACCAAATACTGATCATGCAATATAAATAGGATAAGATAAATTCCTAGGACACTAAGACTCTTTTATTAATAAATTCTTTGTTTAATCATGAGTTTGCAGCAATCTGCGTGTGATTCATTTTTTGTGTTTTGGCGTCTAAATAAAATACGTACCTTCGTTGTTTTCTTAATAAGGATTGTATGTTTAAATTGTTGTATTGTGATATTATAGTAAATATGGTTAGACAGAAGGAAGTTAAAAAGTTAATTGGAAGGATGAAAACATAGCTCTCACTAGTTGTTGTTAGTGATGAACATAGTAGAAACACTTTTATATAGTGAATATAAATAGGCATGTCTTCTACGCGCCAAAATTCTGAGCGTTGTCAAAGCAGTTTACTCTATAATTCTACTTTTACCTAAGATTACCTTGCATTCTTTCATCTTTAAGTGAAAACTCCTTGTTTTAAGTTATAAGTATTATTTTAAAGGCATCCACTCTTTTTTCTACTAAGCTAACTAAGTATTCCACTTTCATTTCTTCGTTGTAGTTAAGGCGTAATAGTATAAGATCTGTACCAACTACATTTTTATAGAATTCCTTCTTATTCCACATGGAAGTATTAAATAGATTTTTTTCTAACACGTCTAGTATTGTATATGTTGAGTTTCTCTATCACAAATAACTAACAAGGCATCCTTTCCATTCTTCTTTTTAGAAATATACATAGAAAGAACTTCTATTTTTAGGTGTAACATTATTTCCAATACTTATACTTATGCTTTGTGACTTAGCTTACCCTCCCCTTATGAATTGATTTACTTTACCTATCTACCTTTCTCTTTAATATCTTTCCTTAATGAATTATGTTATTACCTTAACAAACACTTTTATTAGTACGCTTTTTATATAGTTTTATATAGAATATATAGAACTTCCATATACATATAAGAACAAAGCCTACCTACCTACCTACTTTACATAGAGTTTACCATATACAACATAGAATAGAATTTCTTATAACTTATAACCTTTAAAAGTCATACTAGATTAGATATAAAATAAAATGAAAATATATAATATAAGTCCTTCATTTTTCCTAGTCTATTTACACATTGCACATATTATGGTAGTTTATAACGTGACATGACCAAATATAGTATTCTCTTTAGTACCACCACCAACAACTTATTTTGCTTACTCTACTTTTTTCATTAGAAGTAAGGTAACCTAACTTTTATATTATTTGTTTTATTATACAGCAATGCTTACTTAAATATTTTACCGTCAAAAGTGTACTTATCACTGGGTATAGAATACTAGTTAACTTTAGTTCTTAAAGAAAGATAGAGTCATGAATGATTTCCTATACATGTATTATTTGGTACTGCCTCGCGCTTATATGATGAATTAAGTGCATACCTATATGAATTTCTTCCTTCCTTTGTTCCTTATTATAGCATAGATATTTATTTCCTTTCTATAAATGGATATAGTTTCTTTTCTTCTATACCAAGATTCTATTTCTCTAACTACACGCCTTATTCTTCTAGTTGCTTTCCTTAAGACACAATCTAATTTTTTATCCTGCAGGAGTTAACTTTTTACTAATGCATCTAGCACTAACCCAAATATTTGAGCTTATTATAGATAATGCCTATCTTTCTCTTTCACTTACCTTTTAATGTTTTGTTACTAAGGAATTTACTAGAGGAATTATATAAAATATAGCTAGAGTTCTCTTTTAGTAGAAGATAATGCATACTTTGGTGTAAGTGCTTTGGGTAACTTAGTTTATTATATTTAGTTATACTTAGATGAATGTTGTAATTGCTCTATACCTGTAATGGGACAGCTTAGGACTTATCTTCTCTTTACTACTACAAAAATTATATTGTACATGTTAGGTGAATTGTATACTACACCTTTACTCTAAGTTAGAAATTGAAGTCTTTGCTAATATTGAATGCAAGTATACCCTAACTAGAATAGAGTACTAATATAAATATTGTTTACACTGTTAGATTCCCTACTTACTTTATTATGCTTTGTGGGTTACATGTGTACTTATATGACTTAGACAAATACAAGAGTATAGTGAATAAGGTAGGTATAGTATATACTTAAACACCTTAATTACATTACAGCACTTTGAGAAATAATCCTTGTTTGTTGTTTTGGACACCTTACTTTACTTAGTATACTAGTATAGAAGAGATATATTTCTAAGAACTTAATTATAATGGGGTTAGCTCCGAGTTACCTTAACATTGTTTACTTTACATACAAAACCTCTTTTTCCTCTTAATAATTGATACTTCATAAAATATATAAATATTAGGTAAAGCTAGTATTTCCTATGCATATAACTCATAGTATTATAACAAGTACATAGTAGAGGTAGTTTCATTATACAGCTTTCCCTTACCGAGAATTAGAGAATACTTATATATATATATAATCGCAGGTATGCCACTACAGATAAGTCATTCCTTAATATTGTATAGAAAATTATATTGGTTTCCAAGAGAGAAGATATTAGTTAGTATGCTCTCACCAAAGTATTTAGAAGAGAGAAAGGCGTTATATGCCAGACACTCCAGGTTATGTATATCTCCTTACCTATATTTATATTTTACTGTGGAGAGTTCTTCCTTTTCTCAGTTCCTAATTTCTTAGTTATAATATGTTTAGGTGCAATCTTATGTATATTCCACAAAGCAATTCCTTCTAGCTTGTAATACTTGTACCTCCAATAATGTATCTGCCCAAACCAATCCCGTCTAATGCTAATACTTCTCAAAGTAGACCTTTATAAGGCAAAGCATGAAGTTGATTCCAAGAAAGTCCAGTTCTCCATTTAGTACGTATAGGTATGCAAAAATATAGGTGTAAAGTAAACTATATACAAATAGAGTCTCACCCGCGGAAAGAGTAAGATATTTATATTCTTTATAGAGTAAACACATAATATTAGGACATATAAGGAATGAACCGCGTGCTATGACGTACACACAATTATATAAAGCATAGTATAAAAAATAAAGAAGAAGATACCCTAATTTAAACATGATAAAGATAACCCTAGTAAGCCAAGATCACAACATACTCGTCGAGTAATTTGGAATAGAAAGATAAGTATACATAGAGATTCCACCCTTATATACATACCTTATATACATAGCATAGAAAGGTAACTCATAATTATTAATTATAATTAGTGTTGTAAGAGCATATTCTCACTTTCCTTATTTTTTATTAAAAGCTTAGAATATAAATTTTTAAGTGTTTCCCTCGAATCCTGAAGAGTAGTTTTCGGTTTACAAGCTCAAATTCATCGACTCTATGACTGAGTTATGACATAATTAATACAACAAAAATAGAAACAAGTATAAGATACGAGGGTCGGTACCAGGAATAAGTGAGTAGGTACCTGCAGAAATTATTTAGGAAAAATAGCTATATATTGGTGTCTTCCCCAAGATAAAGTTAAGTGCGTCAAACAAAACTTTTTCGTACCCTTTATGCAGTAAGTTACTGACTTAATTTGGAGGCTCGCATTCTCGTGAATTGTACATAAATGGATTCTTTAATATGTCAAAGTATATAGGAACTCTGCCAATTTTATTTCGCTGAATTAAACACCATTTCCCTTTTGATTTTTGCATTTGAACTACTATATAATAGCCAAGTCAATAAATACAAAAGCAGGGAGACCAACATGTCATACATTTTACCTAATTTTAGCTTAGAACTGTTGTGTTTAGAGTACCTCTTCTTATGTGATATTCTTGCTTTGATTTAATAATGAACTTTAATAATGAACAAAGTAGCTGTTTTTTTCTTATTTATTTTATTTATATCATCGCACGTTTCTAGAATAGTAGGCGTGTACTTATGGTCGCCATAGTCTATGTTAAGCTTGCCTTCTTACTTATGTGATTACGAATTAGTTATTACTGAATACGTGTATGATCCTATTCTATAAATTGATTTGAATGCGTAACTGACATGACAATTCCAACGAAGTCCCGCTCAGCTAAAGGCATTCCCTATATGGTATATTGGTATATAAGAAATACATACGGGTATCACAAATAAAAAAAAGTACAATACTGTTTTTCACTTAGGTAACAAAGCATGCCTTAACTTTACGAGTTTTTAATTTATTAAGTATGTTTATAAGACACGCGCGGTATAATTTGCATTTCTTTTCTGATCCTTGGTATGTAACTAAAATCCTATTTTATGATGATCTATAAAGAAGGGACCCTCCAGTCGAAATGAACGTTATTGTGCAACTTGAAATACGTACAGGAGAGGCTGAAAAATAAAGGAATAAGTTGGACTTGAAATCATCACCATATTATTGTCCATATTGGAGAGTGCTTTTATGACTATACAAAAAAACCCAAACAAAAAGGCGTCTTTCATATTCTAATATCATAAGATTACATTGTTTTCCAAATAAATCCTATGAAGTTTCCTGCAGTACCTCCTTATTTTGTTATATTCTTTTACGATACACTCTCTTGCTCTTGCAAGATCACAATTCTATAAAAAAGTATTCTATTCTAGGTAAATTAACCAAAGTCGGACAGTCCTAATTTCTTGCACCATTACTCGGATTAGAGTTACAGGTATTCTTAGGAACCTACTAATAATAAAAGGAGAGAGCAATCACCACCAGTTGTTAATTATCTTGCTTAAGTAGGAATCATGGAAATAAAGAGCAGGTCTAGAAGGAAAATCACTTAACAAATGTAGTTTTTTTGTGGAGGAAATCTATTACGGGTAAAATGGCAGATTTAAGAAAAAAGAAGGTAGCATAAACTTGGATGACCTTAAACCGCATACTTTTTCGTTTATAGTTCGTTATTAAAAACCATCTTAAGTGAGTAAGTACAAAAAGGTGCACAGTCGGTTATTAAGGTAATTGTATAGTAAACTACTATGAACTTCACAATATTGACTCGCAGTAGGAAATGAACCAAATCAAAGTAGGTCCCTATTAATAAAGGACATCGCACTAGAAATCAAACTAAGACAAGAAGCTTCTGAACCTAGAGAGACATCTATCTACAAAATAAATAAATACTAAAAACGTTTTCCAAGGAATACGAAAGTCGGCATTATAAAACAAGAATACGGAAGTTTAACTAACTCTAACTAACAAAAACCGAAGTACAATGTTCCAGTCTTAACCGGGGGAATTGATACTGATACTATTGCTAGCTTCCATTATAGGTTTCTTCTAGCGAATAGATAGTTATAATTTGATTACTTACTTTGATTTATATTTGTATGAGTATATCGTGTTTCAAGGAACAATTAAAAAGAAGAATATGAGGCACTATTAGTGGGTATCTATAATAAGTTATATATTTGGCAGGGAAACTAGATCATTAGATATTACAGCAAAAACAAGGTAAAGTCAGAGCGTGCTTGGATAATTTTACAAGAGAGAAACGCGGCGAAGAAATAGTGTTAGAACATGCGCAAGGTTGCATATAACCTATACGAGTAATTGAGTAATATTTAAGTACTAGTAGATCAGTTACCAAGAAAAATACCAAGAAAAACAAGACTTAAAAAATGAAAGGGATCTGCCAGAAAGTTTCGATATAGGACTTAGGTACAAACAACCAAATAGATGTTAATACAGTAAACTCAATCATGGTGGTATTTGGAATAAACAAACAAAGAAAGACTCATGCCATTTTAGTTATAATATCTTCATAATGTTCATAATGAGAGACAGAAGCAAACGTAGGTAAGTCTTTTCTTTTTTTCTTCACTCTAGAAGGGAAAATGAGAAATCCTTACTTTTTTTTGCTACTAGTGAGTAATAACTTTTTAGAATTTTAGGTCAAATCTAACTTAGAAATGCAATGACTTACTTTTTCTCAGTATATGTAAGTAAGAAAAGTCATTTTTGTAGTAAACGTATCTATATTTTTTGAAATTGAATGCTCGCTATAGGTCCCGGTAGGGTTTCTACCGATTAGGGAGAGGAGAAAGTGTGTTTTACATTTTTAATTATTAAATATTTTATTAAATAAAGGAGATTGTCATCTTTTTGATAAAATTCATTAGTCACTAAGTAGCTAAAAAGTCAGAAAACTCAAATTCTAACCTAAGGACAGGTCATAAAATACAAAGTTCAGTAGTTGCTAGGATCTAAAATAGTGCCTCGTATGCCCTTTTTCCTCTACTTACTGGCAATGCTTTTTAGTTTTTAGATAGATATTTTATTTATTATCCATAGATACAAGACTTCATTTATTTTTCCAGAAAATTCCAATAAAGAGTCAGCAAACAAAATCAAATATAATATTTATTCATCAAATAGAAAAGGAGTTGATATGAATCTTAATATGCGTTCGTATAGGATTCAGGTAAAGAAACAAACAAGTATTTAATATGATAGATCCTATTACAAAATGAGAAAAGTTAACTCTATGTGATGTCTCACAAATAAAACAAGTTGCGGTAACATTCTTCTAAATTGTTGTATCCTATTCTATTTTATACGAGAAGAGTCTCTTATCCTTAGGAGAATTTCTTTTATATGGCGGGTGATAAGGAAAATTGGCTAAACTTGAAGTTAAAACAAATGTCCAGGATCAGAACAGAATAGGTTCTTTTCAAAGGGGATGTCAGGGCACCTATGTATGATTGATTTCTTTTTCTATTATTTTTTGAGGATTGTGTGTGTTATTTCTTTAAAATACTTGGCAAGGACTCTATTAATAATATTTAAAATATTAAGATATTAAGTAGACAAAACAGTATTTTATGATCTGCTGCAGCTCCAGTGTTCTCATATTTACAAATGTTGCCCATTAGTGACGCGTAAATAAAGGGAGTTTGTTGACTACATCCCGCTGTTTTTGTACTGTATATGATCGATGTATTTCCTAGATAACTTATCCTAGGTTTGTCGTATTTATTTAGATCAAACCCTTCTTTCTTTTCCCTACATACCTCTGAAATAACATAAAGGTATACGCTTTATAGAGTTATATTCTAACTATAGACCTGATACTATTTTCATCTAGAAGAAACTTTTGAAACCAAGAACTACAAAGTACTCTCATCACTTCACTTGCATGATGTTTTCTTGCCGATGCTCACAAAAAGACCAGAATTAGAACATATTTGAAGTTATTGTTTCTAATTTATTCTACTATATGTATATAGCTGTAAATGTGTCCCTTACTTACCTCATCCTGGAAAAATTGTAAAAGAGATAGCCGCGTCTTGTCGAATTTAACTCAAAGTACCTAGGCCCTTAATCCTTCCACTAAGCCTACCTTGTTTATTTATATTACCGGAATTCGTATTTATTTCTCTTTTTAAAGTTGTTTTTCGTTTTCTAATTAATGTATATTCTACCTGTAAAGTTACTCAACAGTTAAGCTTTATTTTATAGTCTTTCAAACCGTGTATCCTTTGCTTCCATTATAGTGTTTACTACTTAGTTACTATCTCTTTATATTTCATACTTTAGTTCGGTGAGATATAATGTACCAAAAAGTCGGAGGATATAAGCTGGTTACTTTACTATAAAGTAGGTACAGATATTCGTAAGAACAAGATTAAAAGAAGGATTCCTCTAAATTCAATAAAATACCAGAAGCCTTTACTTTAGTAGCATTCCTGGGGTAGTACAGAGTCCCAATCCATAACAGCATAAGGATAACGAGGAGAAACCTAAAAATATAACAGACCAAATACGTAACACATTTATGTAACAAAGATTTGTACTCGCTGAAAGGATTTGCAGATTCTCCTCTATAGCATATTTATATAACCTTTGTTTTGGCAACTATGATTCTGAGGAATGCTAATAACAGGCTTTTAGGGATGAATTATTATATAATACATATGGGTTTTTCCTTGGTTTTATCTATTTCCTATTTAGGCTACAGGGCGTATTCTTCGCACCTTTCCATGTTCTTTCTTAATTATAAACATTCTCTCTCTCTACTTTGCGCGACTTATTCTTTTGTAATCTATATTGTAATCTATATAATACAAGTGTGATAGCAGGTAAAGGCGTTTGTGTTTCTCCCTCGATTTTCTTTCTCTTTATTTGCTTTTCGACATGTCTTTATATGGAATTAATTGGAATTAATCCATTCAAATATGATTATGTGTTCAACCTGTTTCATTTCTGGCTCGTGTCTAGTTATACAAGTTGTTTCTTCTCCAGCAGTGTTATAAATAATTTCACAATATTTATATTAACGACTATCACTAAGGATATATTTTTTGAGTATTCTATGGAACTCAGCTTCAAATCATAAGCTTTAAGGAACCGAAAACATTTTTTTATAAAGAACCGACTCTATTACAAGACAGTTTCCTTCTTGAGACCAGAACCCTATCAAGAGCCAAAGTAATATTTCACTCTAGAATTCTTTTGATTTTCCTTAATATTAGCCGCTCACTCAATATTCATCCTATTGGATAGAATTTGTGATACCTTTAGATAGAGTTTATAAGTAAGAGACCTTCCTCATATAGTATCCATATAGTCTAGGGTTTTCTGAGTAACGAATATATAATTCATTTTTGTCTTGTGGATTGTTGTTCTCTTCTTTAATTGTGTTACATTTAGTTTGTAGTGAAGAATGGACTTAGTACTACTCTACTAGAATTCAACTAATTATTCTCGGTTTTCCAATTCGAGGACAGAAAAGAGATCTTACTGTTATGATTTTATTTTATAAAGTTGACTATTCTAGTTAGCGGGTTCTTACAAATATAAATAAATAAATGGAG
The DNA here is from genome assembly GCA_026545765.1 of Plantago major. Classification (NCBI taxonomy): domain Eukaryota; kingdom Viridiplantae; phylum Streptophyta; class Magnoliopsida; order Lamiales; family Plantaginaceae; genus Plantago; species Plantago major. The sequence continues at coordinate 293,272 of JAIFAC010000016.1, read as the reverse complement.
TCTTTTTCGGTAATTTCCTAATCGTAGTTAATGATATGTGATATGGTGTACTATGAGAAATAATAAATGCGTAAACTGGGATTCCTTGCTTTAGTATATAATACGTGGTTAGCTTATAACGTGATAGGTACATAAATAAAGTAAATATTCTAGGCAGTTATAAATAAATAAAAGGGTTACTCTATACTTAATAACTTATAAAGGATAAAGATAAAATTAAAGGAAGTCATGTTCAAATTATTTTAGATTTCTTTCTATCTTTGTTAATTACTATATAATATAATCCACGAAAACGTTCCTTTATATTTCTTAAGGGTACACTCGTAGGTATAACACAAAAAAATATTATGATTTAAGGTATAAAGCTACTAGATAGTTCTCTTACAAATATAGAGTTTATAAATATAACACTTGGTTTCCTTCAATTATATTTCTAGACAATATTACTCCATCCCAAGATTCCCTTCCTTTTCTATTCAAGGCTAGTATATACATACTATACTTTTAAAGTAGTTGCCCTAATAACTCTTTCTTGTGTACGTTTTCTAGTATCCCCTTATTTTTATATACTATTAGATTCTTACTATATAAATCTAATTCTATTTCTGAGTGAGTTTTATAGGTTAAATATACATTATACATACAGCATTGATAAAGGGATATAAGTCGTCCAACAAACAAGGATTAGATTTGCTCTATAGTGGTGCGAGGATATTAAATTAAGAAAAAGTATTCCTTTATTGCACGAGACGAAAAGGCTGAGCGTAGCAAAGTAAGAGGCGTAGAAGAAATGTGGGTGTCTTAAATAACGAATCGTACGTATGCATATCATAATTTCTATTCCAATTGCCTGGTTAAATTCTTTCCAGATACTTTTCATTCTACTTTACAGAACCAGTAATTGTACCACAGTTAACCTTTCTCTTTCTTTTATTTTATAATTAGCTTCTATCAACCAGTACAAACTATATAAAACCATGCTGGGTTGCTGGGTTGCTGGGAGTATATTGACTAAATTTAATAAAGTAAAGAGTCTACTAATGTAAGAGAAAAACTTATAATTACTCTAATAATCTATTAATCTATTTTAAAGGGTAACAGAGCATTTGCTTAAGTATAAGGTATAACAAGGCCAACGTCATAATATAGGATAGGATCAAAATTCCGAGTACTCTATCATGAAATATCGGGATCTAATCTACCCCACCAACAAATACCTCCTCAAACCAAATTTTATGCATGCAATGTAGTATAATATATAATACTATTACTTCCACAACAACTTCCTTTGTTAGGTCATCACAATTTGGCATATAGACTTGGGTTAAAAAAAAAGGGCGTATACGTGTAAATACAGAATTTTTTACCTTATTATTTCTTTTTACTAGGCAATCCCTTAGTAGAACGAACCCTTACAGGGGAATCTAATTAAGACGTTTCCTAAGTTACGTGTATTATTTTCGACACTTGTGTGATCTTTAGTCATATTATAAATTCTATTAAGGTGCTTCTTTACCCAAGGTTATTCATTAAAGTAAATAGAATACAAGTTTATTTCAATTTTATGCTATATTAATTATAGTATTTTTCATTTTTATAAATTATTATGAAACAACTGCGCTTTCTTCTTTATCCTCTCCTTCTAGATTACAGGTATAGGTTCCGTTTTTATAGGATTCTTTATTAATATTATAATTTCAACCCTTACTCCCTTCTAAATTCTTTTGGGTACAAGGACGTCTGTTTCTATTTGACAACTAATGCATGCTTTACATGCTAACCTAACTATATAATAAATTTTTGTGAAGGAATGGAATGAAAAAGAAATGCTTTATAAAACCAACAAAGTAATATAAGGTAGGACCTTTATTGGTTATTAAGGAAATGCAAGGCATATACAAAAAAAATAAATTGGTCACAAGAAGAGAGGGATTTATAAGCTAAAATAAAGAAGTATATGTAGTATCATAATAGAAATATTTTATGTACTAGGGTTAACACATTTCCTTTAAAGATAACTAGATAGGGTATACCTTCTTCTAATTCTTCTAATAAGAGCTAAATAATATGTCTAGAATAATGGTAATATAAGATAATTTCCTCGCGGTTAGAACTCCTTTTTAGTGTAAGTATTTCTCTTCCTTCTTCGAGACTCTGCCTGCAGTATAATATTTATATAAAATTGAAAGATCCCGGTTCCTCCCAAATCCTTAAACCTAATATCTCCCATAAATGCGTGTTACTATGTTACATAAAGGAAAAAATCCCCTCTATTACTAAACGTCCTAAGCCCTGTTCGAGCAGATACTTCAAAATCCCTCCAAAATTTTCTCTTTGGTTCTATCTATATACAAAGTGTTCGAGTTAGTACTGTACAATCCACGACGTTCCTTTTATAACTCAGAGTATACTGGATATTTTACTTTAACTTATTCTTCCTTACTTAATTAGTCTCTAAACTAAATAAAGTACTCTATTTCTTCCATTTACTAGGTTACATACAACTCCAGTTCGTTCCAAACTATATAAAAGGATATTTGCTTTTTAGAACTATTTTACCTTACAGAAAATTATAGACACTGACAACATAAGAAACTAATAAGGATTTGTTCGTGCTTCTAGCTAATATAAAAAATATAAAGGGCAGGTTCGGCTCTTCTTTACTAGGTATGTGAAGTAAATGTAAATTGTAAAAAACCAATCAATCTTGAAGTCTTTAGGAATTATCAAGGAATGTTCTTGGTAGGAGTTTAAAAGTGGAGTTGAGAGCAATAAGTCCCTCTATATGCCTCTATATGCAAAGTACGTATATAATATATTTTATAAAGACGTGTTGGTGTTTCTAAGATTTCACACTTAAGTTAGGTCTGTATGTACCCTGTTCTTTTAGGACACTGTCTGGCCAAAAAATATAAATTTCCAATAGAAAGATGTTGTCTCTTCTTACCTACAGTTTTTACTACTCCTTTGAGTTTCTTATCCTTATTCTACCATCTTTTTGTTGTTATAGTTTTTGGTTTAATTCTCTTGATTAGGGTCGTTTGCATACATACCTTATTGTGATACACCTCTCTTAACCGGGCCGAGTAGAACTATAAGCTCTTTATATAATATTTATAATTTATAATATTTAATACCATATAAACAAAATCTATAGTAGTAAGAAGCAGGTTCTTTATCACTTATACTAATAATTTGACTTATATCTTTGTTTTGTGATAACTTAGGAACTCCCTGCACCTATTATATTAATATACAAATTAATACAATTCCTTAGCGGTGTCTTCTCTTTCAAATCCTGACCGCTTATCAATTACAAGACAAAACTACATAAGTACGCCCCCTTACTTTACTGTATAACCTAGATTGGATTCATATGACCTTTCTTTTACCTAAGCAAGCTATACTCTAGGGTTAATTTATTTACTACTAAAATTAGAGTCTTATTTGTTTCCTACTTCCCTTATAAATATAGATTGCTAAAGAGTATAAGATTAGTAAAGAGTATAAGATTAGTCACTACGACATTCTAAAAATATGTGTATAGCTATAATTTCTTTGTTCAAATACAACATAGTGAGTAATTTGTTATAAGTCTTAGGTGAAGTTAGCATAGAATACAATATACCTTAAGAAAGAGGAATGCTATATAGAATCGGTTGAAAATATGTAGTGTTGTAATGCTATATAATGCCGGCTTTACCCCCCTTTTTGTTAGCTTAGTAGGGTATATTCTTTGCGTGTATAAATGTTAATAATTCAGTGCAGTAATACTTAATTGGTATAGTATACCTTCTTTATTTTCTAGGCATGCCTTTGTTTGAATTTACTAATAAGTTTGACTTGGTTTAATAGGCTAACTCTTATAAAAAACTACTTAATTTTAGATATGCTTCCCAAAGACCTTGACTTCTCTTACCTATCTCTTATTTCATTTCCTACTTGTTGTGATTTACTAAAGTGATATCTTTTCTTAGCTAGGTGTTTTGGTGAATACTTGTATCTTATTATAGCGTTAACTTTGGAACTTATTCTAGATTTATAGGTTTTATTCAATATACTTTACTTATAGTTTACTTATAAAACTTTTGGAGAATCTTCTAAGTATTTTTATTTATACCCTCCACCATTTTATCTGCCTATACTACTCTGCGTTGATCCAATAAAGCGTGCAAATAGGCATTAAGTAATACCCACCCTTTATTTTTACTTTATTTCACAAATATGACAGAAAAAGACACCTTTTTCATTAATCTTATTTAGAAGTCTTGCAATTACGTATCTTTCTTTAGTCTCCCCTCTATTAGATTTCCAAATACCTACTTTTCCCTTTCATACTTACCTTACATACTTAGGTGTTGATTCCAAAATATGCCTACTTCCATTCTACCAAAGCCTTACTTACTAGCTAACTGGATAAATTAGAGCTAAGTCATGCTTCTATCTTAGACTTTAGAAACAAGAAGAGGTTTGAGGGGATTACACTACATTTTTTGTTTAGATATTATATTAGTTAAGGGAACTCTTTTCTTAGTATTTCTTTGGTATTTTTTATAAGATGATTTGATCGTGTTGGTGGCCTTCATAGCCAATTCTATCGTTATTTTTTTATGAGACTGCGTGCTGATAATTAATAATTAAGGTAGTAAAGTGGTAGGATTTATAGTAGACATTGAATAAAAATATAGACTAGTGTATAACATGTTGAATAGAGAACACGCATAATATGAAATAGATTAGAAAAAGGATACCTTCTTTCTATACTATAATAATAATAACTAAGAAAATAGGGTTACTCTATATACGTATGAATTATTATACCTAACAAGCAGTGTTGTGTTTCTTTACCCTTATAGCATATATTTTTTTTATTATAAATCTATTCATAGAAGGATACCCTTTATTTTTTTCCCTGTCCTCAGTGTGTAGTCTAGGAAAGGAAGAGGGATAGCATGGACAAGTCTTAATTATACTAGTATAAGCATATAGAGTAAAGAGTAAAGTTATAAAAGCCAAGAGTTTTCATCGTATAAGATCTTATTGGTTGCGTGTAGAATGTGGTGAGTAAACTAGATAAGATATCCTTCCCTTGTAATGAAGTCCTTTTAATAATAAATATTTCATATCTCCTTTCTTCTATTTTAGGTGTTGCTTACTAAATGATAGCACGTTATAATGGCATTGCATGCATACTTACTTCTCTCTGAACGAACCTTATTACTATGAAATGGAAAGTACACTAATTAATATTAATAATATATTCCTTCTAAGTATAGAGCCTAAGTATAAACTTATAATGCCTTTACTTTATTATTCTCGCTCCTTGTGTAACAAGTAGTACATTCCTAACATGATTCCCTTATGATTCGACGTTAAAGGTCTTTAATTAAATAGGATTTTCTTATAGTACATTTAATTAGTACACTCTATTGTTTTTACCTCTTATATAAGTTGTGACTTTTCCTATCCATTTCTATAATTTCTATACTTAAATATCCCTACCTAATATAATATTACTTTCATTCTTCATTTACTAATTCATAGAACCAAGGTATCCTGTAGTAGTCAACGTGTCCCTTAAGTAACCAACTAGTGAAAGTAACCAACTAGTGAAGTCTCTATCTATTAAGTGTAAGAGCTAAGAAGTACTTTTAATAATAACATTTCCACTCTTAAGTATGACAACCTTTAATGATGAAGATAGAACTTATATTAGATTAGTACCTGATTATATGCTACCATGGTAAAGATAGGACAAAACGAGGAGTTAGTCAATTACCCACTTCTTTTCCTTTAAGAGTTTTTTTATAGAGAACATCTACCCTTATTACATTACATTAACACTAGTATCGTATAATACATGCCTACTCCTAGAAACAAATACCTTAGTGCTTTTCTATAGAAATAGGGTATGCCTATCATGTATAGTAAGTGCCTCTATTCCAAGTATACTTATTATAGCCTAAGAACATTATATGTCTTATAGTTCAAGGATAGTAGTGTTCCTTAATACCAAAGTTATGACTTCTCTTAGTTTTTTTTATGTGATTCATATTACCTAGTTATGACAGCATGTGCCTCTTATATTTATACTATATATAGTTCTACCTTATAAGCCATAACCCTATTACAATTTATGCTCTATACTATGCTTTTATTCTAAACACGTGCTCTATTTTCATTTCCCTTCTATAGTCTATGTATTATACAACAAGCCTACACAACTACAGCTCTATTTGGTTTTTATTACTTACCTTATATCTTTTTTTGATATGCCTTCATAAGTACCTCAGCTTATAATTCCTTAACCCCCTTTTATTGATTATATACTATGTTATATCTATGTTATATTTGAACAAGAGCATGGTTATTCTAAGAATGTAGATTAAATAGAGTACCTAATAAAGAAGGGTTTACTTGATAGTACACCAATAACTTATAGAGCAAGGGTATATACCATAAAAAGAAGTAACTTCACATAGTCCCTTAATGATAGAGTATTTAGGAAGAGTTTATAATAACATAGAGCATATACACTTATAAGAGATAGTCCTATAATATAGCTTAGTGAGGATACTTAGAAATATTAACATGTTAAAGGGTTGTTTGTAGTTAAATACCTTGTTGTAACTTAGACAATAAATAGATCACTATACTTAGAGAAGAGTAATAACTAATGACTCCTATATAAAATTCTATATTTAGTAAAGCAAAGTTTTGGTAAAGCCTCATAGATACTATATTGTTGTAAACCCACATTCTTAAGTTAGTTAGCACATGAACCTATATTTTTAAACACCCTTACTAGTTAACTATATGTTTATAAAGGGAAAACCCTGGTATACTTCTGCTTATAGATCATTCCTAGTCCTACCTGTTCTTTTCACTATATTTCCATTTCAACAAATACTTTGTTGTTATATAGAGTTCTTAAGTAATCATAGGCATAAGTATAATGTCCCTTTCCTATAATATTTGTTGGGTTATCTTTACATGCATTTCTATAACTAACTAGGTTGATGTCATAAAGAGAGAAAGGTATGATACTCGCTTATAATAGGTTCCATCTTGTTTTAATTGTCTATAGAATTTAGATTTGGCAATAATATCATTGGTTTACTAAGTACAGCTCTTCTATAGTCTATAGGATATTTACTAAATTTTATACTTAGTTCTCTTGGTGTTTCTTATAAGGTTTACTACTCTATCCTTACTTTAGCCTAAATTTAGTAGAGTTTTGCAAGGTACCTAACATAGTCTTTTCCAGGGTTAATGACTTAACGCACATGATAATATAAATTCTAAGGAGAGAAGGTCTATAATGAAATTTATAAGAGTCTATAGTTGTAGAGTGATAGAACCCCTTTAATAATAGATAGGAATAAAGTACTTTGCCTTGAATGGTAAGATTTCATATAGAGTATAAAAAAAAGAAGTATAACATGTAAGAGTTCTCCCTTATTATATTATAGTATACTTATTTATAGTATACTTATTTATAGTATACTTATTATAGTATAGAATATAGTATAGAAGACTAAGCAGTATATAAGCACATTAAGGGATACTATAATAAAGGTTACTTGAGGCATATAATTATTAGATGGTCTTAGGTAAGTATTACTAGGTAGATTTCTATACTTGCTCTATCCTCTTTAGGAATATAGGAAGAAGGAAGAGTACCTCGACTAGGATCATAAGATATAGTAAGAACTCTTAAGGAATGCACATTAGAAATATAAAGATGGTATATAAACAGTACTAAGTAAAACACTAATTAATATATTCTTGATTCTTAGATTAGATCTTAACCTATAGTTATATAGGAGTCCTCTCATAATAAAGCAAGTTATCTTTTATACCTCTTAGCTCTTCTTTGTTTATAAGCGTACCCCCAGACGTGTTCTATCAACTTATTATAGAATTTATAGTGTTTACTCTAAGAAGACTTGCCTAGGATCACTTACAATTTCTGAGCTATACAATATATATTTAACTACATACAACCCCTTTAGTTTCTTTCCCTTGACTCTTATTTCTTAGGTCATTTCACTTAATTATGGTTTTGTGAATTATATCTTTTAGGAGTAGTTCTCCTAGATAAGTAAACATATTTATATAACACCAAGCACGTTCCTATGTTTAAGTAATTCTACTAAGAAATGCAGTATACTTATGAGTACTAATGGCTTAATAAAAGAAAACCTACCATCGTAAGTAATATAAGCTAGGTGTGGTTAACTAGAAAATAGTGTACACATAAATAGAGTGCCGAGGTAATTAATATCAAATTATAGTAATTAATATAAGAGAGTATACTTTCCCTTCTAAGAAATAGAATAGTCTTAGTAATATAATAATAATTAAATAAAGAAGAGGGGAATGGAATTAGAGTACACCCTATAAAATAGTGACTAAAAGTAGACCAAAACACGTCATTAGTAAGTACATGGTAAGATTTCTCATTTATTTATTTAAGTTAGACAAGATTTGTATATACATAGCAATGAGTAGACTATATTTGTAGAAGGAGTACCTAAGTCTGCCTTAATAGATCATTTAATTTATAAGGTAAAATCTCTCTTGTATGTAACACGTTCTTAAATATAAGATGTTAAGGGAGCTCCTATTTCTTGTTCTTGGTTTATAAAAATTGTATTAAGTAATAAAGGGAATTGTCTACTCAAAGATACAAATGTTCTACCATACCTCTACCTAATAACTCTATAAGATATGCAATATAGTTCAAATAAAATAGAAAAAGTATGAAATATAAAAAAAGGTATAGATTAAGTAAACATGTATTATAGTAACAAAGTATAAAGCACGAGTCCTATAGAATATAATAAATTTAGTTTACAAGAAGTCATACCTATTAAATTAAAGTGGGAAGCCTTAACCCTTTACCTTCCGTTTCTCCTAGTTGGGAGTCTTATTTAAGGAAGTAACTGTCTATGTAATTACTTATACTAATTTATATAGCAATGTACATTTTTCTTATCTAACAATTAAATACTTTTCACCAATACTCGCTTTATAAGAACCAATATTATCTATCCCACTCTTTTATATTATAAGCATGCTTTGAACACCAAACAAATTATACAAATTATAGATATAGGCGATGAAAAATTACTAGGAGTTGTCCTTTTAAGTTAAGGTTTTTACAAAGACATATGACTTGTTAGGTACAATGCTCCATTATATTATAGTACTACATAGATAGAGTGTTCGCTTACTTTGGTTTTATGTCTTTGCTTTCTTATAGCTAGCAAGTAAGCTTATATTACGTATTAAGAAATTATTAAGAAGATATGTCTACAACTCAAAATAGAATTTATAAGTCCTTAACAGGAAGAGAAGGAGTACTCGTGCAAAGTAGATCTAAACATAACATAGATGGAGTTCGCAGTTAACAATACAAAGATGTCCTTATCGAATAGAGGAAAGAAACTATACATAATTAAAAAGTACATTACAAATACTAATGAGCGTGCATACCTCTTCTTTGCTAGCTTTGAGTTATATTATATACTTGTTAGAGACTTATTTAGAAATTTCTATTAAATGCTTACCTTACAAGTAGATCCTTTACTACACATACTACACAACGGTTACTACCAATTAATTATAACTCTTAAGTACGAAATCTTACATAAATCAAAGTGTTTTCCTCCTATATATATCCATATAAATCCCTTCTTTTTGCACTTAGCTCATTAATGGCATCCTATATACTAAATCATTTGTAAGGTCTCACTTTATCTAATATAATATATCTAATATAATAACTAAGATAAAACCTAGGAAAGGTATGGCAAAAAAATATAGGTAACAACGACGACTTAAGGTAAAAGACTAAAGGAAAGACATTGTTGAGAGTCACATAGATTACGTAGTAGAGAATATAGTACCCCTAAGTTTCATAACTACGGAAGAGTTAAACCAAGTACAACAAGATCTAATTATTTCTATAAAATGTGTAATGTACATAATACAAGTTATACGAGACACCTTTAGTCTATATACCTTATCACTATCATCCCTTAATAAGATATCCCTACTATTCTAAATATGCTTCCCTCTATTTTTCTAGTATGGTGTGTACATAGATTAAATGTTTGTAAGCTATCTCTAATCTTGTTTTAGTTGTGGTTATATCTTAGACTTGCTTTAGTCCAAAGTATAATTAATGGCAGGTGTACTCTACCTATAGTTTTCTATACTAGTACATAACGTAGAGGAGAACTATTAGGACAAGGAAGAATATTTAATTGGTTTTAACATGTCAAATTAGAATAATGATAAGTTACTTTCCCTTATAACCCTTACATAATAAATATCTCAAAAATACCTAGGTTAGATGCACGCCTTTACTATAATATGTTATTTACTATGAATATGTGTATTACCAATTCCCAATAATATAGATTTAATAAACTCCTTAACAGGTAATAATTTGTACAGTACTCCCCTAGGCTTCTTCTTGTATATGCACATGTTGCCTTACTTACTCTTTGTCTTTATATAATAAATACCTATAAATTTGAGTTGTTCTTAGATAACTTCATTATTAAGAGTTCCTTATCCCTTTTTTATTCTATACCAAACCAATGTTGTAACACCACTACTATGTTGTAGATCTAACACCTCTTTGTATTTGACTTATTATATATATATATATATATATATATATATATGACCTATAATCTATTAATCTATGCTGTGACTCCTTGTTCTTCATTCTTTTATAATACTCCCTTAGTATTGCATGTGTACTGTACTACAAAGTATATGTCTTCCCTTGTGCAATGTTATTTGCTATATTACTTTAAAAGGGCTTCCTTGTCTATTACTACTTTATTAATAAACTTTATTAAATAAAGGAACTGCCTGGTATTATAGGTATGCTTTTAGTATAATTTAGAAGTTGTTGGCCTCTAACCTATGTTCTATAAGAACCGTGTGTAAAGAGTATAAGGGTTGTACTGCCTCAAAGAAGGATTACTATAAAAGTTCATTAAATTAAGAGCTAGGAAAAAAAACTATTTTTTTATATACCTCTTGCTTAGACATTACATGTGGATATACCACCTCCCTTCTTCTAATTTCTGGTGTTATACGTATGCTTATGTTTCTTCCCTATTTTTTATATAGGATATTTTGTTGAATTATTCCTTTATTAAGACTTAATAATTTGTATTAATGCTTTCTATCTTTCATTACTTATATTACTATCTATCATTACTAACATATATTTCTATAAAAACCTTATAACTTCTAATAGATTTTGTGAGGTATTTCATTCAATGCTTACCCAATAACTTAGTATTCGTACTATAAGTAACTTTAGTAACTTTACTTGATTGTATAATATATGATTATGCTTTTTATAATGTTTTAATAGATATTTATATAGATAAGAGTCTTCTTCCTTAACAACTTACTTTGGTTTCTTGAGTATGCTCATAAGTATAAGTAATAAAATAACAGTATAATTAAAACTTTAAGTGGAGTGAACTAATAATGATAACTAACAACTATGAGGTATTGTAACCCATAAAATAATGTTAGCCTTAATAGACTAGTAGAAGTGAACTCTATCTAAAAGTAAGCGTGTAATAAGAAAGAACTTATTGTAGGAATGATTCTATATTTCCAAATGTAAGGGATATACTTTTCTTAAATATCAAATAGCTTTAGAACTAAAGAGAACCTATGACTAGAAGAAAGAGACACCATTACTACCAATTAATTACCAACTAATACGAGAGTATTGTACTTTAAATTATAAAATTAACTACCTTGTTCTTTTCAAACCTTTATATACTATAACATTCCCTCTATACTTGTACTTTGAGTTTATAATTACTTTGACTTTTTTTTGACTACCTACCTACTTACTTTTTATTACACTATGACTTGTTGTACGTACACACAATATACCCATAAAGATATAATACATAAGGGATAAATTACTACTAGAGTTACAACACATAAATAAAATAGAGCTTTACACCTTATATCTATTACATGAATTAGAATGCCTCGATAAAACCTATTGGATACTATACTTCCTTCCTAGTTCTCTATACTCATACTAAGTACACTAACACAAGATAGTACTTCTTCTACTTGTCCTTGATAAGATAAATTACTAAGTGAGGACTTAAACTCTATCCTCTCTATCTAACATATTCTAATTCTATAGGTTATGCTAAGTTATGCCTATACTATACTATAATTCGTACTTAAGTATACATGGTTGCTGCTATAATTTACTTATCCATATTCCTTTACTCTTTTTCTTTCATTTTTCAGTAGTTTTATAGGCAAACTCTACATTTAACCACAACACAAAACCGCCGCATTTATATGTTTGCTAGACATAGGTAGTAGTATTCTTCTTGGATTCTGAACTATATTAGCTCACGAAAATTTCATTCAGTAATAAGTGTTATGGTAAATATATATAATCATATACAATAATGTGAAGTTTACTAATGGTGGATTTGGCATCGTGGTGTACAATCTTTGTTGCGCATTTCCTTTATATCCGGAAGGTATATTAGAGCGGGGATTTTTCTAATTTCATTGTGAAAACGCAGACAGACCTAAGTTCTAATAAGCTGTATCATAACTTAGTAGACATACTTAGAGGGTCTTTTATCCTCGATTTGCATAAGATTTCTTGTCTCTAATCCAATAAGATAGATAAGTTAGAGTAATATGGAGGACCTTTTGCAGTCTTTTGCTTTATTTGTTTGCTTTGAAAGATAATTGCCTATCTAGTATGTATAGAAAGTAACCTCTCTAAAAAGAGCTCACGATAACTGAAGCGAATCTCCGCTAAACAAAAAACAAAGAAAAGTTGTAGAGATGTCAAGGACAAGGTACAGTGAAAAGAAGTAGCACACATTCTTCATAAATTAAGAAGATAAGAATATGTAAATTCATTAAATCTCACTGATAGGATTTGGCTCAGAGTAACGGGTTTTGATTCCAAGGCAGAGAGAGCCCCCCTGCCTCTTGTTTTTTGAATGTATTTGTAATGATGTAGATGCTTTACTATAACTATGGTTTTCTCCTTTTAAATAAACCCTTTTTTCTTTGCACATTACTATCTTTTTTTAGTGTTTGACAAGTACTAACTCTTTGAAATTGACCTATAATTTTCTTCTTCGTCTAGGGTATGGTGCTTAGATTCATGTTTTCTGAGTGTTATAAAAACTGTGAACAAAGTTATATAAAGTTCTCGCTGCTGTGTTATGAGTAAGCTGCATTCGACGGGAACTACTTTATTTCTAACGCAAAAGAACAGTTTTAATAATAGAATTGTACCCAAACCCAGTAAACATACATTAAGGGTGTAGTATAATGGTAGGGTGGGATAATATAAGGGAAGTGGGTAGGTATTATTTGAAACTATAAAGTACTACTAGGAGCAACATATATTTTACTAGACTTTGTTTCTTGCAATCTGAAAAGTACTAAGCCATTTTGATAAAAAAATGTTAGCTCAAACCCCATAAGCCCTTAAAATAAAATAAAAGGTGTTCTATGTATAGCAATTGTGAGGTTACTTGTCTTTCTAACCCCATTTCGAGCTATAGTCAACGTTGATATTGCAAGGCTTTACTTTGATTTACACATATTTTCTTTTTTTGTAGGGCTCAAAGTCTATATTCCTATATTTCCTTATAATTGTCTTAATCTCTTCTACTCTATCTTCAAATCCATGGAAAAATATCTAACTCTTTGTTTAGAAATTTCTATTTGTTTTGTGCTTTCTTATATAGATATATAATTACATACTAGCTTAGGTGCTCGCTATAAAAAAAGGAAGGTACTAGTTCTTCTTCATGACACGAGGGCTGCCTCTGCTGTGTTGTCCCGTGCCGCGGGTTCTCTTTACGAATGATGTCACGTGCTCTAATGTCACAATAGAAGTATATTTCTAAGAATGCACCTGTTCTATATTTATTTCATTTAATAATAAATATTAAATAAAAAGAAGAATTAGAAGTAAGCTTTCATTTAGTAGAAGAGCCACTGAGCCAAAAAGAATTAAAAGATCAATCATCGGGTAGGTTTTCGTGTTCGTTTATGTTGAAAAAAGGGAAAATGTTAACATATCATCATCTATCTCGATTATAATTCGATAAAGATTTGACTTGGATATTGACTCTTGGAATGAAGATTGAAATAGAAAGGATAGCACGGATTTTGTTGATCTTACGAAGGAAACCCCAAAAAGTAAAATTAGGTAATGCAGAGATTCTAACTCTTCTAACTATTATTAATGAAAACGTACGATTTATTATCCTTTGAATATGTTAGGCCTTTGTTGTTCTTATAAGACAGATATTCTTCTCTACTGTTAGCTATCTACTTTTATATAACGCATGCTTGTAACTAACTTCACGGTTGCTTCTCTTCTTTACTTATGATCCTTTTATCTGCGCTACAGCGTGAGTTCTCTAGCAATCCTACTTACTTGGCAGTGTTTGGTGTTACATGCACATTTCATCTTGTTAAAGAAGTATATGCCTAATAATTTTTCTGTACTACATATTTATACATACTAATAGAGATCTCATTCCCTAAGCAGTTATAATCAAAATAGAAATTTTGAGTCCTTAAGAATAAAATGCCTTGGAATGTGTATGCCCTTACTTCATTATTATTTGGTATACTTCATTAATTATAAGAAAAAAGAAAATAAAAAAGCATTTACTATTATACATCCATTATAATATTTTTGACGTTTGATGCATGACTATGTATAATCCTAGGCTAGGCTCTTCGCATACCTTACAAAAAAATACCTTCGCTTGCCTCTTTTCTTGCTTGCAGTATACTAGTTACTTCCTCTGCAAGCCTTTATGTTACATTTCTATTTTAGCTTTTAGTTAATATTACTTACTTTTTTCTCTTTTAGAAGGAGTCTTACAAATTTAGTAAAAGTTGAGCCCAAAGAAAAATCTACTAATCTAATTGTTGATGACCTATTTTTTTTGTTATTTATTTGTATAGTTCGACATTTCGTTTGCATTAGATCTACTCAAGTTATTTCTTGCTAACCCCGATTATTTTTATTGGGGCGCTATATCTATCAACGACCATGACATTCCACGTTTATAGAAAAGCATGACGACCACCACCGTTATTGGCTTACATTATTTTAGTTATATACATACATCTTTTATAGTTGACCTTGCTCTAGAAAGAATTATTCTTACCCTAGTATTCACTTGTTTACTTCGCGTTATTAAGCCAACCATTGCTCTCAGCGAGCTAACCTTGTATCGGGAAATGATTTAATTGATTGGAAAATTCATACGAAACGAGGGCACTGCCAAAATAGTTTGAAAATTCTTGTCTTTCATAGATTTATTTTGATTTTCTCAGACCAGTGTTATTATGAAATATTAGTGCAATCAGTGCAAATGAGCTAGTTACTCGTTTATAGCCTTTGTATTCGTGATAAGATTTCTCCTCTTATTCTTTAGGAACTTGGTCTTGGTGAACTTAATGCATGAAAACCGTCTCTTTTGATAACTTTGATACCTTACTTAATAACTTCGGAAAAATAATTGTCAATAATTGAATTGTCTTGGTAAGTTCCTATATAGTTTTGGTTTGACGAATCTCTGTTTGTTGGTACTAGTCAACTTTCATTTACTTTCCTTTTTTACTCTCATAGCTTGGTACACTGTTACAAGGTTTTATAGTAAGTGCTTCACACATAACACGTAATTATAAGATCTTTCCTATTTTAGTTCCTACCTCTCTCTTGACAACACGAATGAAGTATATCTACCAACGTATACTCTTTCTTTTACCTAACAAACAATAATGAGGTATTACAAATTAAGCTATTTTCCTTTCAAAAACAACACAATGGAGGAGGTGCACTCGGTACACTTTTCACTGAGGTCCTTTAATAAAGAATGGTGTATTCCTAACAATATATTTTTAGGTTAATAACAAAAAATCAAAGCAATGAAAATAATGGTATAAGCATATAGGTATAGCGTATTTTTGGTAAGATGTAAGCATGTACTTAGATGACTCCTCATAGATGGTATAAAAATTCAAAGTAAAAGGTAAGTAGTTTTTGTAGTAATCCTGGTATATCATTCTTAAGTTAAGTATTATATAGTTTCCCATATCCTTCTCTTGTAAGTATAGGGTGTTTCCTCAAGTATTTTTGTTCTAGCTCTGAAATCTTTTGGTATATTAAAGCATGTTATAAAGGATAAGCTCTACTCTTTTGGAGACGCATATTATGTTTAAAGGGAAGCACCTAATATATCTAAATATTTATATAATGAAATATAGTAAGCTACTTAAGTTGTTGTATGTCTATCATTGTTTACTCTCTACTTTAGGAACTTATCATGTTAGTCCCGTCAAATTATATATATAATAATCTTTTACAATAGAACTTTCTCCTTTATCTTTATTTACTGGAATTTGTATTTGTATAACTAGGACATAAAGAAGACTTTGAAAAAAGAACTAGAAACTTACCTAATAATTAATAAAAGCACTTGACTCTATAATTATGTATGGCTAACAACAAACACGTGGAATACCAACAACACATAAGAAAATATAGCTCTATATACTAAGATATTAAGACTACATAGCTTTGGGAGTACTAGTAACTTATTATTTAGGTAAACATATTTTATGATTTATAAAAAAGATATAAGGGGACGCTCCTTTACTTGCCTTTGTGAGATCTGTTATGTACTTACCTATAAATTACTTTACAAATTCTATTGAATTCTTATATTTTTTTCTATTTTTATAGTATCCACGTTCTATACCCCCTTTTTATTTTTTAGTAGACTTTGAGGTTTTAACTCCCCACTTTTTTGTTTTAGTATAGATTATAGTATAGAAAATAGAATACTGACCTTGTTAAATTAAAATGTTAATTAGTAGGTAGGTTTACTTCATTTATTTAGTATTAGTATATGATGTTGTTAGATTACGTGCGAACTCATTGTCATTCTTAAGGTATATAGAAGGAAAGCTATCTTTATCTATTCAGATTACTCTCTTAGGTATTATAGCATATGTGTTATTTCCTAGTCTATTTATTTATGCCGAACTATGTATGTACCTTGGTAGAAATTATGTATATGATGCTTGGATGTCTTCTAAAAATATTCTATAATAAATTTTAATATTCTATAAAAAAATCTTTCCTTTTGCTGTATGTTATGTAATAACAATGTCACAATCTATAAATGAAACTAGTAATTCACAACTCTTTCACCTTCACCACTTAAGTACTTTATATTGGGCTCGGTAACCTTTTATGTATGATAGGATAACTAAGACTTTCCAGAAGGAATAAGCTCACAACTAAGTAATAATATTTCTAAAAAAATAGAGACACGACAAGGATTTTAAAAAAAGAGTCTATACTACACGGATTATATGACACAGGTAACAAACAGCTTCTAACTAAGACATGGAAAAAGCTATTTAACAGACCCTACTCTATTTTAGATATATTAGATATATAATACACTATAGGTTTTTAGTAAGTCTATTTAAAAATTAATGTAGGCAAGCAAGACAACTACGATAAATTTAATAGTGTAAGAACTCTAAGATGTTATAACGTTTACTCTTTATTCTATATAATATAATGGGGGTATTAACTTACAAAATAGAAAACGTGCTTATCATACAAAGCAAATCTCTTAGTATATAAGTATTTAACATGTACGTCTTTCTCTAGTGTACCTTATATAGTAAAAATTTCTTAACTAATTTTATGTAATTTAGTAAGGATTTGTCTTTCACCATCAATGAATATATTGTACCATACTCTTCTACTTTGACTTAGCATGTTCTTCTATTTTTCATAACCTAATTAAAGCATGACATGTAAAGAATTCTCAATAGTTATAATAGTGTATGTAGTATTATAGGATAGGTAAAAGCATGCTAGGTAATATAAATAATAATTTAGGTCATTTGTTTATTAAGAAGCAAAGTCTAATCCTTATAGAGTTAAGTAGATGTTGAGGTACCCTAACTATGTTGTAGTAAGTTTATCAAAGTAATATGGAGTAATCACTTAAGGTATGTCATTTTCATAGAATTTATTAAGTTAAGGGTAGTTTTCGTTAGTAATAGCTTATTGATAAAATAATAACTAATATAGGATTGTAATATGTAGTTATAGAGTAAATGAGAATGGATTCTTTTTAATATTGCGCATAGGCTTGTATAGGTGTGTACTTAAACTAAATTTAAACTAAATTAGGTAAATATCTTCTCTTGTCTTCTCTTTCACAAGTTATAGAATTATAGTAATAATAAATGTAGTATAGCTAACAACTATCTTCCTTACTCCAAGAAAATACCTGAGCATGTCTAGTATAAGGCATTACTTATCTTTATTAAATTAACTACTCAAAGATCCAACTATACAATTTTATTATATACCGAATACCAAAAAAATGTTATACAATTACTTATTTATTATATAAACCAAAACAAGATATCTTCCTTTTATTAGTTGTTTTGCTTTATATGGTAAAACAACACTCAATACACTTTATATACACTTCAAAGGATGTCCTTCTATATATAATTCTATAATAACTTAGTTACTAGGCCTATACTTCTTTACTTATCTTTACTTAGTTACTTTTAAATATTTCCAACACTTTGTGTTCTCTAGTATTTTATACTTTACATTGGCAAAGCATTTTAAGTAGTTCAATTCCATACGTACTTCGGTAACTTTATTATTATAAAGAAAATATTCGTGTTCATGAGGTAAAGAAAGATTGGGTACACAACATAAGAAATATAAAGGGCTTCTCGTACAAAGAGACAAAGATATAAAAAAGATGTGGTAAGAATAACTAACAACGTATATATAGTATTTCATATTTTTTTTACAAGTTTTTACAAGTAAGGGTATAAGTATAGCTTACAGTCTCATAAAAGTATATAAATTATAAGGTGTCATGTATAAGCCTACCTAAAAGAAGAATATCCTGATAAAGTAATGAATAATTCTTATACCAAGCAAGATAGTGTACTTAGAAATGTATATAAGGGAGGCTAACCTATTATACCTTTCATTTATTAGTGTACTCTTTGTTGTACTTGTAACTTATAACCACGCATTCGGTGTTTTTATATTATTTTTTACTTAGATCCCCAATATTGGATTTCATCGCCTATCCTATATAGAAAAGTTATAATATATAAGGAATATTAGGTAGGTGAAGTAACACGCGTAGGTAATAAAAATACTTTAGGGTTTATTTCGGACTGTAAAGAGCAGAGTAGACTAGTTAACACGCTTTATGTACACATTATAAATGACAAAGACAAGGTATTTCTTATCTTAACTTCACAGTATAAAATAGATGGAATTCTAGTACATATGCATATACAATATCCTAATAAGAAATATACACTACAGAGTAAAGAACACAGTACATAATAATAGGACTAATCCAAAAACAGAAAAGTATACCTTAAAGAAATTATCTAAAAATACAAGTAAGAATACAAATGTTTCCCCCTAATATAGTTCTAGCATATCTTTAAAATTATAGCCTTTATCACTAGGTATAATAAAAAAATGTTTTCGAAGTGTTGCTCATAATAAGAGTTAAAAGAGTAATACCCTAATTTTCTTAAATAAGTTCTAACAAAAGTAAATTCTTGGAGTACACACATTTTCTAAAATACCCCTTAAATACTAAAAAAATACTAAATTATTAGTGTGAACAAAACCCATGGTACCTTGACTCGGCAAGGAGTAAGAAGAGATTAACTTAGAATAGAAATATTAAGATATCCTTTAATTTCCCGCCATATAATTATAGTTTTTCTTACCTATTAAGTTTAAGTATATATATATATATATATATATATATAATAAACATGGACTCAAGAGCCAATACCTATAAAATATGAAATTTCATTAAGAAGTTAACCCTTAGAATATCAAATTGTACTATAAATAAGTTGTCTGCCAAACGCAGCAAGCTCTTTATACCTTAGATAACCTCTTGACTTTTCCTATTCCTAGAAGGGTTCTATATAATACCTTCCAATGTTTTTGGTTTTTCAATATTTCAATATATTAATATATAGAGTTACAAGTATATAAATAAATATTACACGCAGCGTAAATTACCTATTCTATTTTATATATTCATTCAAAAAAGGTATTCATCAATTATGCTCCCTCTACATTACATCCAATAAACTCTTGTTTTAATAACTATACACGTATATCCAGACCTTTTCATTTTATTTAACTGACCTAAAGCCTCTAGCTCAATTTATATTTTTATAAGCCTACTTATATTCCAAAAAAAAGGATTGTACGTACTTAATTTGTTTGTTGCTTGGGGGGTAATTGATTTATTATGAATGAGAAATTATAATGAATTGGTTGGTTAAGAGTTATATTGTGTGCCATATTCCTCATTTTAAGTTATAAAGAAATTGAGAAGGAGTTACTATTGCATACAGTTAATTTGGTATTAGGTTTGTCAAATACGTGTGATATCTATTATGTTTCTATATTATAGTGTATAGGTTATAAAGTTGTAGTCAAGTGAACAATAATTTCTTTAGTCTTATTAGGTGTAGCT
Source organism: Plantago major (assembly GCA_026545765.1). NCBI lineage: Eukaryota > Viridiplantae > Streptophyta > Magnoliopsida > Lamiales > Plantaginaceae > Plantago > Plantago major. Next base: position 272,615 of record JAIFAC010000016.1, on the reverse strand, counting down.
CTAACAAATTCTATATAAAGTAGTGTATCTCTTCAATTTTATTAAGTACTTCAAAGTAAATATGCCCTAATGGCGTATAACTCTACCTTTTTGTTATATTCGGCGCTGTAATACCACCTTCTAGTTTTCTTAACACATTTTATTAATATCCCTTTAACCTTTAAAAATTCTTAAGTGTGGGGTAGAATAATATAGATTACCAAGTCAAACCACCAAAAAGTAAGAGTAGCTCTCTAACAGTGTTGTCATAAATTGTATATAAGAAATGTCGTATAAGATTCTTTACGCATAATTACACCTATATATATAAATTGTGTTTAAACGCGTTTTCATAATATAATTTCAGCGATGTGTGTGTATTTTCTTGTTTATATTGGTATATAATTGATTCTTATATCAAGTACTCTTGGTAATCTAAATGTTTTTTGTTGTATGCTATAATATAAACCGAAGAAGATAAAAGGAAAATAATACCTGATAATTTTCTTGAAAGGGAGAAAGTAGAGTCTTAGGTAAAGGTAATCGTAGTATGTAATAGGACTAAGGTCAGAACAATTTGTACTTGGTGGGTAAGAAAACATGTGCTATATTAATTAGGAAGGAAAACTCAAGCTACATTTTTTAGATTTGTTCTATTTTCCTTCTACTCCCATTACTCCCTATTATATGGAGTTACTAAAGGCATAATACATTAAGTTAGACTAATAATTATATATTCCCAAATATTAATCCAAGTACAAAATACTATATTGTGACCAAGGAGATAACCTAGATTTCATTTTATTTAACAAGCATACTTTTTAATAATTTCTAAGACCATAGTACATAAGTAGTATCTACTATACCAATTAGTGTATCACTTACAAGCAAATTCCTTTTTCTTCTTTGTTTTAAATTAAAGGACTCTTTAATTAAATAGGGTTATTCCCAGTATATGCCAAGATTATAAGCGGATAACTAGATTTATATCAGAAACAACTACATACTCTGTTCAAAAGAACGAAGCTACCAAGGCAATCTAATATTTATTACTTATTATATTACGCACTATTATGAATGGAAGTACATTATATTTCTTTATTATAAGAGTTCTCTCATTAGGCCTCTATATTTGCCTTAACAGCTTTTACTTATAGTTTTTTATAAAGTATTCCTTGTTGTAATCTAAAGACTTATTATAAACCCTCTTTTTGGATCTACCTGTGAGCAGACCGTCGAAATGACTTCTATATCCTTGACTAATAAAATGAGTAACGTTTTTGGTGTCTTAAAAATCAATAAAGTTGCACAAAGAACTTGGTTGGTTTACTACTAATAAGAAATACACAATAAGAGCTGTCTTACGTTTTTAGTACTGTACATATACTTTGACTGTTGTCTTCTTCTCTTCTTTTTCTATCTTTTCCTTTTTTCTATATGAGACGGCGTTCTGCCATGCATGCCCTGAATACAAGTACAAGGAATTTCAATGAAAGTTGGTACTACTTTTTTGCGGGATCCTTTTTATGATAGTTATGATAGATACGAGATAATAGAAGAGTAAGATAATTATAAATATATAGTGCATCTAATGTTTCTTCTTTCTCTTAGGTATACTACACGCCTAGCGCTGGCTGTTTTTATACGTGTTCGCTAAATCTGTCTCGTCCATGGAATAATTCATTCATCAAATGGTGGTTTTGCTCTCTCAAGCACTCTAATAAATATAAATAATACATAACTTAATTACTCCAAGTAAATATGCCTTTTATAATCTTACATGTATTGAAATCGTAGTTGACACGGGTGACTGGTATCCTGCAGCATGATCCAACCTTTCCGGAATTTTCCTTCTATTCTATTATTGGGATAGTCAATAATTGACGTTGTTTATCCCAATTCATAAATTTCACTTAGATGCCTGTCTAAACCAAAATATGAAAAAAATAGTATAAAAAAGTAGAATAATACTGGGGTAACCTTATATTTTCGTATTATTAATAAAAATAAAATGGGAGTTTACAGACGGGCATCACGACTATCTCTTTTCGAGAGTTTTTGTTTACTGCGGTAATCAAGAATCTACATTGTTTGATTGACAACATAATAATCTATCTCTATTATATTATATAATTTACAAATACATAGTACAAAGCAACCCCTTCTTTATCTTTTTGTCTATGTATAAGGAAAGTATCATCAAGATTTCCCTTATTTATTATGATTATTTCTTAATTCCCTAAGTACAGTATATAGAAATAGTATCGCGCAAATAAATCGTTTACTAAGTATGTGTTTCATTTCTAATATATTTTCTAATATATAAATAAAGATAATTTAGGGCAAGTTCTCAAAATAGAATAATGTATGCTACTAGCAACTTCTGACAAACTTCTTTTATTTTATATCATTTACCTCTTCTTTCACTCGACTCGACATATAAAGTAAATATATTATATAATATAGAACAAAGGAAATCCTCGAAGCGATTACCCACAATTTGTATGGGGTGACTGCCTCTCTCTTCATCTTCAACTTTCTTACTTTTTTTATTAAGTAACAATGGTTTACAAATGATCGATAATGTGAGTTAATGGATGTGCTTTAATCTTCTATGGTTTTTCCTTGCTAATTGAATTCGTCTCTACTTTACATTTATATACATTTGTACTTACAAGAAAGTCATACGGGATATTTTATTTATAGGGATTTGTGGAATTTTAATCGATCTATTATATTATATATGAGTATATATGGAAGAGTAGAATTCTTGGTTCTCGCTTTCATTATCTATTTAGTAGCTGCCTTTGTTGTGTCCTTATCTGGATATATATATTATATATATATATATATATTTGCCTGTGCCCCTTTTATTTACTAATGGATAGATAATTCTTTGTAGATTAATATAGATTAATTACTTCTCTGTATTTATTAGGATTGCTTAATTATAGTATATAGTCTATTCTATCTCTACAATCAACAAAAATTTCATTCATAAAACTTGGAGTTTGTCTGGGTATATTATATGTAGCATGCCCACAGCCTAGTCTTTGTTTGTGAAGATTTCTATTTAAGATAATCAATAACTGACATTGTTTTCGACGTATATAAAATGGATTTCTGTTTAGGATATAGGAGTAAGAATATATTTCCTTCTATAATTCTAACTAAATGAGTACCACATTCGAACGTAGACAAGACAAGCCCAAAAACTTATTCACTTCCAAGTATTTTTCTAGCGTACAATAAATGTTTTCGAATACATCAAACAACAACAAGAATCAAACTATAAAGTGAAAGATACAAATTTATGTCAGTTAGGAGATCCACCCCACCCTCAAGGTAAAGGTATTCATTTTCTTAGGCCAACAACTCATATTTTCCATACATAATAGCTGCTTCTAAAATAGGTACCTAAAAGGAAGACGATGCATCATGTTGAAAAGACAAGGACAAGGAAGGACAAGAGTAAGACGTTGGAGTTGGTAGACTTTCTATTCTAAGCCTCGAAACTCAAAGGCATAGTAGTATAGGTAGTTATAGTAATTCTAAAGTGATCTATAATATAAAATCAGTCAGGCATAGGATACGTCTTCGCCGATTGCAGTATTTTGTTTAGGAGCAAACGCCTTGTCTATTAATGTAATGGAAATATAATGGAGGGTAATCGAATAGGGAGTCTTCATCACGCGAGTACGGGAAGTTGAAGTTATAATCCGCGGATTTCTTACTTTTTGTCTTTTTAGTTCTGTTACAAAACTAAGCATTTCAAACTATAATCAGTGAAGACGCTTCTTTTGGACTTCCACTTTCATATTTTTCTTTTGAGATAAATCAAGGATAACAGCTTATAAAGAAGAGATCTAAAATAAGTATTTACAACAGATAATTCTACGGTATAATTAAGTCTACCTAAGAACTATGTATAAAAAAACTATATATATAAACGGGGTAATTGCTGGACTAAATATATGTGCTGCAGATAGAATGTTCTTTATGAACCGGGTATAAACTAGAAAGGACCCAATGCCTAGTCTTTATCTTTTAACGCCTAACACAGCAAAGACATGATAATTATAATGTACATCATTTCAAGCATTTTTCGTGGTATACCTAATAACTTTTTTAACAAAATATTATATATAGTCTAATTTCTCCTTTTTGGATCTTATCTTCTAGCCCCAAAATAATATTTCGAATTATAAGATGAGAAGGGGTGTGGTATGGTACAAACTTATGTTTACAAGATAATCTACCCCAAGGTATGTGTTTTGGAACAACATTAGGTTTGTGTCTGCCTTTACTAAAAAAATGAGTGATATCTCATAAAGTACTTCTCCATTATTTCTATATTCTCTTACAGGGCAGGGTACACCGTTATTAAGAGCGTATAACTTTCTATAATCATACTATTTTGAGCTCCTATCACATAATTTAAGATTCATGTACTCTCCCTACATTGTTTTCTTGCTTTGGTGGTTTCTCTAAGGATGTTTATAGAATATCCAAGAAGCCATGCTAGGAATAGAATCTAAGTCATAAGGAGACAAAAAGGGTGTTCATTTACTTTTAACTAGTTAATTTAATAATATTACAACAAAAAAAGGTTTTTAGTTTTTTCGGTTAGGAAAAAAGGATATATCGTATAAAATAATAAGAAGAATAAGAATAAATAGGAAAGTATTGAAATATGTTGTTTATCTAAGAAATATTATCTATTATTAAAATCTATTAAGATATCTATTAAGATAGAACTTCTAAGGATTAAAGTAACAGTGTATTCTAAAATTATTCGGTATTCCCGAAATCAAGCCTACCTTTTCCATTTTCCTATGCGCGTTTCCGTTTTGTTTGTTTCTAGTTCCATTCTAAATCGTTTGTATCTTCGTAGTAATTAATAAATTTCTCATTCATAAAACATAAAACAGGGAGTTTTTTACTTGGTGTTAGAATCTTTCTTCCCACTCTTTAAGCGAGTTTCTATTTAACGTGATAAGATAATTAATAATTGAGGTTGTTTTCCTAAGCCGAATCTTTTGATTTGGGTCCGGTGTTGGCATTTTAAAGAATTTAGTAATCTATTTCAAAGTAATTTTTTCTTCCGGGAGTAGTTTCTCACGAGAAGGTTCTACACTTTGGCAACCACTTATCTCTTATAAAGCATTTCCAGATATAGATCATCAATCACTGACATACATACATACAGGCAAAAGTTTATGTCAAGTGGGTAAGCTACGTGTACCAGTCGCCATACATACATATCTTTTATTAACAATTATGTTTGCCTTTTCAGTATCTCTCTCTACTTATCATAAATCCAATCAATCTTTTATATCTAAATAAATTTTACGAATAGTCCCAACTTATTCCTATCTGTGAATTATGTTTCTTATATATTCTTATATATAGTATATAGTATATAGTATCTTATATATAGTATCTTATTATATAGCGAAAAAATATAGCGATAAAAAAATTTTGCATGCTTTACGCGATTCAAGGTAATAGGGAGGAAGTCTTTTTCTTTGACTCAGCTAGAAGGAATCTTGACTTCCAACTAGCTTTTAAAAAAATACAAGCAATCCAAACTTAAAGTATCTAATGGGTATAGTTTCTGTTTCCGAAACCTTCCTATGTTCTAATTCTAATAAAGAGAGATCTTACTAAAATAGTGTAGCGAATAATTATAAGAAATTCAAGAGATTTATAATTCGTTTCATTTTATGTCTATCATGAAAAAACCAGAGTTCACTCTGTGATGGATATCCTGCATCATGACCACATTATAAGAAATTTCTTATATAATCCTATACAGTGAATGCTTTCGATGTAATATAAAAAATATACCTTTACTTCTACAAATTACGAAGACTAGTAGCTAAAAAAAACTCGGTAGTGGCAAATTACTCTTTATACTTTATTATTACAGTTATAGATATGAATTAAAACTTCTCTGATATAACTGGTTGTTTTACGAACTAAAAACTCAGTATAGTTTCTAGCATGCTTTCAGAATCTATTTACCTTTTAACTTTTTATAATATGATTTCATGTCGATCTCACTTCACTTATGTCTTTTTTTTTATGGTGTTATAAAAATGAGTTCTCTGCTTTGGAATATGTTTTGGAAGGAGATTTAGAATTGAATTCCCTTTGCCGGCCCAGAAGAATATGCTTTATTAAATGAAACAACAACAAATGCAGAACTTTTCCTTTTTATAAAGTAGAAGATATAGACACCTATTGGTAAGAACAGGAAAAAGAAGTCAAGAATTTTGTGAGAAAGACTTTTCGCAGTATAGAACATACAGAGCAAATAACGAAGTAACTACTAGGACTTTAGAGGCATAGTATAAAAGAAAGATTAGAAAAGAAAGAGGGTTTGCATTGCACGACACGACAACAGGAAGAAAAGCGGCGTATGTAGCTTAAAGGTATCCATCATAAGAAGAATCCAAGCCAAGCATATCCAAATTTCGTAATAAATAATAAATTAAAGAATTGCACCAAGAATTGTAAAAAAAAGAATGAATACAAAAATATACGAGAATTCGATAGATAGCAGTCTAAATTGGCTTTCCTTCTTCTATAATATAAAGCTATAATATAAAACTATTTAAATAAAAGAGAATCGATTCTGTTTGTTAATGAGGCCTAGCATGAATCCCCTAATAACCAATAATTTACCTGCCTAACCTTCTCTGCCTGTAATAAGGGGTCCTCCATTATTACAAATCCTTATTCTAGTTATTTTTAGTTGCTTTTTTTTATTGCTTCAATATTTGATTTGTCTTAGTTAACGCTTAGGGTAGGTTTATAATTTCCTGGAATTACTTTATTTTGAAAGAGGCGAGTATTCGTTAAAGATACTTCGAGAAAACGAAAATTAGATAGACTATTTATTTATTTGTAAAAGAAAGCGCGGCAGGTAAGATCGTGAGAGGTAAGTGAGAAAAAAGCTACCTTTATTTTATTAATAATTAATATGCCAACTAGAAAAAGAGTATGAACACGGATAATCCGGGTATATTTAACCCCCTTTAATTTTTAATTGAAATCTTCTACAAATTTGACAAAAAATGAGAAAGAAAGTATTCCTCATGTGCCTGCTCCCCTTGCTTGCTAATAAATAATAACTTTCTTGTCTTTCTAATTCTTTATTAATTAAGGAAGTCTGGAGTAGACGCTCTCCTAATAATCTAATACCTTTGTTTAGAAGACTAAAAAAAATATATATACTGTTTGTTACTGTGTGGTCATTTTCTGGATTGGATCAATATCCTTTTTCTAGCTTATCTAGCTTAATTTATATTTTAAATAGATAGAGGAGTAAAGGTTTTGTGTTTGTGTCCTGTTTATCAAGAAAAGTATTCTAATTACAGAGTCTTTGCGTACTACGTCAACAAAGTAAAAGTGTAATTCTATATTTGATTCTGAATGGATTTTTGGAAAAGAAAGATGACTTAGAGAACAAAGGAGGGGAGAATGGAAATCGCGAGAATAGAAAAGAAATATCTATTTTATACTTAACTTATTGAAATATGAAATTTGGGAGGAGATAGGGTTTTTGCGCAAGTTATAAACATTATTAGTTTTCGTTATCCTGGATCTTATCTAGTCTTTTTATCTAATTTTGTATAAAAAAAATATTATTGGAGAACTATTTATTAAAAACTATTATGTATTGGATGGATGCTTGGACTAGAATTCTTTCGTTTCGCCCTAACTCCTTTTCCTCTTTTTCTTTATGGTTATGGGCATAAGCAGAAAATCTTATATCTACTTGGGATTTGATATGTACGGAGTTTTTAATGATTTTTTTTGTTGTTCCTACCTAAGGGACTACTTGCTGTAGTAGAATTTGTAGAATGTTACGCTTCCCCTTTCAAGTAATTCGGAGTAGACTTTATTTAAAATTATTTTTTAATACCGTAACGTAACTACTTAGTTCTTGCGAAAATAAGGAAGTTGGGAAAGATTTCACAGGAATATAAATGAGAAAGACTAAGAACTACTTACTTTATGTATATCATTCAAACGACAAGTGCTTTTCGGATCGATAATCAACGAATTCACCGCATAGCTATTTTATTTTTTACAAGTAGAGAATATAGTAGGAAATACAAAGTTCTTACATCCACAGTTTGTTCTCGGTGTATTGGGCCATTCACTGGATCACTGTAGCCGTTGTTACTACTCGTTTATGTTTTACAGTACAGTATATAACAGCATCAGGCTATTCAAAAAGAAAGTAAGTACCTTTTTTATACCTATTTATTTTCTAATTTTATAGTTAAGTTGTTGTTGTTCATGCTTTGTAACTTTGTAAAGTGGCTTTGATCAAAGCTATGCACCAAATCCTATTATATACTAGTAATATACTACACCGGTTTATAGAAGTATGGAAGCATACATTAAGAGATCTACTAACGGAATATAATTGACTTAATAATTCAATATAATTCAATAGGTTATCCAGATCCAATACTGGGGCATCATAAAAGAATATATAATATATTTTTTAATTTCAAACTGATTTCCTAGATGCAGTTCTTTCGATTTCAAAAACTTTTCTATTTCAAAGCTAACTTACCTATACTATAATATTCTATATTATAGCATTTAGTTTAGGGGATATAGCATTATATTTCGCAGTTACCTAAGAGAGAGCGAACTCTAAGATATCTAGAGGACTGAGCCAATTTATGGGCAGTGATTGATGAAAGCCTCGATTTCAACTAATGAAGGTATTCTTTCTTTTTTTCTTTCGGTTTCTATCTACTAAGAACTCAGAATAACTGCTTCTATAATGCTTCTAAAGCTAAAGCGGCGAGGATAACTAATATTTTTTATGTCCAAACGATTTAACCGAAGTTCCTTTCTCAGTTTCCACAGCACAATGCACACTTATTTCTAAAAAATATGGAAGGAAAGCCTTGGTAGTACATAGTTTCTACTTTAACAGCACAAGGAAGAGTCGGTTAGGTTATTGGTGTAAAAATTGATTGGTACATAAGGATATTATAGTAGTAATTCAGAGTAGGAGATGTTAATATAAAATTAGAAAGATACACGATTTAAAGAAATCCCAATACAAAAATGCTTATAAAGCGCTTATACTTAATGTATGTTTGGTTTAGTAATTCAACTTCTCGTTTTCGGATTGTGCAGCAAGGTATATTTATAGAAAGTGCAGAGTCCTTCGGGGCATAAAAGAATACAACATTCTTGGTGTGAAATATTAAAAAATGATATATGATAGATAAATTTAATAATTATGCTAATATGGAATCTAAAATCCTTTTTACAGAAGACATTTCTACATAGAAGTGAGCTAAGTCAAATTTAGTCCAAAACGTTAACCAAGACGACCTAATTCTTGGAACACCTACCAGCGAAGACTCAATAAATAAATAGTAGTGTTATTCGGCCTACAAATTACCTGTCCATGTAATCAACGAATTTCATACATAAAAATTGTAGTACATGCATTACATTCCCATCATGGCACAATATTTTAAGAAGTTCTTATTTAGTATGATAATCAAGAATTGACGTCATTTTTCTAGGTTTGTATTCTACCTTATTTTTGGGGATATTTATAGTATTGTAGAGTATTGTAGATAGATCTACTTCTTCTCCTTTCCGTTTACCTCGCTCCCAAGGGGGTTAGAGGTTAAGAATAGATTTAATCGAATGGATTGTGCAGACAAGGGTTATGGTATAAAATGTCTAATATAAAGAAGGAAGGTGCGGAAGAATTTCCGGATTTAGAGGCATGGTTCATATAATAGAGCAAGGAAGATAATATGATAAGGTCACAAACAAGAAGATGCAATACATACAATAACTATCTTTGGGTATAAATATGATATCCAACATAATACAATCATTTCACATGACGTACTTAAAATAAAATAATCCAAATGATGCTATTGATCCCAAACGTGGATTTTCAAATATAAACAACAAAATTTCCCAGGAAAAAAGGCGGCTTAGAAACTCATGGGTAAAAACAAAGAAAGGGCCTTTAAGAAAGGAATAGAAAGAATTTATACACGTACTTAGGAAGAACCATAGGTCGACGAATGCCAATTATAATAAATGGCGGTTAATAAATGTAAGTTGGTTAATGTGTCTTTCTACTAACAAGCTAAGTCAGGGATGTACAAACAAAACAAAACAAACAGCCTAACATATTATGGAATAGAATTACATTGAATACGAATCTTTGATTTGATATAATGCGAGCATATAAAAGAACTATTTTTGTAATAGATTCCTTTTTTTCGGGAATATTTTTCGGTTAAGAGGAGAAGGTCCTATTTTTTTTATTTAATAATCTATAAATTAAATTCTAAAGCGTAAAGAGTTATTAATTTTGATATTCCTTTTTCAAACAAATTATTTCAAATTGTACAGACGATGGTAGCAGTGTTTCCTTTCCATGTGCGGGCGTTTAGCGGAAATTGTAATCTAATCTTCCAATCAAATCAACCAGGAGGAATCTAATATATTTATTTTCTGTCTATAGATGGGGGTAAAAAAATACGAAAAGTTTCTTACAACTACAGGTGAACTTGATGTTTTCTAAATTTAGCTAAGAACAAATAGATCCTGAAATTTATGATAAGTTATTTACTATATTTAAGTATAGGGAAATCTAGCAAGTAACAAGGAAGTTTAGAAGTAGAAACATTAACCAACATTAACCTATTAAATTAATTAAATAAAACCGCCTTGATATAAAAACAAAAAAGAAAAGGGAACAGTCAGGAAAAATCCTATCCTAAATAAATCCCATGCAGAGGAAATCTATTATGTATAAGCCATATCCTCTCTTTATAGTCTTATTAAGATATAATGTGATGCCAAGGTTACTTCCATATACACCCAATAAATGAGAAGAGCCAACCTCGCCTATAGAGTTCTTGCAGATATGTTCGTACCTGGAGAATACTATTATAGCTTACTTAAAGATAAAAATGTAACTAGCTAAAAATGTAGTTAGTCCTCTCCCTGTTGTCAGAAATTTTATAGGTTACTCCTCTTTTGAGTCTAAATCTTTGTTGTAATCTAACGCTCTTAGTTTTAAAATATTAGAAAAGAATGCCCTTAAGTTGACTCTATACCCTTCTACGTATCTCTTTCTATCTATGACAAATCCCTTGTTAAATTATAATTGTGTACTCTAGGCGAGTAATTTCTACCTTATCCAGAACTAATGATTTTATCTCAAAGCCCTCCTATTTTTAAACCGGACCCTGGGAGCTAATTTCTATTTATTACACTTTTACCAAAAGCAACAGGGGAGAAAGGGAAATATTGGGTATTGGATAGGATGGAACCGAAGTATGGGTGAGTATACAACAATATAAGATATTTGCGAAACAGGTGTTACGCTATATGATAAAGAACAGTAATTGAAAAAAAATAGAATCCCAGCAAACATTAACATAAAGTATACTATAATACTACTATGCATCTAAATATGCATCTAAAATAAGCAAGGAACAAGTCAATCAATTTACAAGGGTTGAGCTCTTTTGTCCTATGTGTCATTTCCAGTAAACTTTTCCTTTTATTTATTTATCCGCAATTATTATTTCAATTCTATATAGGGTTTTTTTTATGTACTAGGGGTATACACAAGCTATTAATTAGATTAGAGTGTGTCCTTTGTTCCTTCTTCGTGCATATTTTAAACTTTATTTAAGAAGTATTTCTCCGTTAACCGTCAGTTATGTTTCCGCAAACCCTACCGGCTTAATAACTTAATTAAAGTATAGATCTTTCATGTATGTGTATCATATTCAAACAATATACTTTTGATGAAACGGTGCTGTGTGTCTGTATCTTTTGTAAAATGAAAAAAGAAGATTGTTGTTTGTGGTTAGGAAGTAAGGAATTGAATACAGTAAGTAATGAAATGAGGTATAACTGTCAATAGACTAATAGAACTTCCCAGGTCTGGCATGTTTAGTACTAGAATCCTAAATAACAGGTTCCTTCTGGGAAAGAAAGAATAAGAAAGGAGCTCATAACTGATACAACAGCAAGCATGTAGATCTCGTCTTTAGCATAAACCCATATATAATTTAGTAGAGCCTGGGACAACAAATTGAGTAAGATATTTTAAGGACTTCCTTAATGAATGCCTATTGTAATAAGAGATAGAAGACACCATGACAAAGTGAATAATTAGCACATTTAATACCAAGAAAGTATACAGAGGAAGACACTCTTAGCTCTCCCAGAAAGACTTTATCGCCTCAGCAAACAAAATTAGACAACTAACCTCTATACTCTTTCATGATTACTACTAGAATCTTACTTACAAGAACTACTTACAACCCTTTCCCTCTAACAAACAAAACACTACTATTATTTCTACACTTCTGCTCTTGATTGGTATTACACTCGTACTTTCTTTTATGCATTTATTTGGCTAGCTAAAAAGATAACAGGATATTTTACTCTATTTCATTCGCAACTTCTTATATATACTTCTTAAGTTTTCTTATTTTGGGTATGTACTTGTACAAAGCACTCCGGAATGTTTTAAAGTAGGTTCGAAAGGAATCACATCCCGCATTTTATATAACGACTAGACATGGACCACCCTCTATATCCACACACAGCATCTCTTGAGCTTCTTCTTCAAATTCAAAAATAACAAGATCTTGGAAAGACAAACAAATTCATAGAAACTGCACACTCGTTAAATTACTTGCAAACAAACAAAGCGAATCAATATCTATATATTATTTTCTGGAGTATGGGGTATAGTCAGCAACTGGAATCTATAATTCATATGACGAGAGTTAGATAACAGTATAACCTTTATAGAGACTAAAAAATTGATTTTTGCAGTGTACGCAGGATTTGTTCAACTTTTTTGATTAGCTTTTCTATTCTAATCTAACTAAGCGATGGTACAACTTTGTTACGAGTGATTATTAAGTATAAGGCATTGTTTATAGCTACGTGGAAATATATCATCATTAAACGTTTTAAGTATCCCTTTATGAAATAACAGCTTATAGAGAGCATGGTTAATTTTAAATTCTCTTTAATTCTTTCACTTTTTCTAAACACTATCCGTACACATTTCTATAAGAATATTATTGTCTTGCATCTGATAATGACTCATCAAGGGTGCCAGGTCTTATGTATTTCATATTTCACTTTCTATCTATCTTAGGATCAAACGTAAGATAAAATGAAAATAAAGTACTTCCCGTTATACTCCTTTTCTATTTCTAGGCAAAGATACGAATGAGCACCTATCTGTTCTGTTTGAAAATGTATCCATAGGGATATTAATTACTCCTTGCTACAATATTTGTTGTATCTACTGCCGTATGAGAATACAACGCTTTCTGAAGTTTCTAATAATTTATGTTGTGGGTAGGAAATAAATGAAGACAGTAACTGCAATCTAGAGGTGAAAAACTATAGCGTCTGTAAACCGACAGACAATGTAAGGAAATATAATGCACAATCAATACAATGGCGTACATAGTTGTTGTATATTGTAAAAGAATAAATCTAAAACACGTGTTCTTTATAATCCAAATCCAAGATAATCAATCGTCAGTGGCCAGTTATTCTCTTCGAGAGGTGCTGCGAAAAGTCTTTATTTAGAATAGAATCTAGGAGGGGTATTCTTTATAACTAAAAAGAGAAAGACATGCATAGAAAGTAGAATGAAATATTTCAAAGCTAATAAAGTAATCCCATTCTATTTAATAGTAGAAGTGGAAGTAGAAAGTAAATAAGGCATATCAGGTATAGCTGCCAGAAAAAACTGAATTTGGACAAACGATTCTTTCTTGATTATATATTCGCTTAACCCGAATCTCTGGCATATTGGAATAATATATATTTCCACTCCTTGTTGTGTAGTTTGCATAGTAAGTCAAACGCCTAAACCAATTAAAGAACGTGCCTTTAGCTAAATAATAAGAAATGTTATCGATAGAATTCATTCCCAACCCAAACGTTATATCTCACATACCAGAACTATATATATATATATATATAGTACTCAATCACGGTGAAAAAGCTAGGCTAAAATGAAAAAATTTAGTTAAGAATTCTATATATTTTCCTCTATATTCTTCTCCCTCGAGTTCTCAATTGGTTGGTTAAGATTCTTGGTTCTGGATATGATGTAGTTATCATTGAAAATAGAAAAAGTTTTTAGAAACTGAAAATAAAATTAAAGAAGTACAATCTGCTGATGTCTTTTATTTATCCTCGATTATGAGAAGCCAAACCACCATCAATGTATGTATATAGAAGTACCTGGAAGTTGATAAACCTTTCTCTAACTAAAGAAAAAAGTGCACTCAATTCCAAGCGTTGCACCAATAAGGAATGGTTTTTTTGTTGTTGTAACTTTGCATGCACAAAGTACAGAACTTCTGTCTTGCTTACTTAGTAGACGAGTTATAGAAATATTTCTTTTGGGTAGTGGAGGATACCAGACAGAGCAAGATCCCAGGTTACCTCCTTTTCAAAGGAAGATAAATATGGAATCTATTTCATTTGCGAATTGACTGTTGTATACTTAAACTTAATAATAAATATAAAGAGTAGAACATTATACTTTGTTAGACTTCTTAGAAAAATTAGACAAAATCAGCCATAGTCGTTAGTCATTATTGGATGGCGTCTTAGTATTTTCGTGTTAAGATAAAGATAGAAAGCTACTTGTTGGTGGATGACGCAGATTTATACTGACTACACTGTACTTTGTTTGACTTGTAGACTTTAGAGCTTCTCAATGGACATATAATTTTTACCCCTTTCTTCTTTCGTGGCTTTGAGGATTTGACATAAGCGTACTATTTATTTAATTAGTATTTTTTTTATCTTTTAATTAGTAGTAACAACTTCCAACAATAGATCTTTCTTCGACAATTAATTATGCTTTTTGTTAGCGATTCCCCTTATGCATAGAATCAGCGAGTGACGGATACTAAACAATAAGAAGAGAGACGTTGTACCAAATTGAAAGGATACGTAGGAGAAAAAGGATTCTATAGTAGAGCCTGTGATTAGTAGTGTCTATCAAAGTATACCTCATCAATTGAGAATGGTTGATTACAAATCCCGTAGACTGGTAGAATGAACTTAGCCCGAGGTAGGCGGTCTTGGTAGACTTAAGGAAAAAATAGAATTTGTATCGTTTTTTGGTTGTTAAATACCTTTGTAATGAGAAACAGAGACAAGAAAAACCAAGGAATGGGAAATATTTTGCATGTACAGAGATAACTCTTTATTATATCTTAAAACCTTGGCCGGATACATGGATTATAATATGAAAGAATTTAATATGAAAGAATTTGTTTGGGGGTTGGCACAGGCAGATCATCATCTTGTTTGTAAAAAGAAAGGTACACACTTTCCTTTCTCTTCAACAACTTGCATAATTTAGTATTCGTCGTAATATTCCATAAGGTATTCTGACTCATGATCCTTCTTACTTTACAACACAGCCCTTATAATAAAATTCTTTTCATCCACTGAACCTATGCCTTGTAAATTAATACAAAAAAGAAGTCTAGTATAGAAATTTTAGAAATGAGCAGTATGTAATGTTATGTAATGTTTATATGTATTTTAAGTATTTAATTAATGCCCGGGGTAAGGTAAAGCTTGATCCCCGTATGAAAGTTTTTTACATATTCCTTGTATTTTCGATGATAAAATATTATTCAAGTATAAGGAATAAAAAGTTAGAAAGCTGCTTCGTGTGTTCGTTCGTTTTGAATCATTTAAATCGACTGATTAAAAAAAGTTACTGCACAGGTACTAGGACACGTAAGCAAACATTTCTAACAAGGAAAACACCCAATATGATTTTTAGATTACCTTACGTACGTTGGATAAGAGCGATTCAATTAATAAAAATTTTTTCTCCTTGAATTTTATTTAATATTTAATTTAAATTAAAGAGTGAATTACTTAACTTTGTAGTACTTGGAAGAACTTTTTCTCTCTTTTGTCACGTAAACAGCAAAAAACCAATCAATATACAACACTGTACTCCTGTTAAGCTCTGACCTCTCGCGGATAGAATATATTCTTCTAGGATTCCTTTTCTATTTTGTTTGGGTATATTGAGTTATTTTGCTTGCACATGCAAAAAAAGATATATTACGATATACTACATACTTAGAAATGAAAGGGCATAGAATAATCTTATGTCGATCGAATATTTTGTTGTCTATTTATTGTCTATGATATTGTCTATGATTTCAACCACCCTGGTTCTACTATTCTATATAGTCAAAACGTATACCTTCTTTCTTGGTCTTGGAGGCGTCTTACTTGTTTTTCAACACTGGTATGTGCCCTAGTATATAAATTATTCTATGAGCTATAAAATGATAAGAGAAGCTGTGCTTTTAGATAAAGGTTAGCTTTCTTTCATATATATATTATCTTTCATATATTATCGAAGTCAAACATTTATCCATCTAAGGAAAAGTTGGATGTCTACTTGTTAGAACTCTCTAAACGAAGCATAAAACTGGAACTTACTTAGTCTCATAAAACCTACTAGGAGTAGTCTAATTTTAATAGATAGTAACGAAGATTAGTACTCATAGTAAGGAGAGGAATCCAAGATCTACCCCACGATTTTGTACATGTAATATGTAAACGGAAGTCATTATTATTCTCGAAGCCCTGTATAATTCTAGATCTTTCTTTAGCTGGGTTTTGCTTTAACTGGCATACAATATTATTTTTACAATAGAAAACTCCCTCTCTGTTAGATTGGATAGGGCTAGTTCTTCATCAGAATGGAAAAGAAGGGGAAGATCGATCTTTATCTTTAGTAAAGGTTCAGTGATTCAAGAAAGAAACGTTCTAGAAATAGGTTTTACTACCTACGTAGGTGTTAATTAGATATTAGGAACATCTGAAAAACATGGATTACCAACCCGTGATCATAGGACAACAAATTTTTATCCTCCTTGACTCTAAGTTTTCTTTGTGCACGACCTTTAACGATAGCACGGTAGAAAAACCTATATGTAAACTAAACGCAGCGATTTCTCTTATCCAAAATGTACTCATTTCAGTACCGAGTTCTAAGATTTCACCCGTCTTATTCTTAATACATATTATACATACAACGAGATTCTAAAAATTGTCTTGGCATGTCAGTTGTGGAGATTTTAGGCGATTGAAATGTGATCACACTTTTTTACATACTCCGAGATCCCAGGACCTGTATAATAAGTCGAAATGTATTTCCTTAAAAGAAATCGAATTCTATTGGAGAGCAAGCCTTCTTTCTATTTTAAATGCATTATCATTATATAGTAGAATTGCCTGTTTTGTTGTTACTCTATCTTGTTATGGCTTTTGCCGTTTCTGGCAGAGTCCTTTCTGCATGCAGTATTTTTTTTTGTTATTACTTATATTTATTGAATTGACTGTCAAATGCAAGGAGGTTTTGCGATAACAACTATAGAAAAAGTTGGTATTGGAGAAAGACTTGGCTATGATGAGTCCTCTAGAGTAAACATTTAGTATGAAAATACGTTCATTTCTTTTCTTTTTTCGGTTACAGAAATCATAAATCACATACATATTTCATTTTTATAAGTTATTTCCTTCATGTTTTCCTAGATCTCCTACTTCCTTAATTATTGTATTAAATTATGAATTAAAAAACCAATTCTATCCTATTTTGTTTTGTTTGATTGGTGCAAGGCCTAAATTTCGATCCTTACTATAATTCTATTTATTCCCTTTTTGATTTGTATTTATCTTTGGCTCCCTTTGTATATCTAGCAAATATTGATTCTTTAATTCTGATTTGATTTTGAGTTATCAACATGTCTGTAATCTAGATTGTTGTTTTCTTCACTATATTTGAATATTATACCAGCAACTAGCAAACAAACAAACAAAGTAGCAAAGCAAAGGCAGAAGGAAAATACTTAATTTCCATAATTTCAGCAAAACAGTAGAAAGAAATATGAAAACAGGAACTAAAACACAATATCAACAAATTAAAATAATATCATAAGTTTTGGAATTATATCGAAGCAAACGTCTTAATTAATAGCCAAAGAGAAGATATAGAAAGGCTATGTAATATTTTATTTTATATAATTTTATTTTATATAAATAATTTTATAAACATAAAAAAGGCAAGGATAATAATGGAATTATTGCTAATAATGAAAAAGAACCCACCCTAAATGTGCTTCTTTCTCTATAAGGGATGAAAAAATAAGTTTACAAGCAGCGAAACAGTCGAAACGGGTCTTAGTTAGAGTATGATAGAAATTGTATAAACGGCTAGGTGGCTAGGTAGAGTTAAGGAGTGAATTCTATCGTTTATTGATCTATGTGAGTTGTAGTCTTCTTTCTTTAGTTCTATTCTTCTCTAAAATTATTCGTTAAAATAAAATACCCAATTCAAATATACATGCATATATAAAATAACACCGTTTATCCCTTACAATACCCTTTATTATTTATTTAGATTAAATAGATTTTATAGGAATTTAGATCTTGTAATAATTGTGTCGTACCATATTATAATTAGAATCGACGTCTGCATTAGAAAATCTATCTTGAGGTATTTTTTTTTTCGAGCAGTCCTAGCTTAAACAATATGGACATATAGAACAGAATAGTAGTGTAATTGACTTCCTTCCCTTTTACCAATAAACAAGCCTAAAAGAGCCCTGGGATCTTACTTATGCAATAAAATGAGGGGGTTTTCATCTGTGCCCTATATTCTAAACTATTAGACTATGTCCCGTATAAAAGCATTCATCTTGCAAACTTGACCAACCGGCCAAAATATTACAGAATACTTCACCACTGTTTATTTTCCTTATAACTAAGCGGACAGTCTCTATAATCAAATGTACTCTTATTTTTACTTTTGCTGTTACTATAATAGTGAGATATGAATCCTATATATTTATATTATACTATTTATTATACTAAGGGTTTCTTTTTTGCAAGACAAACTGATTATTAACCTTATAATCTTATATAATTAACCTAAGAAAAAGAAAAGCGAAAAACTAGATATCTTCCTCAGAATGTAGGGTTGCATGAAATAAGGAACACATTCATTTCATTAAAGTAAAGATTTACGACATTTTATTAACTTGATGAATTAAAGGCCCACCTCAGAATGAAAAAAGGGAGTTTAATAAGTTTGGATCTCGGGCGAACGGGGCTAATATTAGTCCACCTTCAAACTTAGAGGCAAGAAATGATACTTATACCCCTACTACAATACTAAAGAAGGGAGCCCTTGAAAAGGTGATTACTTGATAGTTATTAACACAAAAAGTTTCAATATAGGTTCGCTTAAGAACTCGAAACGGAGACCAAGGACAAAAGTATGAAATTAAACCACTTTTAGTAGAATACTACAGTAGAAAAAGCTCTGACCTAAGAAACAGCCGGAACATGCTTGTTAGCAAAAAGATCAAACTGAGTACAAAGCAAACAACATATGGAATAACTTTATTTGGGTAAAGAGTCAATCTCCAATACTAGGAAGAAATTAATGACTGTAATTGAATTAAAGTAAACCTTGTTAGATCCCAATTCTCTAGAAATATTAAATAAAAATAAGAAACTCTGCTTGTTCATTTGTTCAGTTTCCAAATATCCTGCGCCAGATTTATTGTTTGAAGCCTCGACCAACCTAAAATAAAGGATAATTGTCAAGTAGTCTGAAAGTAGTCTGAGGATTGGATGAGTGCAGAAAGATGAAGCAAAGAAAAACCTAGTAGGATATTGGAAATAACATAATAGTTAGATTTTTATTCTAGGCTATAGGTATAATATATGGTGTATTGCTGGTGTTAGTTTGTCTTAACAGCCATATGAGGTGAATAAATGTTTCTTTAGAAATTATTCGTCTTTTGTAACCAGAAGTGAAGTATTTCTAAAAGGTATTTAGTATTTAGCTATTCTTTCATTCTTTTTCCCGAGAACAATCATTTCATTAATCAAAGTAACAACACCAAGTCATTACTGATAGAAAATAAATCCCTTTTTCTCTTTCATAATCATCATACCCTCAGGCAGCACCTAAATGAGATATCATATAACAAGTACAGACAAAACAACCGTCTACACCGATTACAACTACAACTATAACAACTATTTGGTTGTAGTAAAGAGATACTCCCGAAACTGAAAAGATTGAAAAAGATAAGAAGAATCGCTAAGCTAGCACGTGTATTTACGAAGATAAAGGATAATATATTGTTACTGCTGAATGAGATTGTCTTTTTGATTATATTGGCTTACTTACTCCTCCTAGTGGATTTTATTTTATAGAATAATTCTTTTGCAGGCCTACCTGGATTCTTATTATACCCGATTCTATGCTCTGTTTTTACATTACAACATTTCCTTTTTTATCCTTATCAATTAGATGAATTAATTATATGATATGTGATATGACAAATTTCCCAAAACAAAGCATCCCTCGTGCATAGAACGCTTGAAAGCCCTTCTTAACCGACTTATCGCATACTTTCAATTACTTTAATTCCTTATGTGTATGTGCATAGTCCGTAATTCGAGTAAATTCTATTTGAATCACTTTTTTCGATTTGCCAATCATGTTGGAAAGTTCACGCCGTTGACAGGAAATCCCCTATATCTTTAGATTAGTGAAGTAGATTCTACTATGCCTTATTAAGTATAGAAGTACAAAAAAAAAGAAGGTATGAGAATGAATAAATTTTTTGGATTGACTCTTACAGGAGAAATGTCAGGATTAGACCTTATTTGTTACGACTCCAATGCAAACAAAGACAAAGAAGAGGAAAACCCAAGAACGCGATCAGTTATCTCAGGGCACAAAGGGTAGAAAGAGATGTAGTGACATATACATACATTCTCTAATCTGACACATATTTCTAGTTTGAACTATTTACTTCTTATTTCTTAGTATTCTTTTTTTCTTTTCTTTACCTTTCATAGACCACAACATATCCTTAGGTAGCTCTACTAAGGAGCTCCTATGGAAAAACCTAGAACTTCTAATTGAATTGAAAAACTACTATAATAATATCTATCGTCAATAATTTGAAATAATTTGCTTACAAAGGATAGAAAGAAGTAGCAGACCTAGAGGAAGCTTTTTCCAACAAGCCCAAATTAAAGGGTTAAAAACAAACAAACCAAAAATAAAAAGGGAAGGGAGAGGAGTTTCTTCGTGCAAAAAGTAGGAAATGTAAGAGGTAAACAAACACATAGAAAGGATCGGATCTTTACTCGCAATTGCAATCACGAGGACATGCAAAAAAAAACTACAGTAACAACGCAAATCAAAATATAACTTAGATGAATTAGAGATAGATAAAAAAAGCAGACTCATCGTCACTCTTTAGACAAAATATTAATATTGTGCATCTATGATTGGAAGAAAAGGTCATCAGCTCCAATACTAGTCAGAATTTCTAATAGAAGCTAGAATCAGCTTGAATTCCTCCTTTTACTTACACCAATTTCCCTTATCCAATAATTATAAGATATAAGTAATACTTTGGAAACATAGAAAAAACGTCGAAGCTATTTGCCCAAACGAATCACGAATAAGGGAAGATCGGCTCACGTTAATAATATTGCATGCAATACTTTGACTTTAATCATCTCTATAAACATATATCACCCTTTTTTGACCTAACAACAAGGAGAAAAGAATAAAAGTAGGAAATAGAATATTATAATTTATAATTTGTGAAAAATGATTGATTGAGTATCAATAAAAAATAAAAAAGTATAGCCCTATATTATTGAGTTCCTTTATATTAAGTGAGACTGCCAGGGAGTTTTTTAGTCTATATGTACGTAGACTTATGCGACTAGGAGTACGCCAAAGAAAATATCCAATCAACGCATAATGGTAGCTATTGGTGGAATATTTTCTCATTTAAGCCTCTAGCTAGCTGTGCACTTAGTTCTCTTTCTTTGCCTTATAAAAACTTTGCCTTATAAATAAAAAAACTAGGACAAGTAGATCAAAAGTAAACCCACAATTCATCAGTTAACGTCTAAATGACTCGTGACTTATACCAGCTTTATGGAAGACACGCTCATATCTCATGTTGGAAATTTACAACACCTATTGCTGTCAACTAAACTAAGATCATTTTTTTTGATATAAAATATGAACGACAACATGAAATAACATAGGTCAATGCTAATTTTTTGTATAAAATATTAATATTGACGTAAATTTATTATTACTAGCACTTACTTAACAGACTACTAGAATTTTTCTAGAATTTTTCGGGAGTGAGTATTAGTATTGTAGGACTTAGTTAGACTGGACTATTGCAATCCAAAGAACAAATACACAACGGAGCAAAAATCGTAAGAAAAAGACTATATATAAACTTGAAATACGGACGGCATAAAGAAGCAGTGAGTAATTCATCAAAGACAATGTAATGTTATCATCTGCAAAATAGATATCATCATGAATAGATTCACGCAATGCTCAGTTAAATGTAATATCCGTCTTCGGACGTGTAAAGGTCGACCGAGGTTATAGTAGGATTTTAGCAGAAGTCAATTAAGGATTTTTGTCACGGGTACTTGGAACTTATGAAAGGGGTAGGACTTGTATCTATCTATCTATCTATGTTATGTCTTTTCCTTTCCCTTCTATCACGTTCTTCATAAGCAATAATAGACACTAATATCTTATCAATATCTTTCGCCTACGAAAAAGATTCTTATCTAAATAAACGGGATAATAGTTGAGATCTGATCTTCGGACCAAGGAAAAGAGCAGTAGGAAGATATTAAATACATCCATTAACAAAAAAAAAGAGTCAGTTGCTTGTGCTTGCCCTATATTATATATATATATATATATAATATATAGAGAAAACTGTCTTGAATAAAAAAAAGGTCGAATAGAACTTCTCTCGCATTTAAAAACAAACACAACAGTGAAATACATTATATTATATTTCATTACTTATGGAATAAAATCTTCACGAGAACGAAAGTAGCATTTAAGTTTTTATTTTTACCATACTACAATATCCAAAATATTACAAAAATTTGAGTTGTTTGTTGTTGTTTCTAAATCAAAGAAGAAGAAAAGAATATAATCGTGCGAAGTTCGTAGCCAGCCTACCAGACTTAAAAAATTGATACAGTATAAAGATGATTCCTATTGCTTTGCTGTTGTAAAATCCTAAATTCTTATACATAATTTGCCTTACTCCGCCCGTTTAGTTATAACTGTGCGACATTTCTCTTAATATGATATGGAATATCTTGGTTAAAAAACCTTTTGCTATTTCTTTCCATCTCTTAATAATGTTTTTATTTCGTGAGTCGAATACGAGTATCCAAGTATAAGATATTCGAAAGCATTCAATTCAGAGGTTTATAAGCCAAGATTCCAACATATTACATAGATAAATTTTTGAAAGTTTCCCGAGGAGTTGGGGAAAAACCACGGATGCTTAGAACATACCAAAGTGAAGTTTGGTAAAGGGTAAATTATTTTATATTACATACAATTACAACTATTAAAAAACTAGGAAGTAAAGCAATTAATTCTTAAGTAAGTGTACAAACAGTCGTAACAGAATGCGAAGAAATGAAACTAATCAACAAAGTACTTCTCTGCGTAAGTTAAAACATAAATGAAAGATAAAAGCATTCCGTCTAGGTTACCAAATACAAAAAATGCGTAAAAAAACAAGAGTGAGTTTAAAGCTTGGTAGGATTACCTTAGATCTTTCTTTAATTACTTTTTTATATTAATACCTTTAGCACCCTCCTATCTAGTACAATATTACATTAGTATGCATGCTTAGATTATACTTGTATTGGCATAAAACACTATACAATGCAAAGAGCGAATACCTAATTTATAAAAAAAAATAAAGGAAAAAAGTATAGAAAAAAGGATTCCATGCTATAAGAGTTTCCTGAATGATTCTAGGCAGCATTAATACCCAAGACTACGTTCAAATAATCACTTATAGCAAAACCCACGAAATAAAGAGAAATAATAATAAAATAATAATAAATGAATCTAATTAATAATTTTAACTAGGCAAGATTTCCTCAATCTCTTTATACTTTTTTATATTCTTTAAGATTCGTTATGGTTTTTTCGTTGTAGAGCATCTTTTCATCTTTTTCCTTCTGCCTCATTACTCCAAACTTAGATAGAATGAATTTCTGCTATATCCATTCTTGGATCCTCTCTTCTACCTATCTTATATTAAAAACTTAAAGAGTAAACACTCCAACTTTATCTGATAGGAAAAATCAAAAAAACTAGCCGCGAAGATAACTTGCCAAACACGAGTGGAAAAATCAACGTATTAGGCTAACTAAACGAGGACTGAGTTAAAGTATAAATGTACATTACTGTGTAATATAAGTTAATTAATATCCCATATCTATTTCTTAGCATACTATGTTTCTTTTATGAACAAAGTATTTTTTTTAGAATTCTTAACTCTTTTTTATCTTGGTGTTAAGATCAAGTATAACGACTATGCCATGGAAGACTGAGAATAACATTTATATTACTAAACGAGCGCAGAATAAGAATAAATTACAATTACATCTATATTTTTTTTGTATAGATATAGATGCAGAAAACTAAGATATACATACGTCTCAAAGAGTACCTATAATAGAATTAATTCTTAATTATCACTCATTTTTATACACTGTTTATCCTATTACTTACTTACTACTCGAAATTGGAAATGAAATAAGGAACTACTTAACTAAATGACATATAACACCGAAAACAGAAAAAGAAATTGGTGAAAAGAGAATAAATCGTTACCAAAGGTTATTTGCGGAAGACAGAGACTAAAAATTACATTATATTTATAAAAATTTCTACTAAAAAGGAGTAAAATAAAAGGACGAAAGTACACCAACTATGGACACAGAACAGAGACATCATGCAATGCAAATTAAGAATAAGGAAGGAGTATGTAATGTAATAATATCCTGCTGCATCTACTACAAAGTACGGGAAGAGAAATAATAGCCTTAAATTAGAAAAAAGGTTTTGTCGATTGGAACTGCGAATTGGATAGTTGTTAATAAAATATTTCTTTGTATAGTTTATCTTTGTTTATACATTTAAAAATAGAAAAAGGTCTTTTATATGGAATTTGTGGAAAGCGAGCTTACCTTTATATGACTTTAATATGAAGAAAAATTTAGCCTAACTTTATTTATTACAAGGGTAAAGGAACCGTGTGTAAAATGGAATATCTGCCCTTATTTTGTTGGAGAAAAAAAAGTTTGGAACGATAAGTCGTGTGTATTGGTTATGGTGTGGTATATAACATAAAATTGAAAGAATACAACAAATTAAATTAAAGTTAATTTCTATATCTTTTTGTTTGGGTAATTCCTTCCTTTAGAATAAATTCTTGCAAACATTTTATTTAGTAAAAAAAAGAATTAGATCTAAAACTAAATGGCAGCATTGCTTGGGCTTTGTGAGTTCGAATAGACGACGATCCTCTTGACCTAGACGACTTTTTTTATTTTATCTTTTATCCTTCTTTAATTTATTCGATTTAGAACATAACATAGGGTTCTGTCAGAAAACAACTAGACCTACTTGTTACTATAAAAACTCCTGTAGTTGCTTCAGAATTTGCGGCATTTACTTATATTTTATATTACTATCTTAGAAAATATTTCTTTTATAGGATCATGTTAGATAACAGAGAAATTTGAGATACGCCCACTACTGTACTACTATACGCAGAACATAAACGTAGGAAATGGAAGCAATTTCTATGGAAAAAAGGACTGAGCACATAATTAAAATTAAAGTAAAATAAATTCCATGAAGAGAGAGAAATACACAGGAAAAGATAAATAAAAAAAGTAGAAGAACAACTACAATGTCTTTATAATTTCTTGCAAAGCACCGAAGTAAAGGAGAAAGGAGGGTCTCTGCTCTATTACTCGTATTGACTCTCATACATATTATATATATATAATATATAAACCGGTTTAATAAGTAAGGATGATAAAATACTAAAGATTGAGTTATAACCAAAGGCTTCTTCGTGTACACGTAGTAAAATTTCTAAACACGATTTCTTTTATTTAACATATATTAACATATATTACAATATATTATATTTACAGTATTTTATTTCTTCTTCTCTACTAAAGTTAAATTTCTTTCTTGTCCTTCTTCAGAGAAAAGTCCATACACAGATAGATATCTGTATATAGATATAAAAGATAAAATAAAAGTAAGAAAGGGAGCAACAGAAGTATAAATCATGGGTAAAGCTAGCTTGGTGCAGAGATAATAAAATAAGATATTATAGAGAGAGTCGTAAGGAACTAGAAGAGTAAAGGACAATAATAATAAATATGAGGTTGTAAGACTACCCTACTTTCACCAATCTCTACGAATAGTGTGAATCGAAACAAGAATCGTACAGGTTAATCTCTACTTCATAAATGTATATGAGCGAAGATTTGAATTATAATCCTAAATAAGGAAAATTCGACGAAAGACGTGGCTTCTTGACAAAGGTAAATTAAATTGTGTCTTATCTTATAAAGAATGCAGTATTTCTGGAGATTTCCCCGAGCGGGCTATCAACAAAAAAAAGAAAGAATGGGATGAAAGGAAAGGGATGCGGTTAGAAGAAACTTAGATTAGAGTATAACCGGAAGAATTTAAATAATAGGAGGAAAAAAGAAGAGTATGAATTTTTTTTACTTTTATATTTCGTTGATTTAGTTTCGGTGCATACATATAGATTTGTGAGATCACCAAGTATAATATTTCTTTGCTGCGGAGGCAGAGGGATTGATCTTAAAAGCAAATACGCGTAAATTGGTACACACGTCTCTGATTTTCTTAAGCCACGGTGTCCATGCAAACCCTTATTTGTATTTTGTAATTAAATTAGAGATATTGATATGGTTTGAGATTTGTTTGTTCTCGTCTTACATCTATTCTTCCTTTACTAAAAATGTACTCTTTGTTACACGCCGACTTCTTCTAACTTTTCATTTGTTTTTTTTTTTGTTGACCTAGATCTTCTTATTACTTTGCCTAGATATTTTCAATAAAGGTTTATTTACAATTGGTAATTAGTGGCTTGTTGTTTAACCTATACGTTTTATTGTATTTACTGTATTTACTTACATACAAGGTTTTGTTTTTGTACTTTTTTTTTCTCTTCCCTGTCTGTGCAAGAAATGAATGCCTTCCGTTGGCTATAAGATAGATAGTATTATAATGCCTTAGATACTACCCAAATTAACTAGTAGGTTTCACAGTAGGAGGGTACGTAATGCGTATTTGTGAAGTCTAAATGCTTATAAGAAGTAAAGATTGTACTTTAACCAGAGGTCTTAACTTAAGATATAATAAAATATAATAAGAGAAGGGCGAGTTAGACAGATATGTGCTAAAATCATTATCATAAATCAAAAGAAAAATTTAGATATCATTTACTTCTTATCTATCATCCCATTCAACTAGTTCTTTAGAATCTCCATCTCAAAAAAAAAAGTATACTTTAATGTAAATATAGACCCACGGTTTTGCTTTACGCATTATAAAACGCAGATGAACGCATGCAGACTTCCCGCCTTTTTTAGTTGTTTATTTATTAGCTAGCGAGAAAAGATAAGGATAACAAAGAATAAATTCTAGTCTACTCCTTCCGGAATATTTGTTTAGGAAAATACCTCTTTATTTAATTAACTCTAACTCATTTTCTTCGTTGTCTTTCATGATCTTATATTAATTATTAGTTAGAAAAATTGACAAATTTAAAGTAAATTCTATTATAGTTTGAAATAGCTAGAAAAAAATATACTGGCTAGAAAGAACACTGGAAAAATACACAAATGTGGATTCGGTTGGGGCTTACTTCATTTTTTTAGACTTAAGACGAAAGAGCCTAGACTTACAAGAAAGAGTATTTCCTATAGATAGAAAAGTAGGTAGAACCATATTATATTCTATTGGCCAACATCTCTCTGAGAATTTCATATACTAAGACATTATTCTATTTATTTTATTATATTTATTACTATAATGACTTCTTTATCTTTTCGTACATTTTGAAATGAGCAAACCTATACCAAAGAATCTAGTTATTGGTAATGAGGAGGTATTCGTTCTTTCCTAAATAGAACTTTTTTTACTACCTCACTTTGGCAACTCTTTATATCATATCTAGTTTAAAAATATACACTTATGTACTTAAGCTTAAGAAAACTACTAAATTAAGAATGGGGCATAGTAATGTATTTCCACAAATTTATCTATAGAGTAGAGAATATTATATAGTAGATGTAGACAGAATTAGGACGTGCTTCTGTTTCTACCCTAATTGTTTTAATCTCCGACATAATGTGAACTTTTGACTATGTTAGAATCTTGAGTTTTGGTGAAAACGCTTCCCTTGCACTTGTTTTTTCTTTGGCTCAAGAGCTTAATTCTTAATAAATCATAATAACTATCACTATAATATAATCACCACTTCTAATTGTTTAAAACGTAAGCTCTAGTCCTAATAAGCCAGTCCAAAAGCCAATAATTGCATGTCATAGTATAAGACTTTTTGGGGTTGTGTCTACACGTCGATTGAATTATTTATACTAGGTTATTTTCTATTTTGAAGAACTTGACAAATGATGGAATCTAAATGGCTTCGGCAAATCTCTTCGTAGTCTTGAGAGTCAAACGTCAAACTATGCCTTATATTAATAATAAGTAACAAATGGTATTAATGTAGTCAGTGAGGAAATGCGTGTCTGTCTTTAAACAAAACAAGTTAGGTTTTTATAGATATAGAATTAGAAACCAAAGCGCAGAGCTTCTGCCGTGAGGAAAAGAAGAGCAACTCGCCGCAGTTATCTCTTCTCTAAGATAGTCCTCGTCTAATATGGCTACGAATATTAGTATGGAAATACAAGATTCATCAACTAAAATACTTCTTTAGTTTTTTCTAGGGTAGGAATATTATTTCTAAGCAAGGTCTTTAATTTAATTATTGGGTGGGAAAGTATATACACTTCTAGCAATACTGGTGGTTTAATGTTTGTAACTTAAAAAAGTTAAAGTAGAGAATGTCTAAGAATTCTTATTTATTTTTAGTGCGAGAACTGGTGGGTACCTTATTCTAAGACACATGTTTCTTTCTCTATATTTTGGATCTTTTCATTTTAGGAGTCATACTACTACACACATATGATGGTCTAAACAGATTATTTCTTTTTAGTTATAACAATAACAAGAATAACAAGTTCTAATATACGTACTATGACAGTTCTTCTTTTTTCTATTTCTAATAATCTTCCAAAGTTAAGCTATAATATAGGGATATAGGAGAATTGTATTTATTACAAAAACTACTTTTTTTTTGAAATCTTACGGATATTTGATTTGTGTGTCTTACCCTTTGCACCTCTAAAAGGATATTTTTGGAAACTAATAAATTTATAAAGCTAACACCGAGTAACACAAGTTTACCTTATTTCAAAAGAGTTTGTGTAGTAACTTCGATTGGAAGGAGCTCACCTAGTATATTTTAATTCATTAGGGTTATAGTAGGAAATGGCCTAAATCTTTAATCATTTTTCATTAGAAATTTACATAGTAGATAAGTGTATTTTGCTAGAACAAATTAGAAGCTAGCATCGTTAGACCTGTACAGTACATGAAATTCCATTATTGTAAATGATTCCTAACCCTAAGTAGACAAGAGTGTTTAATACCTCACTTAAGGAAAACTTATTTAAAAACCAAGTGTAGGGGTTAGTAGAGATCTAAGTACAAATAAAGGATCGGGTAATGCAACTCTAGAAAGTAACACATGTTATGATCTTCTAGATATGCAGGCTTAGTACATGATGTGAATTCAAATAGAGCGTATAATAAATTAATAGGCAAGTAAAGAATTATAGGAACAACACAAAGTGTATCTTAGAAGTAACCCAAAGTAGATTTATAAATATATCATTAATAACTCATGTCTTTAAATAAACAAATCTTGTTAATTTGAAATAAATGTAAAATCTTATATCATGTATACTAGAATATGGCACGTTTTCATACATAATTTATATTAATATATAGAGCAATATTATATTATATGGGCAAGTCTACAGGGTATAAAATAGAGAATATAGAGGATATAGGCATCATATTGAATTACACCACTTACACTACTAAAGCAAGGGCAAAGTATACTATATTATACTACACAAGGTATCTATTTGGAACTCATTGCTTAAGGAAAGAGAAGACAACAAAGATTCGTTCTTACCTAAGTTTTGTTAATACACCATAGAGGAAGTATAAAGGAGGAAGGTACACATCCACATCTATTGGTAAATTTAGAGCACTCTTTACTCTTTTCATTATAGATTTATGATAGAACTACACAAGGTTTAATTACTTAATATGCATGTACTATAAGAGCTAAGGATTTATAAAGATATATATATAATACTAATACCCTACGTAGTTAGCTAATAAATAAAAATAAATAGTTGAAAGAATTTTCTCTATGTTAATATATCTAGTACACAAATTAGATACCCTGAACAATCCCTATACGCTCAATTAGTATATTATAAAAGATGTCAAATGAGAATGCATGATTAGATTTTTCTCATATTTACCAAATTTTCAAGATTGGTAGATTAAGTTGTACAAAGTAATAATTCCTATACCAAGGCTAAAAAACTTTTATAGTGCACAAGAAAATACATTGATAGCATACAACAACATATTATAGGTCGTAAGAAAGAGTAGCTTATAACTATACTCCCTGTTTTGATACTATAACTAAATGTGCTGTCACAGAATTTAAGGCACCCTCATATTATTATATAAATAGAAACGAGGTAGAAAGGAAAGAAACTAAAAAAAGGCGGAAATATCATGATTAGTACAAAGAACAAAGAGTTTCTATATCAAACAAAGCATATACAAATCTTAGAAGAAACCCAAATATCATAGCTTATTTATATTAGTTCACTATATCATTATATAATATTTAGAATAGTACCTGGAAGTTCTTGCTTGTTGGAAAATACTCATACCTTGTTAGTGCACATACAAATTTATTAGGATTCATTTCTTAGGCAAGTGGATAAAGTAGAACTCAAAGAAAAGGCTGGCGTAAAGTATACTATTGAACTATAACTAGCATTGTCATTTTCCAGGTGATAGTACTATAAAATACTTTGATTTGACCGAAGATCTGTAGTTCACAACGTACTTGTAAAAATAGACTACTGATATAATTCGACATGAAAGCATCTAGCTAAAAGTATACTAAATGAAGACATTCTATTTGATTATGAATATTATATATAATTTGTAGATAAAGATGGACTAGAAGATACAAAGAACAAGTAATGATTGGAGAATAGAGATGATAGAGAATATAAAGATAATAGGCTAGTAAAGGCTAGTAAGTTTAGTGGGATATTAGATTATTAGTAAATTATAGGATAGAAAACTTAGAATATTATAGTACTATCACTAAGATGTCTAGGAAATTTCTATCTCTTTTCTTTCTTAAATAATATACTTAATAGAATAAAAATGTACACGTAGTTGCTTACCTATTCCTCTTATTTCCTCGTTGGCTTTGGATACCTTGTTGCAGATTACTTAAGTACTACATTTTATTATGATTCGACATAGTTTGTATTGGAAATTCACGTAAATGGCTCTATTATAGTATCCCTCATAGCACAAGGTGTATCTGTCCATAAAGAGTAGGTTATTTATACTAATAAGTTATTACAGTGTTTACTATACGTTCTTCCCAGTACCCTAGTATATCTATTTTCCATACCCTCTATCTAATACTATATGTTTACTAAATCCCATACTTAAGTTACCTTCTATACTCCTAATTATAATAACTAAACACCTGTAAACACAATCTATTTTATAAATCCATGAAACATAAGTAGTAAGTAGACGCTAAGAAACATTAGAAAATACAAAATTATACAAAAAAATTATACATGGATAGTGGATAAAGCACGTTTTAGTAAAGAAATTAGAAAATAAATGATAGGTAAGTTAGATAATTTGTAGGTCATACCGTACTCGTTGAATTTGATTATTAAGTATTTAAGAGTGGAAAGGTAGGATTGGTAAATAAAGAGCGTACCCTAATAAAATATTAGAATTCGATAGAACTTAAGTTGTAATTTCTAGATAAGAGTACACTACCCCTGACAAAGAAAGAGACAAAGCAAGACTCATAATTAACCCTCAATTTTCTTTAACATGTTGTTTTGTACACCTAGACAAGAATACACTATGACGACTCCTATAGTTGCTAAGTATAGAACCTTAAAAAAAAGTATAAAAAGTAGAGAACACTTATAACTTAGCTTAGATTTTTATTAGAATTAGTTTCCTTAATTATTAGTTGCTTGGTTATGCGTGGACATTTTAAATTAGAAATAGTTGATGAGCCTCAAAATAAAAAGGAAAAGGTAAAGTCATAAGGTTGAGTTCTTGGAGATGCTTTTAAATAATTTGGTAAGAGTGAAGGAAGTGATATACGTGCAAGAACCCTAGTTTAGTAGTTGTCTATTTAGTAATTATTTAAAATCTAAAGACGTCTTTCCTTAGTAAATCATTCATGGAAAATT
This sequence comes from Plantago major, assembly GCA_026545765.1. Classification (NCBI taxonomy): domain Eukaryota; kingdom Viridiplantae; phylum Streptophyta; class Magnoliopsida; order Lamiales; family Plantaginaceae; genus Plantago; species Plantago major. Next base: position 239,933 of record JAIFAC010000016.1, on the reverse strand, counting down.
CATAATAAATATCACGGCTTGGTAACTTTGTCTTGTTTAGATCCATTTACAGGCATAACTAAAATGTGTTTTCTTAGTCTAGTTTTAACTTGTTAAGTAGAGGATGAGTTTGACTAAAAAACAACAATGTGTGGCAGTACTCTCTATATAAATTCCGAGCAAAGAAAAGAGATATAGCTTACTGTTTATTTACCATTTACCTACTGACATACATATTCTCTAAATGGTGGTATAATAAAGGCTTACTTTCCGAAATTCCCACCTTATGATATACGCAGCACTCTTCTCTATTTATTAATTAGAAATGATCGAATACTAGTATCAGGAGGCATTCTTCCTTGGAATAGTTTAGTTTGGATAAATAATTCGGGTTTTTTTTGTACGAGAAGGCTTCTTTTCTTTATTTTTTCTATTTTTATATGTTTTTATATGAAATAATGATTTATATGAAATATGAACATGATTCTATAAGCTAAGAACATCCTAGTATCTCGCAAAGGACTCATTTCCTAAAATAGAAAGTGAAATGAAAGGTGAAGTAACTTTGTTACACATTAGATGGAGATGGTACAGGAGAAAATAACTTATGCACTTATGTGAAAAAGTAGGAGATTAAGTGAAGTCATGTTATATTATTCTATCTTTTATACTTACTATAGATTCTTTAGAAATCAAATAAGGTATTATTTTTTTTATTATTCAGCGCTTTATAGATGAAATAGAATTTATAGGGTTGTAGGGTAAATAAATAAATCTTTGGGTGCTTTATTCTCTCTTATTTTGAGACGACCCCTTTCTGCCACGTATTCTTTTTTCTCCTCCTATTTTTTAGTATATTTTAGTATAGAATGCCAACTTTCTATTTGGTCCCAGCAGGCAGTCGTCACATATTTGTACTTTTCTTTACTAGGTTTTTCTAATTCTACATATCTACATACATGATTGATTCCTGACTTATCCTGACTTATAGAAATAAATGTAGTAACCACTGTATATATATATTATTTACTACTAGTTCTAGTCTCTCTTAGGAATCAACGAATTTTTTGCATAGAAATTGTAGTTTCGGTGAGTTGTATCCTGCAGCATGGCACGCTCTTTTTTTAATTTAAGAAGTTCTTGTTTTTTTGTTTAGTTTGTTTAGAAGGAAGGCTCATCATCCAAGACAAACGAACGAGGAATAAAAGTGATTCCATTAATAATATCTCTTACTAAACTAAGTACACGCGGATGGATTTACAACACAAAAAAAAAGTCTCCCAAGTAAAGGTAAAGAAGGCCTGTCTAGACTTAATAATAGAAAGGAACTCAATTTTTTTATACTTTATGGAAATATCTAACTACAAACTTACTAAAACGACTAGTAAAGGATCATGCAAACTAACTAAGAGGACGACTACTAAAATATATGATAATCAAAACACTTGTACGAATAGAATTTTGATACAATATCTGGTAGAAAAAGCAGCTATACTAATTGAAATTCTATATTATTTTTATTATAAACATGGGTTTTCGGTAAGATACGTTGTAGGTAGAGAGACATCATCTTACTTCTCCCAGACCCACGCGATACTTCACTTCAGTTACTAAGTACTAAGAGTAAAAGTTTTCTGGACTTCTTCCTGCTTGGTTTTTCCCTCTCCAATTGTAATAAATTAAATAAATTACATCCCAGAATGTCGCAAATACTTCCTTCTAATGAAAACCCAGGAATGACGACAAAATGATATCTACTACTTTAGTTTGGCGATAAATTCTTTGACTTCGTTCGGTATAGAATATTAGAAAGTTAGAAGCCGCACAGGCTATATGTTTTTTTGAAGAATCTAAATTAGAAATATATATATATATATATATATATGTAGGAAATCTCAATTAGACTCATCGCTGGATCCACATCTATCCATATAGAAAATCACAACAAGTACCAAAGCGTTAAGGGAATCGATAGATAATGCAACAATAATTTTATTTCTGCTTCTTATTCACCCAGTTTCATTTTAGGATTAAATAGAATTTATAAATTATACCATAAATTATACCAAGGAACAACTCAACAAATCATGCCAAGTATATATTATAATTATAAAATTAGAAAGGTTTCGCGCCTATATACGAGTTGATAACAAGCCAAGGCTATACCACATCCAAGAAGGATAAGTGTATTATATATATATATATATACCCAATATGTTAGAAGTATTAAAGGCAGTTATAGTAGAATCCAGAGCGTCCTTACCGAAAAGCTACTGCTACGGGAAATCCCAAAAGTGTACAAATCTCATTATACTTTGACATTGTTGTTGGTTGTTGTAAATACTCTTCATAAACCACGTTCTTAGTTTGTAAAATACATTGACTGGATTACATTTTTATAACTCTACTTATTCAAAATCGACTCGTACATGATACACGCTCTCAACATTTAGCCTAACCTTGTTCAAAAAAGCTTTTTTTATAGTTTTATAGCACGTTTTTAATCGAGAATGTAACCTAGTTAGATCTTTTTGTCTTATGAGTTGACCGAGTATCTTCTCTTCCAAAATATCAAAGCAAAGCTACCTTGATAGAAAAAGAAACTCTTTGTAATCTAATTGCAAATTATGTGAAGGGTTTAGGTACTATATAAATATAAAATTGTAATCATTGGGGTATATAAGTTAAGTTTTCACAGTTGTGATTGAGACAGATAATAAAATTTCTCCTTAAAGAAAAGTGCAAGTAGAATAGAAAACACCGACACCCATACTAAATTTATTTATATTTATAGACTTATATTATACTTCTGTTTATTATTGACATTAATTATTTATGGCTGCTACCTTATTGGATATTATCTTGAATTACCTAAACACGAGTACGATCTTAGAATTTGTATCCCGTAAAGATACCGATTAAGTTGATACACTTGTACTTAAAAAAAATGCCCATTTACTGAGTCATAGATGCTATCGTGACTATCCCTTACCTTGGATTTTCGTTAGATAATAAAGAATTGGAACTGTTTATCCTGGTCTATACGATGGGGTATTTAATTAATTAAGGATCAAAAGTTAAAGAAGAAAAATTTCAGAATGAGTAATTAAGAAAAGGAATAAAGAAAAAGATCATCCAATACAAAAAAGCTATTTTATAAAAACTTATAACTACGAAAGTTTGTCAAATCACATCATCCCACGTTTATGAAAGAAAGGAATTTCTTTTGACTTCTTTCTTCATAGGCATGGGTGTACTTGTACCTTATACGATGGGAACATACACGTCGTAGAAACAATAAATGGAAATAAAGCATGAAAACATAGCATAGAAAGCACCACTACTACTACTACTACTATATTCTTTTGCTTTTAGCTGTACGCAGAAAACTTATTATTATTGACTCTTTCTAAGTTGGAACCAAATTAAAATAAAAAGGTTGTGGTTGTAACCTAACCACCTACTGAACGCCAGTATCATATCTATTCTATCGTAAATTACCAACACAAATAGGAAGAAAAAGTTAGATAGAAAAGTTGGTCCTAAAGTAGACGATGCGAGAAAATCTAATACCAACACCCAGTTTATTATATTATAAGAGTAAAAAAAAAGAGATAGAAAGCTAACATAACAAATATCCTAATAAGCATTATAGACAGCCTTCTGGAATTTCCACAACAAATCTCACATGAAAGCCATACTAACAACCTATAACGTTAGAATAGAAAAGACCCGGCAGACAATATATAGAAATACTTAATTCTTACAACTGTTAAAGGACGAAGTTAATTCATTACCCAGATTATATTATTCCAGAAATGTATACAATCTTTGTGTTAAAATGTTTAGAGAAGAAAAGAATTCACAAAAAGTTAACCTTGCTTTATTTTATAAGCTACTACTAAAGTAACACAAAACTCTAGGGAAAGAAGAATAAAGGTAAGAGGTTAGAATTTTGGAAGGATATTTTCTAAATTTTCTAACTAGAACTTCTTTTCTTATAGAATAGGTAGGAAGAAAGTCATATCGTGAAAGCATGGGAACTCGCAGTTACCTTAAAGAAAAGAACAACTCTAATAAAATCTCTAAACGAAAAACAACATGCCACGTGTCAAACAACAATGAGCGATAGATAAATGATGTATATCTTAAGAAGAGAATTCTAATATCCAATAAATCAAAGAATCTCTATTTCATAATTTCGAAGTGATTTTCCAAGAGTAAGTACAGTGAAGGCTCTAGTTTCTATAATATGCTTGCTTATTAATAGATGATTTACTTTATACTTTATGGACCTAGGAAACCCTTCTTTACTTTAGATATAGTAGATTAGTGTTTGGTTAGGTACATAAAAAACTCTCGGAAAATACTCAAACATGGAAGATTCTCTGCTAACTCAAATGGAAAAGTATCTGCTGTGACTTAGAATTAGAAGGAATTTAGGATGCTATCTAAAGTATAAAGTTGATATATTTAGAACTATACTTGGCATTGTTACTACTACACCCAACCTATAATGGACATTCCTTGTTTAAAAAGACAGGCATTCTTTTGTTCTATTCTAGTTCTAATATCCGTTCTACTAACGTCTCAAATCTGTCATGTGCCGACTCCTCCTACTATAATATTAATTATGACCTCCCTATATGAAATGTCCTTGTTGGGTTCCTTGTATTATCCATTTCTTGTTGTTAGTTTCGATTATGTTGTTTTGTTTTGCCTATCACGATATCCTTTAGTACTTTCTATTTCTTTTTTTTATTTATGGACAACTTTGTTTGCTTAAAGACAGACGTATATCTCGGAACAGCAATTTTATTATCCCCTTTTACAATATTTTATATGGTAGGCGTTTGCTCTTGTCTTCTCCATAATCCGTAAGTATACCCTTTTAATTATGTTTGTAAAATAAATAATGACACGTGTTTAGAATTTAGAAGATATAGAAATAACGGACTTTTTGCTAACGAATAATTTGTCTTGGATGATTGACCCCTGGAAAGAAAAGATTAAAAATAGAATAACACGGATCCTTAGGCTTAATGCTCTCCTATCCCCTTCTTCTAGTTCTCGGTACGGTAAAACATTATACTGGTCTCGGATTACTTGTCATATCGATTTACTACTCCTACTTCCAGTAAAATAATAAAGTGTAAAAGTTTATTATATCTCGATCTCGTTTAGTTCGTTATTTAAGAAAAGAGAACAATCACCTATACGAATTACTACTTTCCTACCCTAGAAAGGAAGGAGGAAATCCATAGATTAAAACGCTTACTACTATTTATTTAATTAAGAATATGAAAATGCACGTTATCCTTTTTATTTTTAATAAGCTCCTGTCGTCTGTGTTAGCAACAAGACAAATACCTTGTCAAGAACCTCACAAAAACGACAATGAAAAGAAATGAGAGAGCAACCTTCCTTTTTTTTATTCATCCCAAAAACAGAAACGAAAGAAGGCTATCTCCGAAATTGTTAGTTCTTAATATTTCTATTTAAGTGTGTCTATGTAAGTAGAGTAGCTATTCAAAAGGAAAAGTAGAGAATTTCCAGAAGATAAAATACAAGTACAAAACAACTACCTCTACCGATTATAGCTCAAAATAAAAAGTTGACTCTTTTTGGCTCTTTAAGTCTAACCTACCCATGCTTCCAACCAAACCGGCTTATGTCAGGATCCAGCCTTAACTTTCTTCTTCGTCTATATATAGAATAGTACACTGTGGCCGTTGCTTTTCGTTATCCTGAATTACCTTCGTGCCTAAAATAAGGTCCTTGTTTTTGGTGTCTTCATATATTAGGATATCTAGTAGAGAAAGTCAGCCACCCTAGTCACCCTGTAGAAGAAATAGAATCCTTCTTTAGTATCAATATTTTTAGGCTCTCTTACTTAATATTCTCTTTATTATTAGATTAGACTTTTTTTTATTAGATAGAGTTTCTCCGAAAAGAAAATACAGGTGCTTCTGTTATTGTTGGTGACATAGTTTTGTATCCACAGCTGATCTTTCCGTCTATTATTTCAAACTTGCTAGTACCTTTTGTTTGTTTATGACAAGTTTGTCCAATCTAGACATTCTACGTTTATTACTTACTATAGGAGGATAGGAGAACGGTATTGGCTTGTATTGACCTAGTGATTATGACTAAGATAAGAATTCTTACGTATTTATTTTAAGCCGCTTATTTGTTACATATCTTATACATTTGAGAAAAATATATACCTTAGAGCTCTTATTATTCATATTTATTAGAACTTAGTTAATTTAAAATAGAACCTTTGAGTCCAAAGAAAAAACTACTCTCGTAAATCTGGGAACCGTAAAGTGTATAAAATTTCATTCTATTTATTCTTATTGTTTGTTGTTTTGGTAAATATTTGTAAAAACAACGCTCCTAACTTAATGTGAGAAGAATTAACTACATCCATTACAATTTTTGTCATTGATGCATGACTATACTATGTTCCATGGCTCCTCCTATATCTATAAAATCATTCCTTTATTATTTTTTTTAACTAACTTAGGCCTGACCTACTCTCGTCTTTACTAACAACTGCTCTGCCACTATATTGAGTATCCTGCGCTGTGTCTGTGTTGTTCTGAGTACCGGCTCTCTAGTCATCGAGGCTATTCCTTAGTATAATAATATATATTATCTTATTATTAAAATTCTTAATTATTTCAATTACTCTTTATTCTTAATTTACTCTTTGAGTTCCTCTTTATTATTATGTCGTAAGGGATCCTATACTTTATATCTTTATATGGATAACTTTTCAATCAAGTAAGCCGACAAGATATATATAATAACTAACCTATAAACAACTCAGTGCTCTCCCAAGTAACATAGTGTTACATTCTCTCATACGTATGTTTCTAATTCGCAAATAATCTACGATACTTTTGGGTGTCTCTATAAAGTAGTGGGTACAAATAAAAGAGAAGAAATAGAGGAAACACTCGTCTTATTCTAGTCTCTACTAAGCCAATTTTAAGTCGTTTACTAAACACGTTAGTGGTCTGTTTCTAAATTTGCTTTTAGTCTTTTCTTTTGAAATACCTAATAAACATAAAGAACTAGGACACCCTTTAACTTTCAAAAACTTTCAAACTTGTTTACTAGCAGACAGATTATAGGTTTTAGAATTCCTAACAGCCACGGGGTTTTCTTTTATTCCGAAGGATTCCTTGGATGGATATTAAATAAGGTATGATTGCTCTATCTTTTGGTTTTTCTATACTAGTCGTGTTTAGCAAAGACAATGCCTTTGGTTTAGAAAGAATAATGTACCTAACAAAATCTATTGGTTTATAATTCTTTACAGTAGGCTGCTCAATACTTAAAACAAGATGACCCTATGCTAATTTCTATGTATACTCTTGAGACTATTCTTATCTTGTATATCACACATACATATCTCCTTATAAACCAAGATTCCCGACACACTTACAAATATGCGCTTTAATCAGATAACAACACAAACGTATACAAAAAGACTGCAGTATTCAAATAAAAAGATACAAGAAATTAGAATATTGTATTAGATCCACCTTCACTATTTTTAGTAGGAAAGTTCACACTAGAAACAGCACTGCCTTTTACGATGCCCTCCCTTACTACCTTATTAGAAAGGCAACTTAAAGAAATACCAATTTGTAATATGTTGTACTCGGAGTTCTGCTTTAGCTTTATTTGGGGCTGATGGACTAAGAAATGTGATTTCTCCCTACAAAACAAGGATTCATAAATCGGCGTATAGGACAAAAACTTAAAACTCTTAGTTGAAATAAAAATATAAGTCTAGTTTTTTCTCTACTACATATTACATACAAGGATATTAATATAAAGAAATTCTCATCAAAGATAGGATATTCATCATCAAGCATACGTTGCTTCCTTGCTATTTCTTTTTAACAACTATAACAATATATGCACTATTCCTTAACCGAGTTTTCCATAGTTTACGTTTTTTTGCAGGAATAAATTTGATTCCTTACATGGGCCGATAGTTACTACCTTTTCACTTAAAAAGAGATGAGATAATATGTAACTTATTTTTAGAATTTGTAATTTATGCTGCATTATTGGTACCTAATCTCAAAACAAAAGTAAAATAAAAAATAATAATTTCTTTAAGTGTTACTTAGTAGATATGTAGAAAGCAGTATTTGTACTAATATGAGAGAATACTCTAAGGGGACTTCCTAAGAAATTGCTATTGCTTATAAATTAAAAAGAATAAAATACACGGTTATTGAACGCTAGAATATTCTTTCACTTCGACTTTCATGAGTATACTTAGAGTTAGTAGGCATATTAAAATTTATATACTTATACTATTTTTTTACAATTATTACAAGTAAAAACCTGCTTTAGTCAATTGGCCTAGATTCGTCGGTAAAGGCCAAACCCTTGTATATTGTTAGATTGTTGGTATAGAACGGTAATTCAAATCAAAGCAATTTATTATTTCCCTATAAAGATATAAAGGATATTCTTTTAGGCTGGGTACGCTGTGTACTTTAAGTGGATGGCGAAAACTACCTAGTAACGCTTTTTGTAAGTTTTTAAAGATTTTTAATTATTCTTAAAACTTGTCATAAAAGAAACATTCACGTAGCTCTTCCCTAATCAAAATTTAGAGATACTGTGCACCTACTTACTGTAGCAGCAGTTTTGTCTTTACAATCTGCCAGGTAAAGAAGAATTTCTTCTCTTATGGCTCATTCTTTAAACTGTTTCTCTACCGAGTCTTTCTAATTCTCACCCAGCAAAATTCTTTAATTTAATTTATTAGCATATTTGTACCACCAAGAATTCTCGAAAGCTAAAGGTATAAATTCTTACAAAATTAAGAAGAGTCACTCGGATATAATCCCAAATTGAGCGAGTACTCGGTTGTATAACGAATAAGTTCTCAATTATGAATAAAGCTATTATAATTTATATAGTATGGGCTTCCTGGAAACTTCATTAAGAAGAAAATAGGCCCGGTTTCTATCTTTCTCAAAAAAAAACAACTTTGTTCTCTTCAACGTCTAAAGAGAGGTACGTATTATATGTAATATTTCCTTGTTTTCTATCTTTTTTAATTATCAATTATCCTGACAAATGATCCAACCAGGGCACTCTTTCTCTCTTATTTATTATATTATTAGAGAGGAAACTTTTAAAACAAGTCGTAGTAGACGTATGGTAATAAGTCAAAAATACACGAGTATGCAACGAAAAAGAAAGATCTCTGGTATTAGGTGTCTAAACCCGCATTAATTGATTGATTGAATCGACCAAGAAAGTTTAAGTTGGGACTAAATCGATCTTAAGCAAGACTATTCTTTAGGTATTTAGTTATACTTTATCGTTCCTTTTTTGTTGTTATATTGTTAGCAGAATATTCCAAACCGACAACCAGAGATTTCATTTTTTTCTTTATTGGTAAATAGGTAAATCAAAAACTGCTACATTATAGGCTATATAAATAATAAATAAAGAATGAAATAAGAACAAAAATAAAAGGAAGGTGGAAGTTGACTAGGAATCTACACTACGAAATTCGTCGCTAGGGGAGAATATTTAGGTAACGTTGTATTGAATAAGTGCACGGCGGCCTATAGCCCACTTGTTTTTTTCTTTACTAGATATAGACCAGTAAATAAATATAGGTGTAGGTGTATGCTTGTTACCTTGCTTTAAAATGAAAAGTAAACGATAAGTACCATAGGAAGAAAAGAAATAGAGAAATCCTAATTATTACAAAAAAAGTCATGTTATGAAATACTCGTATATGCTCGTTGAACAGTATAAAATGATTGTTACGGGGAGAAAATCTTGGAAATCCAACAGAGAGACATATGAATGGGAGATATTTAGAAAGTAAAAGGCTTTCTAGAGAATTCAAACTTCAGTGCAGTAAGAGAAAAAAGACTCAAAACTATCTATATAGCCTCTATATAGCCTATGATAGCAGGAATCGTTCAGTCAAGGATCGCCGTAGTAAATATAATTGAAGATCTAACTTCCAATATAATACCAAAGAACGAAGCAGCAAGACTACTTACTTTAATAATCGAGGATAGATAATAATAACTCGTAAAAATGCAAATCTACAAAGAAAGAAAATTTATAAAATAAAAATATACTACGAATGTCTAGTTGGAAAAGTTTTTGGGGCTAAGAACTCTTTATACACGCCTGTCAAGTTCTGATTCTATAAAGAGTTAGTTGTTGGTTTATGCTATTCTTTGTATTACTTTCTTAGGTATTATCTATCTCTTCTGACTCTATAGAAACTAACTTAACAACATAGCAAGGATTTCCCTTTTTCCAAGTTCTTTTCTGAGAAAACATAACGTGTACATGCTTAACGCGTTTTTTAATGAATCTAATTTCTATTTCACATTTACTTCATTTCAATTCACTCCGCAGTACAAATTAGATCCCATTGGTTTATTCGTTTATTGAGGCTCTTCTCTCTGATCAATCATACATAGTTCTATTTCTTAGCTGCTTAGGATTTAGATAAAAATTCTAAGTGAAGTCTAGGAAAAAGTTATAGTCTACATAGTAAGAAAGAGATCCGTTAGTAGAGATCTTACCCTTTAATTAATTTATATTTAAATCGGTTTATATTTAAATCGGCGATGTTGACAAATTTGTTTCATTTGTTAAAGAATATTCTTCTGTGCGAGGAAAGCTTGTAAGTTCCGGCACTTTTCTTCATAGTTTCATAGTTTTACCTAAAATTATAATAGCTAATGTAGTACTAGTAACAAACGATTTGACCGCACCAAACAAATAAATGTATTTCCCAATATGATTAATGTTACATCTTTTGACCTTTATTATTATCCCACCCTTCTGCATTTAGAGTTAGTATCTCGCTAATAATAACAAGCCTATTTGCAAAATTTAATTTATATTGATGATGATTGGAGTCCTAACGATTGGTTGCTTACTTCTACATGGACTTTCCTTTTCGTATAGAATATATTAAAAATTGTTGCCTGCCTTTATTCAAACCGAGGATGGAGTAACTCTCAATGAATGACATAGAATTTGTTTCTTTCATTGCATATAATTTATACCAAACCTAAAATGAACGCCTCTTCGGTAAGAGTTGGAAGAAATTCACAGGCATACAACGCAAAGATCCAATATATCCATAATTCTATATCCAAAAAATACTTCAAATCTCTATACAAGTGAATAACTAATTGTACCACGGCATACACATTTATCTTATATATATCTTGGATGATTTCTCCCTTAATTCTTAATTACAGTACTACTCTCTTGGCATTTTCATAATTTATGGCTCTAAGTCAAAGTAAGTACCTGAAAAGTAAACCTATATAAATTTGTGATTTCTAAAACACAGGAAGGCGATGGAAGATTTGCAATTAGATATCAATTCAAAGAAAATACGTCCTTCTAGCGTCTCGGATAATTCACTTTTTTCTTTTAAGGTAAATTAACTAGTCAAAACATTCCTTTTATGTAGCCTTTATTTATCTTTATTTATAAACATAGTACATAGAAATTATAGTAATAGGGCAAGAAGATGTTAAATATAGTACCTAATCATAAACATTAGACAAATACTACTCCGAAAGCAAGAGAAGAGACGTATTAAAGTGGTAGGTGTTCCGATGTCTCTTAGAAATCCAACGATATCTTCTAATCTTAAGTATTCCTTTCTCATTTGACCACAAATTTTAGAATCAGGAACTTTCTGACTTTGACCTAAATTATTCCCTTGTGTGTATACCTGACCTAGCTGATCCATTTTTAACAACTTCAAATCCAAGTCTACTCTTTACTCTTTATTTCGAAATAAATGTTTATTAGTCAACTATTCTCAGCCTTTCTATTCGTTTTCTTGGGTAACTTGGGTAAATTAACCTTTACAAGGACAACATCCCCTTTCTTTGTTGGTTTACCTTACCTTCTCTACTTGGAGTTCAATAATTTTTATTAATGCGATTTCAAACAACATCTAACAAAGTTATAATTATGGAACAAATCAAGGATAACTTGTAAATATATTGGATTCATTACGCTACCGAAAGAACAGGGAGTTTTTAGTATTAAGCTGTAGTAAATAGTACGGTTGACATGCAACAAAGGGGCCCTTGTGAATTCTCTTTGTGAAGGGCAGATATGATATAGAAATACTAACATTAAATAAAATTCTTCTTTAAGGATAAACTAATATGAATAATGAGGAAAACATAAATGTTACAACAAAAGAAAAAGGGAAAGAATTAATTCGCAGAAAGATAATTAAAAATCCAATTGCTGGAGAATTCCCCTTCTATAAATACGCCCTAATATCTGGCAACAGAATATTATGTGGACTTATGGTATGCACCTACTCCAATAGCAGAAAGGGAGGTTTCACTTTTTGTATCCCGCATCTCCTTATTTGGATCTCTCAAGAGCTACCTTTAAATATCTTCTTAATTAATTAAGTTAATTAAGTTATTTTGTAGATTACTAACGTGTTCCTTTGAATATCTGTAAAAAAAACAACGAGAAAACATATGAATACAAAAAGGAAGAAATACTGAAATGGCATTCAAGAGGGAATCGTGACAATTAATTAAAAGAAAATAGAAATTAAACCAGATCATAAGAATAGTATAAAATGTAACTTATAGTCGTAGGAAGTTTGTTTGGACTACTCCCTGTATTAAATTCAATTAGTTTTCTGCGGGAAGAAGCTATCGAGGAGGATCATTAGTGACGACGGATTGGACTTTGTGTCGATTAGACAAGACATGTAAACGACGAAGAAAAGATTGGAACATAGGTTCCTTAGTAGCATAGTCGACAGTGGGAGTGTGGTCCCCGGGAAGGAGGAGAGCAATCGAAATAGAAAAGACCACGTTTGACTTACGCGCTCTTTGCAGATGGACCAGAAGTGCAGGTTGAGAAGAAACTGTGTTGGCTATAGGTTGTTTGAGGAGTGAGGGTCTTTGGTTCCTCATGGGTAAATTCTTGGATGCTAAGTGTCTGTGCTGTCGAAACTCGTTGGTGCACTTTCTGAACTTTCTAAATATATAGAGGCATAGCAGAGATCGGAGCTCTTTTGCAAGAATAGAACTTCTGTTAGATTATTAAACATAAATCGTTGCACCAATATCCTACTAGACCTGCCCTTATTCTGGATTGATTTGGATTATTTTGGAGCATAAAACTGTTTTAAAAAGGAATCTTACTAAGGGGCATACTTTTTTATATCTTGTCTTTCACAACTAAATAAATCTTGTTGTCACTACTAAGGAAATCACTTCATTTGTATCAGAATTAGTATAAAGAATAGGATAAAGTTGAGAGGCAGTTTTCCAGAAGACTTGAGTATGCTTTAATATGGGCTTGCTCTACATTTTGTATTACTACTTATAGCTTTATAACGAAGAGTCCTGTATTAAGAAAAACAAATAACTAACTTGTGCTGATTTCTTTACGTGTAGTCATGATAGCAGCCACAGGGACTATTCTTTAACTAAGCTAAACAAATTATAATGTATACTAAAATATCATAAATGTGGCATTCTAAAAACTAAGGGCATTTCTGTTGGGTAGTAGTAATTATGTCGAACTATAGTCTTCTGTAGTATTATCATTCTTTGAATTAAAAACTTAATCATATTTTAAATAAATGTCCTTTTATCCTTTATTCTCAGCCCTTAAATATTTTTGGAATAAAGGCAGTACCTGTACAACTTATAGACCAAACCTGAGAACTTATTTACTTTTAGATATGACAATGACACTCTTCTATTCTATATGCTCTCATTATGCTAATCATTACTTGTTCTTATCTAATCATGGTATATATATATGTATGCGTCTATATTAAAGGAAAAGGTGTTACAGTCCTGGTATATTATAAACAAAAAGTCATAATAATAGAAGAAGGACACATTGAAATCAACGAAGAGATAATGCTTTACAAGGTGGTAATACTTATGGTAGTGAACATGACAGAAGCTGATGAAGATGTATTGATTTACTTTTATTTGTATACTATAAATTACTATAATGAAAAGACGTCCTTGTAAATGTTGTATTTCAGTCTTTGTGTACTTATGTCTATATTCCCTCCAAAACCTCTGTTTCTATTTTTGGTTGAAAACTACTTATAATTTAGGACGTCTACTTCTAACACAAGTAACTTAAAGATTAGTGATTAAACAAAACATGAAGAACTCACTGATCTACTCTACAGGTTATGGTCTATATCTGTGTTATCTATACCTACACTACCTATAAAGAGAAGGTCTATAGCCTAGAATGTCTCTCTCTGTTATGTATGAATGATTGCTCTTTAGATAGATGATCGTATCGAAAAGAACAAAGCGATAATTCTGTTACGTAAGTCCTGATGGGTCAAGAACACCGAGTATGGAAATAGAAATGAAAAAAGTTGGGTGAATACTTGTTTTTGTTGGCAAAGACGTTTTAGTATTTATTTATGTACAGGGAACAAAATAAATAAAGAAAGAGATCTTGGGTAGAAGTTGTACGTACCATGATGTAACTAAGACAAGCCAAAAAAGAAAAAGAAAATCCATATTTATATTATAAACCGAGGCAAACAACACCAATACTTAATTATCACGCTAAACGAGAGCTTCTTAAAAGATTAGACCACGCTGCCAGGTACTTGGTGATGAAAGAACTCCCCGTTTTAAGAACGAAATTTGTTAATTGTAGAGATAGACTTATAATATATATAACTAAGCAATCCTAAATCCTAGTAAATACAGAAAAATAATTACTAATAAATATTACGCGGGGTTATTCATTAGTCAATATATAAAATTATAGGAGTATACACAGTTTAAATTTTTTCTCTTTCCTTTTTTTCTATCTTGTATATCTTGACATTGTACCCACTATTCTTTGTAAACCTTGTAAACCACATTCTTTGTTTGTAGAAAAAACGAGTTTACCTGCTGTTATCTTATCCTTCCACTATAATACGAACAGTTACGGCACCTATTTCGTGGTCCTCCATGTTTCTACCATCCATGTCCTATTCCTTATATTATTTTTATAATAAGTGCCCTTACATATAATAAGTTCTTCTTTCTGCTCTTACCGGAGTTTCTCTATTTGATAGAAAAAAGATATCTCGTTTCGGAGCTCTGTTTAGTATATTAGAAGCAGTTGTAGGATAAGAATCTTTCCGCCCTTAAGAAAAATACACAAGTGCAAATACTCTGACATGATTTTATTATTCTTCGGTAGAATAAAATATTGATGCGAAAAAGACTAGTAAAAATGTTACGTATATAATTAAAAAATAGATCAACACATTTCTCACATTATTTCATATTTGTTGGTGCAATTGTTTAATATGTATTTTGCAATAAAATCAAGAAGCGGTTGTAAGCGAAAATAAGACTTAAGGAATGTAAAAAAAAGTTCCCCCTTAAGTAAGGCAATTAGATTTCATTACTATAACTATATTAAGTAGTCTTCCAAAAGAATTCTAACAATAGAACTTAGTTAGCTATTGGCTTATTACCAAGGACGGTTAGTGTGAAACAAGATACAGGTCCGATGCACTTCGTGCGTAAGTAAGGGCAATATATTATGTTACTTGCTGTGCCGTTTCTATTAGAATACTCAGAATGAATGCTTAGATAAGTGGATGATTTTCTCTTTTCACGTTTACGGAATATCCTTTATTTAATTAATTCTTTACTTTAATTGGGAAGTCTAAACCATCATTCTAAACCCAGCCTTATTCTATTCTATTCTAAAAAATCGTAGTAAAAAATACTTAGGCAAAAGAGAAGCATCCTTATCCAAGGAAAGATTACAAAAGAACAAGTCTAAGAAATAAAGAATTATAGGCTTTTTTTTGCAAGAAATATTTCCAATCCCACAAGAGTAAAACCGAAACACAGAGAATAGTTGACCAATGCAGGGAGAAGATCAGACAAAAGGAAGAATAGAAAGAGATACCATGATAGTATACACATTATTTCTATAGGATCTAGAAGTCCTTTCCTCACCGTGAGTATTTATATACTGGATATTGATTGATTGACACTTAGAAGATAAAAAAAAAGCCCATATCCTTTTTTTTCCTTTTTATTTTATGTGAGTTTTATAATATCTTTTATTTTTGGTACCGACTGATGAGACCAATCCTAATAAAAATAGGATTGTTATAGACTAAATATAAAGCAGCAGGCCTAAAGTTTCACTACGGGGAAAGGTATCTGTTCTGAATCGACGTTTAGAGTTTATCCCAAAAAGAGTATTTTCGCTAAAAATTTCAATACAGAATAGAAAATATGAAACACGAAATAAGGCAATCTTTATATAAGTCTTATATCTTCTACCTCTTATTCAACTTTTGTATGTTCTACACTACCTACTTTTTTTCGTTTATATAATATGATAATTGGCGGAACTTTAATAAAGTTGTTAGCTTTATTATGGATGGTAATAGTGATTGTAGTACAAGAATCATAATCATGTGAAATGTGATATGAATGTAATTGCCACTCTGAAATACTCCAAGGAAGGATATTCCCCCTTTGCTTTATATTTGGGATTGGAAATGATTTTTGTAGCCACTGGAACTCTTTCAGACAGTAAGCATAAATACATACAAATTGTGAATAATTAATAGATGAATAGACAACTAGTTGGAAAAATTGCATATCCAGCAAGAAGTAGATCCTTCCTATCTATATCTAGGTAAAAGTAAAAAAAAACGGAAGAGAGACAACTCCCTTTAGAAAGAAATAGGTTGAGATTTGTATACTTAACTCTCTTAACATAACAGCTTTAAGTAAATATTTTATTTGTACTTTGTTTGCGCTATGCCTTCCCTTAGTATTCAAAGGACTCCACGAAACTTAGTATTAGAAAAAGAATATCAAAGGTGGCGTGTCGGTTGATAAAGATACATCATAAGTTGTAAGTAAAAAAACATAATCTGTACAAGTCAAAAAATGAATTAAGGATATATCTCTTGGCGAAACGACCTATATCCTTACTTAATTATATTCATATTCTTCTGTATATTTAGAAATATTTATTAGCCCAACTTATACTTACTTACTAGTTTTCAATTAATTCCCTTAAATAATTCCCTTAAATATAAATAAATAAACCAAGTATACGTCAAGTATTGTTCTCTATCTAGTTTCTTCAACTTTTACTAGTAAATTTACCAAAACATAGTTAAGGATATAGAATAAATAAATAGAAAACTAAGATTAATAACGAGATAAGATCATCATTATTTATTTATAAAATAAAAAAAAAAAAGAGAAGACAAATAACCGGAGGGAAAACCACAAAAAACAAGGATACAACATATAATTAAAGTTAAGAATCTGATCCATCTTCTCTTCTAAGGGAAAATCAACCCGAGTAACTAATTCCATACTCACTCATCAATATACCCTATAATAATATATCGCGCGTACTTATTTTTTATATCTAGTACTTCTATCTAACTAAATATACAGTTTCTAAGAATCTGGGAAAAACTTCGTAATAAGGACTAAAAGTTCAGCAATCCACTAAGAAAGAAGATAAAGATAGTTGTCTTCATTCGCTGTCAATTTTCCTACCTAAATTAAGACTAAACAGAAATCACAGAGAGCCTAAACAAAGTTTATATATAAGCTTTATACTTATGGTTTTCTACGACAAAGGAAGTAGTGTACTTTTGTAGTTCACTATTAAGGAGATAAGATGATTGCTTGCTGTATTGTATGAAATTATTACTTAGCTGTATCCTATAACTTTAACTCTATATTAAGGGATATCTGTGAATACAAATAATATAAAATATATGCTTGTGACAAGGTTACCTGGAATATACGCTTCAATACTCCTGTAATTGAATGTTATTAAACTAGACTAGAGATAAGAGGATTTCATCTTACCTTTCTTTTTCTTTCTTCCTCAGATATATTTTATATAACATACTTTGATGCAACAAGGGACTAATCAAGACTAACCAACAAGCCAATAAATAAAATATAGGGTAAAGAAAACTAATAAGAAGTATAAACTATATACTATAATAAACTAGAAAAAGGAACGTAACCCATCCTAGCTTTCCTCCTAACATTCAATACAACACGCATATAATCCATTCTAGCAGGTATATTAGATCCCTTGGCTCATACCTCTCCAATGGACTAAGTAAACAGCGGTAGGCTATGGACTAAAGCTCTCTAAACAAGGGTAAGGAAGAGGAGAAAAGAAAGAAAATTATATACGGAACATTGTAGACTACTGTTGTTGTTTACGAAGGGAATAGAAGGGAAAAAACCGGCATCTTTTCGGTGTCTTTTTTAGTGCACTTCTGACTACTTCATTTCTACCCTTTTTGGGGATAGGATATTATACGTAGATCTCCTTCATTTTTTACTATTACCATTTACTTCGTTTTCAGAGCTCCAAGGAAAGGATATAAATGCCCAAAAAGAGCAAAAGTAGGCGATTCCAAGGATCATCTAAGTTATATTTATTTTATTATCGTTTATTATAGTTATTTATTTTTTATTAGTTGTTATATATAAGAAAGTTTATTAGTTGTTATAAGAAAGAAAGAGGAAAGAACAAACGAAGACCTGTTAATTCCCAGTTAAAGAACGTATCTAGTGGGCAACACAATTAGGAATAAGATTAGACATAAAATAGGAAAAGTCGCATCCAGCTATAGGTCCAGAGATGTATGTTTTGTTATTTTCTCTTGGTGGAGGTCCTTTTAGAGAAAGTTGTTGCTTACTAGTAGTGGAAAGCAGTCTGATCTATGATAAGGTTTAGAAAACTGAGAAAGCTATTACTCTATCCTATACTATCATAACCAAGCAAGCTAGTAAGTAATTGGAAATAGCATTTATCTTTGTTCTATGCTATAGGCGTAGATTTTCTTAACGTGTGTGTACTTTATTTATTTCAACTAAGCAATAAGTCAAGAGCTCGAGGATTACTATTCCATTCAGCTCCCAAGACACTTCTCTATTCCAACACAAGTGAGCACACAACCTTTCCATAGTAAGTTGGATCATAAATTAAAGTGTTCTTCTTAGATTATACTCTTTCTTTAAAGGAATGCTTTGGACATGGTATGATATTTGGTATATACTCTAACTTGTAATACTAATGTAAGTAAAAAGAATATAAGTAAAAAGTTAATGTCTTAGTACTAGGTTTGTTTGTAACTAGACCCATTAGTGAGAAGATTGGATATTATGTACCTACAACAACTAAACATAAGTAAAGGTTACATTTTCTATTTTTTTTGACTATATGCCCTGAAATTTCTACTCCTAGATTTTTCTAGGCCTTCCCTTATTTTTCTTATATTTATGTTAATATGTTATTAGTTAATTATTCTATCTTTTGTTCCTTCATGTTCTTTACTAAACTAATATAGGCCTACTCCGAATATTTTATATTTCATACCTCGCCTTCATCTTCATTTTATATTCTTTCGTGAGTCACTATTCTTCCTAGATTATATATATATAAAGAGGGATTATAAAGGCAAATTATATGAAATTCTACCCGCCTTAATAAGAGATTCGACGTGCAATTCCTTGTGTTGTAAAATATAAGAAATATAAGTAATACTAAAGACAACAGCACGCAGTACTCTTAGGTATGTATTAAAAGAGAGAACAGTCCAAGTTAATTCTGTAAAGGCTTATTTATTGCAATACTATATATGGGCGTATTATCACATAGCTATTAGGAAAGAGCTTCTAAGAGGAAAAGTATCTATCTCTATTACTACATTAAGAATAACGTACATTATAGGATATGTTCTGTACCAGCATCAGTATATACACAATATAAGAAAACTCTACCTTGATTAATCGTATTCCTTTACTTTTAGGCTAGCCTAAAGCATAGAAAGAACATTATAGTAAGGGACCCCATCCTATAATTGGGAATATAAATATTAATAACTTAGAACTGTGTCTTGTTAATTAAAGTACTTCCAAACCAAAGAAAGAGTTAGCATGGGTTATTACTTTGTTATAGGTACAAAAAAGAAGTAAAAGTGTATTACTATATGGACTATATTATATATATATATTATATTATATATATGGTGTATATGGCGGAAGGGAGGAAAAAGAAGATGCTAATGACTTAGTTAGAAATGATCCATTAACGAGAAGTAAGTGACCTAAACCAAAATTATATGCAGTTGTTTTGTTTTACATACATTGTTTATATTACCTTGATCCTATAACCTACTTAGACACTAACCCTTAATACTGAATAATAAGTGTTGTTTGTGTATTTTAAAAATAAAATAGAAAGGACTTATACAGGACTTTTTTCATATGCATATAGATTCTTTACTCTAAGACAAATAGATAGGTTGATAAGCACAAATAGAATTCAAGTAAATTCGTATATAGTATATAAGTACTTCTAAGTTATCCTTTTAAACCAAGCCAAAGCACACAAGTATTTTGCCTATAATTCTATTCCATTAAGAAGCTACGTTATTTAGTACATTACCTAGTATATTATCTAGTTCCTTATGTTAATTGTTGTCTTGTTCCTCCTTACATGAATATATCTCCTTATACTCTTCCTATATGTTACTATGCAAGGATATAGTATACCTTTTCACATTTGTTGCTGCTGTTGTCAAATTCTATACTAGAGCACTGTCTTCTTTATTTAGATCTAAGTTAGACGGCCTCTTATACTCTTTTTTTTCTCTTCCCTTATAATGCCATTATGGACTAGCCATTTATTTCTATTTATGGATAATATGTTTATTTATATAGTATAGAGAGATAAGTACAATTTGTAGGTTAAAATCATTGTTTGTAGTAAGTAAAGTAAATTTAGAAGAAAAGCGTACCCGGGAAAAATGCAATCTAACTTGTTAGAACCAAGTCTATTTTGTATGGGTTATAGTAGTAATCCCTTTTATACAGTGCACGGAGAAAGAAGAGTTATTTATAATTAATATATACTTACATAAGTCTATTTTTCTAAAGGATAAACTAGGCAGTGTAAGGAGTGGATGTTATTTAAGAGTCATTGTTGGATCATCTTTTTTTTAGAATCTTCTATTTTACTTGATTGGTATACTACAACTTATAATAGAACGTATGGAAGCTTTATTTACTTATTAACTCTTATTATAGGACACTGTTTCTATACTCTCCTTTTTTTTATTTTAATATATTTATTTAGGCTTTAATAAAATAATTTATGCTTGTTAAAGTATAGAAATTTACCAAGAATCTAAAGATAAGAGTTTGTTGCTATTAAGGAGAGATGTATAATTCATTATTTATTAAGTATTAAGTATTAAGAAGATAGAAAGTCTTTATGTATAAAGTTGTTCAATATAAGTCTTTCCAATACCCTTTTTATGCCTTACGTATGTTTGTGCATATACCCCTTTCATAGATGTTAACTATAAGCCATTTAATCTTTGTAACCAATAACGCTTCTCTTTTCGTATAACCTGTATAGAGTAACTTACACCTGTTATAAAAAAGTACCTCGAAATATTCGGCATTAACCAATATAATTTCTAAATCATGCAAGACGTATACTTACTAATTTATATATTACCAAAGAAAGGATCTATAATAGGGAGGCAAGCGGATACATGTAAATAATAGTTGTAATATAGATTATAGGCGTTAAGGTATACATTTTACTACTAGATTAGTGTTGTTATATAGAAGTTGTTAAAGTACATAACATTTCATGCACAAGGAGTACTCTTCTTTCAATTTATTGGTGATAGTCCATATCTATGTTTGTTTAGGTCTTATCTAGTTCTATATATAAATATAAAAGAGAAGAGGGAGATTCTTTCTATAAGACCCGTGTACACCTAATTTACTATAATAATACAAGAAGAAACACAGTATAAGAAATAAGTATCTTGGAAAGAGTACATTCCTAAGAGAAAGAGCTTCTATAATACTTCCTTAAGAGTTCCCTATAATGACTACTTACTACATGTTGTTACCTTATCTTTACGTATTCCACAAAGAATGGTGTTTAAGAGTTAACTATAAAATAACCTAATACAAGTGTTTTCTTACTAATAAGACAATATGTATGTTAAGAGGTCTAACTAAGGCAATTACTATAGCAATAAGGATGAAATCTACTAAATAGAGTATTCATTTCTAAGCCAAGTATATACTAGAACATGTACTTAAAGAACTATGTATCAAATATATGCCTTAATACTATTAGATAATTCCTATAGAAAGCATGAACTTGTTTTTTTATATTATGTCATTACTTACCTATTAGATCTAAATAAGGGATGCCCATAAATATACCATAAAACTATGAGCCTTTATGTTGCTACCCTTCTTTAAATGAGTGACTCGGAGTTATACCTCTTCTTCTCTTTCATTATTTAAGTAACTTAGTTTTCTTCTTACCAAATAAATAGATGTATGCGCCACCATCTCACTTTACAAAATATCTTAATATAAATGACTACGAAGTTAACAAAAAAATTGTATATAATGTAACATAATGTAGGTATAAATATTAGAAAGATATAATAACATGCTTAAGGAATATAAGTAAAAGTATTGGTTACCATAGCACAACATAGAAAGGGATAACTTGCATAGATATAAATTATAGAAATAGATAAGAACTAATAATAGTAAAGGGTACAATAAGCGCATTTATAGTAACTTAGTCGTAGTAGGTATAGTTTTGTAGTAATAATGATTTGGTAAAGAACTAAGCCTTCTACCTTATAGTATAGAGTAGTAAGAGACATAGGGATATTTACAAAGCATTTCTCGATAACCTCTTAAGTACTAACACATGTAGTAACTATGAATACACCAATATAGTATATAACTCCTCTTCTTTCATATTAGTAATTTATACTCACTCTTTTTATATAGATCATGAATGCCTTCTACTTATGACTCTTCTTATTTAGTATACTTATAACAATTATTAGGTGTTCTTTATAAATTCTATTTCCTTGAAGAGACTCTCTTGCACAAAATATATAGGCTATAAGTTACTTGGTAGTGTTAATAAATAGTATAAAACACGTGTATTCCTTTGGTACTATTACAATATTAAGAAAGTATAGAAGTACTTCGTAGGTTAAGACCTTAGGTAAGAACAAGAGTAAGAGGGTATGCATGTTCTCATTCACGTAATTTACTAGACAAAGGTAACTATACTTTAGATAAGAATATAACTTAAGAAGGAAAGTAAGGTAGAATCACTTCTATTTCTCAATGAGACGTGGCTTATTAGTTCAACAACTTCACATCATAGTTATTAACCCTAAGAAGTATAGTATACAAGTTAGAGGCATTTATCTTCCCCAAAGCACTTAGTAGATCCCTTTAATATAGAACCAAGCAAGATTACTTAGATTGCCCTTTTAATTATTTAATTATTAGAAACGTATACAATATATAGGTACTTCCCCCTTTCACATTAGCTGTAATCCTTATATAGCCGTCGTGCGAAGTATTATACCCAGCTATTTTAGGAAAATAAAAGACTATAGTAAAAAAGAAGTTAAGACTAGAGAGCGTAAAATAAAAAGGTACTATAGGAGGAGTATAGAATAGAGCAGTGTCTTACCTTAAGTTATAATATAAAAAGGATTATAACACAATAGCATTCTTCCTTAATAAGAAACCCTTACATACTGTATTTGCTTATTATGCCTTGTATATAGTCATGTACACTTACTTAGAAGGACTGCCAAATTCATAGAACTTTGTTTGGTTTGTTTAGAAGTAACTCTTTTTTAAGACAAGTCTATTCAACACGTAGCTTAATATAAGCCATGAGCCTATGTCTCTTAAGATTCCAATCATTGGCGAGGGATTATCTATCCTATATTACTTTTTACTCGGGTTATAATAATCGTAGTTCTCTCATTATAGACAACACTACTTCAATTACATATACAATAAAAGAGTACCTAGGAAGTTTCCTAGATCCACAAGGCAGAGTACATTCTATGTTATGTTTCTGTTAAAGAATATATAAGTATTATATAGTTATATAGTGAAGATACCTATTCTTTACTACTATGTTTAGTTTAGATCTTACAAAGAAAATAAGAGAGCAATTGTAAGCTGTGATGTTATGTAGTATACTACAGATTCATTATTAAGGTGTAACTTAGTACAAGTATAAGAGTGATATTCCTTATGTTTAGTATTTTATTATAGATTCCTTTATAATCTTATAAGAGCAAGGCAGTAACCATGAAAGAGGAGATAAGTTAGAAGTCCGTCTAACCCAAATTAAAGTTAGTATATTTTAGTATTTAGACTTTGGACATCATTTTTATAATATATTGGATTTAGGTAGTAAGTAATTTTATGGGTTACCCCTTCTTCTTACTTGTACGATTAGGCCTTGTCCCAAAATGATATTATTATAGTCCTGCTTATCTGACATTCTCTTCCATACTCCTTACTTGTTGACTGACTTAGTAATCTTCGATCTACGGGTATTTGGGAAACTATTAGAGAAAATTAAAGAAGTAGATAGCTTATCAACAACAAATGCATCTTCATCAAATAGAAATAGAACAAGAGAAGGATTTATATTTATTATTTATTTATAGTTTATTTATAGGAATGAATAGGACTTTAAAAAAATAACGAAGACCCCTTTTATCTTTTTTCTCTTTGGTATTGGTAATAAACCCGACGTGTGGGCGAAGAAATGAATTCTATTTGGCGAGATCTTATCCGACGTTTTCTATTTTTATTTTATATGTAGAAAGAAGTCTTACTTTGCCAACAACGTTTCATCATTCTAGTAATGAATAAAAAGAGGCTTTAGTCATAAAATTATATTTATGTTTGTTATTTGTGGTAGGTGTTCTGAGAAATAAAAATAAAGTGCTAGAATCCGAGCAAAGAAAGTCATTCACAGCGCAGGTATTGTCGGTATCCGTGCCTAGTTTTTTGTTGGAATATAATTTTTTATATCTCTACCTCTCCAATAAGATAAAATTGGACTTTAATTTAATCTTTCTACTCGCTTACTTTCATTAGACTCTGGGGCATGCCGCCGCCACAAAGTGTCCAACCTAGTACTTAGTAGTATTATCTAACTAATTTCTTTACATATTTGATTGAAAATCTTGACTAGCTTAAATTACCTTATTTACTTATATTTGATCTGCCTCGTTTCGTTTTTCTATATGTGCGGTTTTCTTCTGGCTCAAGTGTTGCTTCTGATTTCTAACATACGTGCTTTTTTCGATCTATTAAGGAAGCTAGTAAATAGAAGGTACCGGGTTTTAGTATTGGTTTATATATAGTATTGAGAAAGACTATTCATTAAATTGTATACATATTGTATAAATAAATTAAAGGATAGCTTAATTATATATCATTTTTATCCCTCGGATGCTTTCATTCTTGTCATAATTATCTAGCAATGACATTTGACACTTACTTCTTCTACTTCTACAAGATACTTTATCATACTTTAAATTCCCTTCACTTTTCACTTATGTTTTTTTTATACGCTTGAGAAGGATTTATAGATCTTAGTCTCTTTTAAATAAAAGCCTTAGCCACAAATTTGAATAATGCATCGTTTTGATTCTTTCTTTAACTTCTTATCTTGAGAATGCAAGTAGTAATGTAGACTTTTTAGAAACTGACCTATAATTGACTCTAGCTAGTGATGAGAGATATTAATTGTTTCCAGACGATCTATTATTTTAGTAGTAATGAATATTCACAGCTTTTTCTGGTTTTGTCCAATTCCCGAAGTATAAAAAAAAACTCGTTTAGAGTATGAATATCTAAACACCGAATCGCCCACCACCTTTCTGAAGAGAATTACGAATTATGGATTAGAGGAAAAATCATATACTATTCCCTCAAAATCAAAACTGGTTTTTATTAAATTAAAATGAAATTAAAAAACGCGAAACATAGTCATTAACATACTTTGCACGATCTGCAATAGACTAAGTTTAGTAAGTATTAGAACTTAAACTTAAGTCTTAGCCTTTATTCCTAAATTGATTTAGTAGTGTTAATTATATAATTGGTGGGCCATTTTTAGGACTTATTTATATAAATGAATACGGAGAGGAATATCACAACAACTTATTTCTTATAGTCTTTTCTTATAGTATACTTTACTTTCTTATTCTGCTCTAGGATATTTTGGTTTCACTTAGGCACAGATTATATCTACGAACGATTTACCTGCAACCATGCCATTTGTGCAAGATACAGGGAGTCACCGTTAGATATTTTAGTAGACCTTTTCTTTTCCCCTTTCATTTTGTATATTTTAAATATAGCAAGCACTTCACGTTTCATTTATTTTTGTCCGGGGTTGGTGCAACGAGTAGAAAGAAAAGAACTTGTCGTAGGATAAGTTGTTTGTCTTCGGATTCCTTCCTGTTTATTCTATTTTCTTTATTTAATGTGTATTAATATGTATCTTTTTTCACAGAACTAGCCTAAGCCAGGATAATATCTTATCTTTTCTACTTTACGTTGTTTCGGGGTTAGAAGGAATTCGCTCAAGACGAAGCTTATAACTAGGTGCTCGATCTTTCTCTTTTAGAGCTATTTCCAGTGTTGGATAGCAGCTATGAGACTTTTCACTTTGTTTTGGCCGGAATGTATGAGTTATTTTCGACTACTTCTATAATTCCTATATATCCTTTATATATATTTGATCTTGATTTGTAAAAAAAGGTATTTTCTGCATTGCTGTGTGCATATATCTAAGTATCCTTCTAATTCATTCTTACTTACCAACTTATTATATTTATCGAACTTCTAAGGAAATAAGCTCTTTTAGTTCCGTATAATTGGCAGTTAGGAGAAGCTAATAGAATTAGATAGAATTAGAGAGAATAAATGCCTCCTTAAATAAAGAAACAAAGGTAAATCGTAAATAATATAAATAGAACTTGCTAGTATAGGTATGGGATATAGTTCAGATGCCCCTTTACCACTCTTTTTTTCTTAAAAGCCACCATTTACAACATATTCTATTCCGGCTAATAAAACAAGTTTGCTGTTGAAGTCCAGTATAAGGTGGTCCTGTTGTGTAAATACTTTATCTAATTCATAACTACTAAATTAAACATTTATAGAGCTATTTCTGAGTTATTATTGACTGACTACTCAAAGTTACACATCTAACCAAGGCCAAAGTATACTCTATTCATGATAAGGATAAATAATCCTAAAAGTCTCAAACGAGGAATTCCAAGTAAATTCTTAAGTAAAAGTAGTACAAAGCAAATTGAGAAGAAAGCATTTATAAAGGATCTCATAAATAGACATATATGTTAATACCGAATAATAAAAAAACATAATACAAAGTTAGAATTCTGACAACAAACAAGGCGAAAAAGAATGAATTCTTCTTAGTAGTTAGTATAACAACTTAGTAAAAGGAATTATATTATAATTTAGGTATATATTTAAATTTTGAAACAGAAGTGAATGAAGCAAAAGGATATTAACAGATTGATTTTTTCTGCTGGACTGTGCTTGATAATTTAAGGAATACCAGAAAGGCAACT
The DNA here is from genome assembly GCA_026545765.1 of Plantago major. Lineage (NCBI taxonomy): Eukaryota > Viridiplantae > Streptophyta > Magnoliopsida > Lamiales > Plantaginaceae > Plantago > Plantago major. The sequence goes on along the minus strand of JAIFAC010000016.1, from coordinate 212,374 downwards.
ATACTCAGAAAGAATACATACGGAAATTGTGTCCAAAAAGAATACTTACAGTAGAAGAGCCTCGAAGGAAATTTGTAAAACCAATCCGAGGAGTAGTGGTGAAACCAGAATCATTTTAATTAGCAATTCGGGAGACGAGAAAGACCTGATCTGAGAACTAAAAGCAACAAGACAACCTTTTCCAGAAAACAAATAGAACAGGAGAAGGTGAACAGAATTATTTCTAAGTCTACATTATCTACCATATCCACGTATTTTTCATAACATCATAATTGGGATTTAAACTAGACCTAAGACCATATTAAATAATGAAAATCCTTGGAAACTAACTGTTTTATTTCACAAAATTATTAGAATGGCAACTAAGACTAAATATGTGATTACAAAGAATCTTTGCACCTCATGACTTTTTGGACTATACAGTAGGGTAGACTCTAGCTCTAAAAATAGCATAGACTAACCTTATCTCTCTTTAAATTCTAGTAAATAAGATTTCAAAGAAACATGTATCTCGTCTGTGTTCCGCGAGTTGTCTTGAAATAGGTAAAATGGGTAGTAGATAATTTAGTATTCCCGAATCACTTCAAAAAAAAATTAACAAGGAAGGTTTGTATTTGATAGAAGGGCCCAGTTACCTCTTTTAGTCTGCGTTATACTTAATTCTTAATTAGTTTTCTCTATAAATCGAAACAAGGACTCTTCTAGGGATTGCTTACTAGAAAAAGGTCTAGACGTGAGGTCGGGTTAAATTAAAGCATCTATCTCAAAAAGGAACCCAAAGACAAATACTTGGCTATATTAAGGTTACGCGATTTACTTAAGTCAACTACAAGACTTAAAAGATAAGTAAAAGAAAACAGGTTTTAAAGTACAAAACATCCAAAGACAAAGATCCTCGGTAGTATAGAGATAACTAGGATATCATATAAATTAGGTCTAAGAATAGAATCATACAGCTTCTCATGTTTGTTATAAGATTCCTAATATAACCCAGCATCTATCTTGTCTTGCACGTATAACTCTTACATATCTTCTAGCTTATATCTTTTTTGTTGTAATATTCCCTGTCAATTACTCCACACCTGTAGTAGAGGCCTTATTGCACCAAAGATATAGAGAAGTTTACTACTGAGAAGATACCATAGAAGTAAGTTGAATTACAAAGCACAAGCATATAGAAAAATGATTTTTAATATTAATTTGTATTAAAATATTAGAATTTGGTAGAATGGGGTCTTTGAAATAAAGGATCTATTATAAAAGGACATGACTTAACATAGCTTACATGATAACACTAAAGACAGAAAGTACCCATGCATAGAAGGAGGACCATATAACGTGTAATATCCTTCGTAAAAATGTGTACATATTTACGAATGAGTTATTTAGGTATCTCGTATGTTTTGTATACTCTTATAATAATACTAACTACTTAATTATACATTATCCCTTGTAGTATGTTTATTATACCCTCTTCTATCCTCTTCTATAATAAAGAAATAAATGGATAATTTGAAAGTAGTCTGTATATAGAAAACGTAAATTGATAAAATGTTTTTTTTATTAGTAGAGGTGCTCCTGTTGATACAAAGTTTTATTAGGACCTATTGTAATAGATATTGTATGTAATTTCTAGTAATAAAGTTAGCTAACACCAACAATTAGTTGTTTACTTACTCTAATTAAAAAATACTCCAGGGATGTAACACCATTAACACTGCCAGCATAAAGAAGAGAACATAATGGAGGCATTTTATTAGATTAAAGATATCATTTTGTAGGTAAATATGAATTAGAAGATAATATAAACGAGTAATGGCCCGTGTATTATATAGATAACTTAGGGTATAATATAGATAATTAGCTAGAATAGATAGTTAGAATCTTAAGAACAGACTTAGAAAATATATACTAATATGTCATAGAGTATTTGCTACAACCACTACTTATAAAACTACCATGATTGGCTTACTTACTAGTACCTCTTCCTCTCCTTATAGAATAAACCTACACGGAGTTGCCCTTCTATTTTCTATTTTTCATGGATTTAAATTAAACACTACTTAAGAGTATAACTCACTATATTTTTATAATACTAATAACATATATTGGTCATGGGTATACTACTAAAAAGCACTTTGGGTATATAACTAGATATATAAATATGGTGCATCACTTTTCTACTTCCAAGTTTATAATAGGTTGTGTAGTCTTCTTACTGGGTATAGAGTACTTCCTTAATGTCTTCTAATAATCAATCATGACCAAATATAGTCTCTTACCTAATAAAAGATATCCCTCCTGAAATTACAAAACTAGTTACGTCAAATCAACAAAATAATCTGGGTAAAAATAATTGCTTAAGCTAGTAGATATGTTTAAAACCCAAGCACAAAGTATAAAGGTAAATCACTAAGTATTTCGTACTATTCCCAACAAGAACTAAGTAATTAAGATAATAAAGGCTTTCTAAAAGGATTATTGTCTACTAGAAGAAAGAACACATGACAAAAGCAGTTCCTTGTAAATTCAAAATATACAAACCTTGGTAGCTATAAATAATAAAAGTAGCTTAGAACTTATACTAACGAAAGGAGAAATCCAATAGAAAATATTCATTAATAAGGCAAGCCTCTTTTATCTCTTAGAAGTTATCATGTCAGTTACGTTGGCATAATATAAAAATCTCTAGTATTTCTTGTGTTTCTAATAACAAATTATGTATGAGTATAAAATTCTATAATTAATAGTAAGTTAAGACGGTAATAAGTGTTAAAATCCAAGTAATGCGTCAAGAGGTAAGTGATTTAGGTGTACAATACATTAAAACATGTTAAAAATGAAATATAATATAAGGAAAGAACGCTAAGAACTCACTCACTAATCTATAATAATTAATAATTAGGAAAAAGAGATTAGTATATAAATGTTACGTGCCAATTTATGTATGTTATCTAGTAGAAATAATGTTAGTCATGCCTTGCTATAAAATCTTCTATAGTAGTATCTAAAATAGAGAACAAGTCCTAGAGTAGTACTAAAATATGTAGTATCCCTAAACGAGATAGAATGGGTTATAAGAAACTATAGCATTTGGGTAATATGCACCAATTAAGGTATTTATTTGAAAAGAATAGGTAAGAAGGAAACTCACCAATAGTATTTATAATTAGAGATCTTATATAGGTAAAGAACATTATAGAAGCTATTACAAGACACGCATCACTCTTTTTATGTACATATTACTAAGAAGCTATAGGTAGTAGACTAGATGTTCTTAACTTAAGGTAGAAAATCTTATACACATAGAGTACTTTTCACACTTCCTCTACTGAGAACACTTTATGCATTTAGAAAATACTATACACAATGCATTACTTAAAGGAGATAGTATTCCATGCTCTACTCATTACTACACAGGTATAGGACTACATTTTTTTACAAAAACTATAAGTAAATAACCATGCCGTTTTCTAGATGTTTTAGGTATTACTTTTGATGTATGCTATATTTATTACTGCATTTAAAGGCATATAGGTAACATCTCATTGTACGTCGATAGTTGACTCATGACTCCTAGCTCTTATAAGTCTTAGTCCATGTCTTAGTCTTTGATAGTAACTCCTGAATGTAGGAAAGAAAAGTACGAAAGGGTATCTAGCTTCTTCCTTAGATAAATGATGAACTAGACAAGAACTAATGGAGAAGAATCTTTACTATTCTTAGAATGAGTACAATTAATATACGTTACAAAATATACTTTTAATCACTATATAATTATATAATTCTACACTAAATTTGTTAAAGGTCAGATATAATATTTCTTCTCACTATGTAGGAAACTAAGTAGTTGGTACATGTATGTAGTAAAAAGAGATATATGCTGTATACTTCTTTAGTGACACTTCCAATGCTATAAGTTATAAAATTATGTAGAACCCAAGAAATTATTATTATTATAATTGGTATCTCAATATTCATAAGCTCTCTTCTTAACTAAGCACTATAAAAAGTATATTTGTAAGTCCTTGTTTAGATTATTAGGGTACGTGCCTACCTGATTCTAAGAATGTTATATTATATTAGTATATTAGTGCTGATAATGATCTCTAAGGAAAAGTATAGTGAATTTAGTATAGAAATAAATATTGTAACAAGCATGTATTCTTCTTCTATGCAGTCCTCTTTTTGTCATAGCTAGAAAATATTAGTCTTTAGTCTTCCTTTTACACAAAGTATCCCTTCTGCTGCTATTTACCTAGGTGTTTACTTACATACGCACTCTCTTTTATACCACACAACATCAATTATTAATAAGTATACCCTATCACAACTAAGTCCCCTAAATAGTCTTACCTTACATTATACATTATTGAGTACACCTTTTCCCAATATAATGAGTAATACTATTAAAGCCATCTTCATAAGGGATTATACTACAATTCACCTATAACTACTAAATATCTATGACAAGGTTAAATATGTTTTACCCTTTAACTATACTGTGTTCTATATAAAAATTAATTAATATAAGCAAGTGTTTATATCTATCCAAGATGTTCAAAGAATACTGTGCAAAGAATCCTTAGTTTTTGAAATGCTTTTTGTTCCCATTAGTTTTGAATTCTATCTGCTTTTAGTTTGTTGTGCGACAATGTCAATCCTTCCTTACTCTTCTGATCAACACTCCAGAGAACAAGATGCAGTTCATTATATGTCCGAAACAAGGTCATTTTAGGTATGAAATTCACGACTAACAAGGAAGAAAAGAAAATAGAAAGATGATTGCCCTTATAATGACTTAGGTAAGACTACTATGAAACGAAGAGAGATAGATATAATAATTTAGTAAGTATAGATATAAATAAGTACTTAAAAAGGGTGGTTACTTATCATTGGGTTAAAACTATACTATACATAGTAAGGTAAGAAACTATAAAATATTTCTCATTGGTTGTTAAAAAAGGATAACTTATATCATTTCATAAGAGAGCATATACTTTATCTATACTTGTGTGCATACTTACTGGTTCTTTTTAAGACATGTATCTAAGTGTATGGGGAGGAGAAATAATACTTCTTGTAGTAAAAAACCACTTTATAATATAGAGTAGCTTTATATTATATTATAAGAGAGTTACTTAGGAATAGAGAAATAGTTTGTTATATACTATATAGAGAATTGTATAACGAATGTAGCGCAGGTAGCTCAGCTCTTAGTATTACTTAATGAATCTTAGTTATATGAACTAGGTCGTATTAGCCCCTTTTCTAGACATAGTAGTTTTACGTCTTATAGGTGTCATTGATATTTCTTGCATAATTATCCCTTATTACTGATTTTCTTTATACTATGTAGTACTCATAACTCATTTAGTGAAGGATCCTATATTATACCTTTCAACCTATCTATATTGTACTCATTGTATTAAGCTCTACCTAATACCATATACCTATTTTTAGTTTTTTCCTATAACAATACCTTTCTCAATGATTTAATTATAAAATAGATTATGTTCTACCAAAACCACTTATCTACCCTTACCTTTATTCATGTTTAACTTGTCCTATTAAGAGTATAAATTATGAGTTCAACTATGTTAGTATGAGCTATTTTATTAGAATTACAATATTCCACTTGTAGTAAGGCATTTTCCCTTTCATACGTCTCAACTAAGTTGTTTTGTTCAAAGCATAAGTAATTCCTATTTTTTAGGTACCTGTATTTATATCACTTATACTGAGTATACCTTACTATAATACTATATTCTATGTTTTCCTTATATTTATTAATATTAAGTACTTCCTTCTAAAGGATCTACTATAAGTTGTTTTTAAGAGACTCACTCTAATATTTTCCTTTTAGATTGTAAAAGACAAGACTTGAGAATTGGATTTAAGAAAAAGGTAGGGTTAAAATTAAGGCTAGCAGAGATAAATTATCTAGGAATGAGATCATAGTAGCTCAAGTAAGACTAGGAAGGGAAAGATAGGAACAAATACATAGCATAGATCTAATATAGAACTCGTAGTAAGTAAGAAGAGGAGCACCTAATTAATACTGTAACATAAATAATTTCTATGCGAGTATGCGAGTATATAATATGATAGCAACACTTTTAAGATACAATGGATTTCTTTTTCTACTTAGTCTTATAGTAAGGAGGATGGTATCCTTGTTGTGTATTAGTGCTTTTTTAATCTTTAATAATTTCAATTTGTATTTCTTCTTCGAGGTACTCTTGTTTATATAAGTAATATAAGTTTCCTTTCATAAGCGTTATTAAGTATAATTGGTTATAAGTCTTATGTTGTACACCTAATCTCTTTTCATATGGAAGTATACCTACTCTCTTATTTTGTTAGAACACTCCATAGAATTTATCTTGACAAAGCTCTATATTCTCTAACTATTTATTATTATTACTATACTATTACTATACTTTGATAAATTATTTAGGGGTAAACTTTACTATAGTTTGTTTTACTTGGATTATATTCATTCTTTATCTACAAATTATGTTTTTTAGGTGTTATACTTCCACCCATATATTTAAGAAATTCTCTATACACGCATATCAATGTTCTTCCATAAAATAGAGTCTATTTGGTACATCACGTATACATTTGTTTGTTGGCATAGGCTACTTCATCAAAGACAACTATGAGATCTTAGGTATATACTATAACTAGAGCAAATAAAGCTAAAATTAAATGATTTGTTCTTTTCCTATATTTACTAGTTGTTCCTTAATTAATAAGATGTTACTTTTCTCATGAGCCTAGAAATCAAAAGAGGTATACTAGGAGCTATATTACCTGACGAAATCCATTGTATACCCAAAGCGCGGAAGTAACCCAAACTCTTGTCTTATAAAGATCCTTTAATAGTATCATGTAAGTATAGTACTCTAATTTTTGTACTTCGAGGGATAAATTATTACTCTATCTAATAGGTAAGATCTTCCCTATAACTTAGTATACAATGCTTAGATATGAATATGTTGTAACTCTACTAAACTCTTGTAATGATAGGTATTTAGAAAGTGTTATTACTAGGTTACTAGGCATACTTACTATAATTTGTTATAATACTCTGCATCTTCTAGAACTTTGCCTCAAAGTGTTATTGCAAGAAAAGGAGAGACACGTGTTAACTATGAAATGTCTTGGTGTAAAGAGAAAATATTTTATAGGGTACACGGCATTATATAGCCTATGCTCTTGGTTGGATAGAGATTATGCATACTATTATAAATTTAACATAGAGAAGTATCTCTGATATGGTATGAAAGGATACCTTCTAGAACTAGGATTATGTATACTCTTCTAAACAAGTTCTTCTACAGCGTGACTATCCTGCCTTACTTATTAGGTATACATTAAAAAAATTATGTGCTATTATGTCTACTCTATTCTAGTTTTTCATGTTTGACAAAGTTCTATCTTCACAAATGCTGGAGTGTATGTGTCTTCGCTCTAACTAATAATATACTTCTAGGGTTTTAATTATAAGCCTAACCAATTTAAGTAAAGAGTCCTTTTATATCTATGTAAAGAACAAGTGCATCTGAAAAATACCTTGAACTTTGGAAATAATACATACCCGGTAGGATAGCATTAAATTTAAATAAAAGAGTTAAGGAGGTTATACGCGCTATTATCTATTACACATAATACTTAAACATGAAAGGGAAAGATACTTAACAATTACTATACAAAGCTGCGGGTTTCCTTCATACAACTTTTCATCTATACCCAAAAGCATATGATAACTAGAAAGGAGTACACCGTTAAAAAGATATTGACTCTAATGATTGGTTTATCCTACATATGATATTTTTGCTCAGTTCCTAGACTACGTACTACATTTACTACGAAGAGTGTTTTATTTCATTCATTATGTACCGATCCCCTTATATTTAATAGTTCATGCCATATAACCACTAATATATTAACACATCACAAAGAAAGACTACTATATGTTTGTTCCATTCTTTTCTAACTGAGCCCTAGTTCATTACTAAGTAGGTATGTAGTACAATTATTATATAAAGGAGTTCAAAAATCATATTAAGATCTTTAAAGTGAGTGCTATAAATTATTCTATTTTGACAAAGCTTGTGTTGTGAAGGAATACCCCTTAACATATGTTATTTTTTGAGATGTATATGTAACAAGTATTGTATAGCTAGTACAGAAACGTAATAACTACAACAAAACATAGAAAGTACTTTCTAACTACTAAGAGAAAGACCTACCGCTTTACTAGATTTCATTCCGAGTCTAAGGCATTTGTTTTTTCTTGTAGTAAATATTAGAAGTAGAGGAGAACACTTGGGTGGAAGTGATAAGTTCGTCTTGTGTGGATACAAAAGTAATTATTCCTTGGATTACCTTGAGTTAGTTCGGGTAAGAAAAGCTACTCATTATATTATTAAGGATAGCGATAGCATAGAACTAGGTAGGTCATCATGACTAATTTATTTCGGCCTACAAGAAGTCCTTCTTTCCTTTATACAAAGAGTCGTGATGCCAGATACCTAAACTCTCGTTTTATTATTAATATATATGTACTGTGCTTTTTTTCCATATTTCATTCTACATAAAATGTTTATTTACATGTTGGCCTTATTAGATTATATATATATGGCTCGGCGTTTGCTCCTACCTGGTGAATAAAAAAGATCGGGTTAGAAATTTCTCATCTTAGTAGTAAATACGGCAAGACACAGAAGTTGTATACAACAATTAAATAAAGTTCTCGGGCGAACTACTGCTAGAATCTTTATTATTGGAATTCTTATTTTATTAAGACACGGTACTTCATTTGGAAAAGCGAATTGATGAACTACTTACTAACTAGTTAACTGATTCTTACATTATCCTAATTAGTTGTTGGATAAATTATTAGAAATTATTTGATAGTTGGTGAGAAGGGGAGGTAAATAAATAGGAGTGTACTTTGCTACCTAGCATAAAACTTATAACTGAAAAAGAAAAAAAGTAGAAAAACTAGTACCAAGAGGTTGCTTGTGTTAGGTATACCATCCGGAAAAAGAGTAAATCAACTCCTACTAAGTAAAAGAGCGCTCTTGGAAATACTATTATTTAGGGCTATACCATGACTATGGTTGCACGCACCCTTATACTAGTACTAGATAGACAAAAAATAATATATTAAAAGTTATTCTTCTTAAGTATTTATTTTAAGTATTGCATTATAGAAATATTAGAAATTAGAAACACCTGCATATAGCATATAATAATAAGAGAGTATTAAGAGAATCTACCTGCCCTACATATGTGTAAACAAAATCTTATAAGTAAGATTTCCTTTATTAGTATAAGTATAAAAAAAGTAGAACTCGGACAGAAATAGTATTGCACTTACGAAGAATACAGGGAAGTAACATTTATATTTAGCATATAAAGTTAGTTGTCATCTTTGTTGTAAAAAGACACATAAAAAAATAAAAAGACAGAGCTATACTTAAATATAAAATGACTCTTATAAAGTCTAAGGACTCTTCCCGTTAATTAATATAGAACTTGGTAAGAGAAAGAAAAGTCAAGGAATCCTTCATTATATCATACATAGAAGTACGCATATGATATGAGAAGAAAAAATTCATATTATCCTATAATTATGGAACTAGCTTACGTTAACAACTTTATTTTTTGATCCATAATCAACATCAGAACCTACTCAAGGGCGCTTTTAATCTTGTTATTCCCACCTTAATCCGAGGGTTACTTCTTATTGGTATTTATTTAAAGAGGATAACTTATATTATAGTGCTAAACAAAATGGTGAGACTCGATCATCGAATCGTGCTGGAAGGGATAAGAAAAGGATATCCAATAAGTTACACAACACAAAAAACAATGGCAAAAATATTAAGAATAACTTTATGGGTTTGCTATTTTTTACACAGAGATCTTTCATCTGGAAGTCTAAGAATTAAGTAAGGGAACTCATAATCATGTACACTATGCTATGGATTCGTCGGGAAATTTTAAAAAGGTTAGTCACTAGCATTTTTTAGTATTAGATAGAGAAAGAATAAAAGAAAAAAGGGCGCTCTTTCAGAAACTAATTCTCTTTTTAGTCTTTCTTTTCTTCCTTTGTTTTAGATTAATAAAAACTCGATCTTGGCAAAAAAGGAGTCTACTATATGAAATAAAGATGCACTTTCGTTATCGACTTTTTTTTTTATCTTTCACGCACAACTCAATATTCGACTTGTAACTCTTAGTCTTAGTTCAGTGAGAAATTATCATATTGGATTAATTAATTCTATCTAGGTACATTTCTTTTGTAAGACACATAGAGAGAGAGCGCTAGAAGTCACATTTATTAGAAACGAAAAATAGATTTGTATCAATATTGTATATATGGAAGAATGATATTAAGTTAAGTAAGTGGATATAACTAAATAAATGGATGATTGATTGTAGCTTTAAGTTCCCTACAAGGAAGAGCTCGAAGCAAGTGATATAAGAAATAGGAAGCATTCTCTCTCACGGGTACGAAAAAAGAGAACTCAAAAGTTTATTTCGTTACTAGTTATGTAAGCTACGTAAACTTGAGTCGAAATCTTAATCATTAATCTTAATCATTTATAATAAAAATTTTGGGGTGCTGTATTTGCTTCTATCCTGAAATAATAACTTTTCTCTTTTTTCTTTTGTTTTGGAACGTAGGTCAAAAAAACTTAATTAAAAAAGGACAAAGACTCTTGCATAACATGAGAACAGATCTAGAACCGACTCTTTAACGTTCTTTACTTTTTCATAAAGAATTTCCCTTCCTTCTTATAATTTTAAATGTGAGACACCTCAAACAACAAACAAATCGTATAAAATTTAGTTTAGTAATGTTATGTTAGTGTGAATGAATTAGTAACAAAATAGTCATTCAGCTGTTGCTCTCTCTCATCAAGCAGTAACTTTTAACTAAAACGTCTTTAATCTTAATATACCTAGTAGATATGGACAAATGGTTGACGTTTGGACTACGGAACTAATAGAAATTAGAAAATCTAAATGTGTTTCCAGAATCTAGACTTCTCTAAAAACATATAGATTCATAACTGTTGCTGCTGTAATTAGTTCTTTTAGGAAATGCTTTGGTCTTGGATAAACACTTTTTATAGTATCTTACTTTGGATGAAATAGAAATGAAATTTGGGTACATAAGGCAACTACACACCTTTCCTAGAGTCTAGAGTATTGTGAACAAAGAAGACATCTCTCCTATCTAGCTTTAGAAACAAATATGAAGTTAAAGTATAGAACGTGAGAACTTATTAACGTATTTAGTATACCCCCAAAAATGTTTAGTACTTATAGTAATCCTTACAACACCTAGATCTTTGTATTGCATATAGTATTTCATAACACAGTTTAGCTTTTTTTTCTATTTAATTGGTTAATTTAGTTAAGACTAGTGCATCCATTTCCATCATAGCAACGTACGTAGGGAAGATACCTCGTACTCAATATAAAAATATAGAATTGCTTTCCTAATAGTTAGTGCTTAAGAAATAATATAACAATATAGTTTACTCCAAAGTACATATTCCTATCATCCCTTTACCTAGCTAAAATAGATATCTATCAAAACATCTTCTTAGTAGCCTTTGTATAAATACATTATAAAAAAAGTATATAGTTTCCCCTCTATCTAAAAGTGCCTGGTAATGTAGATAGCTTTCTTTGTCCTATCATATTCATATTAAATTGTATATCAAATCCTTAACAACTATAGTAATACACGAGATCCTTTCCAAACCAAAGAACATACAGGCTTTTAACTCCAATGAAAAATATTCTAGGAGTCATTCTACTAACTAATAAATACCTCTAAGTGTACATAGCCCGAATAATACACAAACCTAACATAAAAGGCATGTATATACATTGTATAGGGAAAACTGTTCTACTAGGTCATCCACAACTATGAACTTATATAATAAATAGGATAGGATTGGCGAACACTTAGCAAATTATTATTTCAAATCTATGTTATAATCTATATATAAATATCTTAACACTATACTTTCTTACTGTTTCTTTCTTTTATTGTATACTAAAAATGAGTTATTACATCTCTTCTTAATGTGTTCTTATATTTTCTATTTATCTATACTTGGATTACCTACACCTAATAAATCTCTTACCTGTGTTGGGTTATTCCCTATAATGTCTCTTATATTATATGTGTGAGCTTTCCCCCTTTCCCTTTATACTTCGAGTAATGTAATATTTAGAATTTCTAAGATGATAACTTACCTTGTTCGTCCTAGTTTCTTTAAGGTTAATAAGAATGAGTGAATGTATAGTGTTTTAATTAGTCAAATAGATCAATGTATTAACCCCGCAAAAGGTATCCTCCTAAGTTATATAAGACCCAAAACCAAGCAATGTTTAAGTAGTTTATGTACAACTAAGATGAGTTCTTTGAGACTTTATAAAGAAGAGAGTATAGTATACTATCAATAGAATATAGCACAAAGTTTCCCTTAACCTAAATATCTCCGTTTATATTATATAAAATAAAAATTATGAAATACACCTTAACTTAGTAACCTTAATCATAGTAGTTTCAATATTAAGAATTGGTATAACAAATAATAGAACTTAGGTAATAAACTTTTATGGCTTTCCTATTTATCCCTAATTTACTTTCCAATAATACATCATAATAGTATTTAGAATTCATTGACTTTTTCCACAAAGCACAAGAAATAAACATATTCACATATATATTAGAGTAAATCTTAATCTTGCCTCTCCTCATAAGTTATTATATAATTCTCTAATCACAAAGATAAATGAAGTGCACCTGTTCCATGTTTCTTAATCGGGTATTAAAGTGATAAGGGATAAGATAATGTTGTGTATGTAGTAGATACTTTTCTATGATTAGATTCAAACGGGTATTACTAAACAAGTTAAAGTGCATCTAGAATAAATTATCGAAATTATAGTTACGCAGCTATAAGTGGTTAAAGAAATAAGATTATCATGCCTAGCTAATAAAGAGAATATAGAAGGAGTTAGAAAGACGTTACCTTGGATAAATACTTGCCTTAGTAATTGAGTGTCCTATTAGTGACATTGCTAGATAAACACGCGCTTTTAAAGTTATATGTAAACGAATAAGATTGAAATGAAATATCTACAGGGTTCTATAAATTATTAGTTACTCTAATCTAACACTACCAAAATTATATACTGCTCTTAAGGTACATGCATACTTTACACTATAAGAAATAAAATAGGAAGTACTTCACAACCTAACACGCATAACAATATTTATCTAAAGTTAGAGAGGGCAAAGAAGAGGAAATTAAATATAGGAATACACACTTATAAAGGATTGGAAAAGATATTAGGGGTATATAGGTTTTAAACAAAAACTAAGCACTTAGTTAAGTTACCTTTCTATAGATTTACTAAAGCAGAGTTCTATTTCTTACTTATAATTCTATTTGTCCTTCTATGAATTATTAAGTATTACACAATTAAGGACACTCATAGTAGATCTTTCATCAACAATGCATATACAATATAGAAATAAATAGTAGCTTCTTTTCTTTTTATAACATTGGCTCTATTTCAACTAAAAATGTAATTAAAACTGCTCTTTACTCTTCAGTTTCTTTTCTTATTTTACTTTACTTGTTAGATATATAAATTGATAAAAAGATATTGATTGTGTCACGTATATTATATAGAAGCTAAAATAATAATAATTCTAATTGTAGTTGATCCTTCTTTTCAAATCACAATTCTACCTAGAATCAATCAACCCTTAAGTAATTTATAAATTTTATAAGATGTGTCTATAAATGTATGTGTACGTAAACCAAATATTTTATTTAGCAGTCAACTTCAATTTACTATATAAGATTTGCTATATTAAGGAACAAAAAGGAAATCCAGTATACAAAAATATTACATGAGTAAGTGTATTTTATTAGGTGCATAGAAATATAGTAAAATATGGCAAGCTAAGAACTTCTATAGGCTTAGCACTAGTAGAAATAAATATCTATTTCGATAGCTTTCAAAGTAGATCCACTTCTAAAGTTATAAGGAATAGAATACGTGACGTGAGAAATGGGAAGAATCTATTAATCATTTTATGCTAACTCTAATTCTACTTTAGTTTGGTAACTATCGTTTTTACACGTATATGCTTTCTCGAATACTAGAAGAGAAGTCCAAGTTAACTTTTATTTCTTTATCATGTAATTTATCATGTAAAAGTTCTTAGTAAATTGTTATTGGTGTTTGTTACCCCAAATAGTTTTTATTCCAAAAAGAAGGAGACACATAATATAGAGGATCTTCCTGGAATATGTGATGAAATATGTAATTAATGGATAGAATTACAAGGCTCGTAGTTAGGAATTATAGCATATAGATTAAGTTGTTAGCAAGTTTAAGTTTATTTTATTACTACAGACAGGGAATTTATTTTCATTTTAGAGCTAGGCATATAGTTTGACAAAAACAAGTTCTAAGGGCATCACTAAAAGATAATAAAAGTAAAAGATACCTAAGACCTGAAATGTTAGATTTTACAGCGGCATTGGTTTATTTTATTATTATTAGAATTAGAGAAATTATTATACAAAGAGAAAGGCCATCCATGTGCTATTGAAATTACTTATTACTTAGTAAGAAAGGGTAAGAAAGGAGGGTTGTCCTGGAATATATTATTTATATAATATAATAAATATAATTTGAAATAACTACTACTACTACCGAGGAGAAAATCTATATTTACAGCATTTTACTACATATGGACTATTAACTTTACCGTTTTTAAGATCATAGCTAGGAAGAGAAATCTAATTTATTCATTTTCACTATGAGTAATAACTTTTTTTTCTAAAATTCATAAGCTCTTCTTAGGTAAAAGCATAAAACATAGGTTAGACACATAGTAAGATGTGACTTTTTCGATTTTATGTCTAGTTATAACTTAGAAATACAATTTATCACTTTTTTCTATATTGGTTATCGTCGACTATCAGTTTTTCCATTTACCTTCTAAAAACTCTCGAATTGGGTCTAAAATGAGTCCTTTTTTTATGAATTTATTGATAACTTTAGTAGGTGTGCAAAAGTAAGCTCAATTGAATTTACTACATAGACCACCTTAGAAATTCTAAAATTGGATTACTCACTATAGGTCGAAATAGTGTTTTTCATTTTTATGTAAGAAATTCCTGTCTTTTTTAGAAAATTCATTGCTCGTAAGGAGTCAAACTAAGAAAACCAAATTCAATTCTAAGCTAGAAAGTTGTTTAAAAGATAACTTCTATTATAGCCAGCTTTTTTGCTTTTTTAAGTTTTAAGACACAAAATAAATTCGATAAGATAAGTAGTAGACTAAGTAATTCATGAAGGGTTACTTCCACGAACTCCATTTTTTAGGTTTTACAAACACAGAGGATTTCAAAACTTACTTTCAAAACTGACTTAATCTTAATAATAAATAAATAAATACTTGTTGGAGCAGTACAATTTACTTCATACATATAAATGGAATAATATAATGGAAAATAAAGAACAAAAGTCAAAAATTATGAATGTGGTTAGAATAAGAGTTTGCTTAAAAATGAATATTAGAATACTTGCCATTTCTTGTAGTTTTGTTCACATTCTTCTTAGTAATAGAATAGAAACATAATAACGTTTCTCCATGAATTGAATACAGCGAAACTCATAATTATCTTCTAAAATTACAAGATCGATAATACGGGCACCCTGTCATTTCATGAAACAATACCATGTACATAGCTATTTCTGCGTCGTAGTATTCTCAAGCAAAAGAACAAAAGAACTCAGAATGTACTACTATGAGATCTTCCTTTATTAATAATTATTAATAATTATAAAAATAAAACAGTCCTAAGACACGTGTATTTTTATAAGAACATTAGTTTAATGAGCAAAGCAAGCATAATGAGTACTTTCTACCGAAGTTTTCTATTTAGAAAGATACTCAAGAATATACGCTGTTTATAATGAATGAATGATTTCTCAGATATTCTAATAGATTTTTATTAGTAGCTAAGTATATATCCATTACAAGGAAGGCACATTATTTAGGACATACATATTTGAAAATAGAAGAAAAAAGGAGAACATATATACGCCGTTTAGGCTGTGATTTAACTCCCATCATTCCATAGTTTGTCTCGTGTTAGTATGCCTAGAAATTTTTCTGTAGAATATAATTTAACTGATGAATTAGTACCTATACCAAGAGCACACTACCCCAGCATTGAATATGAACCAAGTATTTAGAATATTACTTAAGAGTAAAAAGTCCTATATAGGGAATAAGCAGAGCATTGTATAGCAAGTCAAGGATATTGTTATAAGAATAAGATAATGGGAGCTAGCAACAAGTGTTCATTATGGTTTACAAAGGTATAACTTGAATTGGAAGGCTTGACATATAGGTATAGGGCAAATTCTATTTTGGGTGTTATATACTTGCTACTAATGGACTATATAGACTAGAAGCAACATGTGCATGGAGTACTTTGGAACTATAATTAAGATAGACTCTCCCTCTTCTTTCTTCAGTAAATACCTATAAATTGATGTACTAGGATGTACTGCTTTGGTATACTCTTCCCTTACATGTATATATCTTGTTATGTTCTATAAGGAAAACTATACTATTTGTTCTCGTGTTTGTTCTAAAATTCTATGATAAGTACTATCCCCTCCTTACCTTTCTAGCTTTGCTGGTTGTACTATGTATAATCCTATGTTTGCTTTGGTCCTATGACTCGGTTATTACTATGAGTTATGATACCCACAATGCTATACTTCCTATACTAGGTGCTACTAAAAAAGGATACTTAAGATACTTTATATACTTCTCTCTATCAAATCTATCAAACCCAATTCTATACTGAGCTCTGTCTTCATATTATGTACGTGCAAGGAGTAGATCTATATGTGGTATACTTTCATTCAATACCTAGTTAAGTTATTTATATCATCTAATAGTGTATGTCTCTTCTAGGTATGATAAGTAATTCTTAACATAAAACCCAAAAAGTTCATCTTACCTATTTAAAGTTATAAAGGGATCTATCTATCTATCTATCTATATAGAAATACACATTACTTGGGTTTTGCTTTGTATTATATGTATTATAAATAATAAAAATAAATTAAAGCTACTACCCTTATACTATTATATATGTATAGTGAGAACAACAGAGTAAGATCTATAAGAAAAAGGAAAGTAGCTTATTATATAGTACCATACTCATATTTCATAGATAAATTTTAGGTATACTAAGAAATTGCAACGTTGTGTAGTCATTAGAAGTATTAGAACAAGTAAGAACATATTCACTCAAAGTTATATTATTAAGGGAGAAATCTGATAGGCATGTTATGTACAATATATTTTATATAGAGTTATTATATGAAGAATGGAAACAAAGATAAAACCCTTGGGTTAAGGGGGAGAGTTCACATAAGTAGTACCTCCTATTAAGTAAATTAAGTAAATTTGAGAAATAATTAAGAACTATTATGTAAGATTATTAAAGTAAGTAAGTGACCAATAATAATAATAAATAGGTTTGTCTTGTCTTAGTTGTTTTTAAGATATAAAAGAAATACCTTAACAAAGAAATATAGAATTTGTAAGATATTATTATTTTATAAAGCACATAGTAATGAAAAGCATATTACTAAATGTAGAAATAGACATGACACCAATCTTCTAGCATTGTCCTTTATTAAGTAAGTACCTATAGAAACATGGAAGGTAAAGTAATCCTTCTTTAGGAAGACTCCTATACTATAATAAATGATGTCTTAAAACACAAAGATATTTAGTTATAAAGTTATATACAAGAGAAATATAAAACGTAAATGAATTCCCTTACAAATAATAAATTATATATATATATAATATAATAATACACATGTGCCTAGAGAAGTATACTTTACAAAACCTATAATATTTAGCCTAGTTCTTAGACTTTATTTAACAAGTAATGAAATACTACATGAAGTTTCTATTCCACTTATATAATATAATATCCTTTCTTCTTTATTGATCCGATAGAGCTCTATACCCATATTCCAATTCTAACACATCCACTATTCATTTTCTCTTAAGTATGCATACAATAACCCCTCTTAGTTTTAGTTTTAACCTAAAAGCATTAAAATGAAAGTATTTAGTCATTACATATTTATCTTTCATACACAACATACGTTAGTATTTAGTAACAACGCCTTTATTAAGACAAGTTCTATAAAATTCTATACTATAACCCAAGAAGGAAAGAGGGTAATTAATGCCTTAAGTACGAACCCATAACTATGACACATACCATAAAGAGCTAGAAATGTACATACAAATGAGGTAAGAACGTAACTTAGTTTAGTATCTTTTAGAGTAGAACTTATACCAAATACTAGGAATATATCTTTGTAGGATAGCTCATATACCATAGTTTACTTATAAAGAGTCTACTACCAAAGAATAAACTCCTCTCTTCTTAGTAAGTAATAGACATCGGTGAAACAAGACAAATATAGGAAATGTTTAGGTACTTCAGTTAAATATATTATTTGCAGGGTAACTCTCTTTATGTTCTTTAGTATTTTATACTTACTTCATACTGTGTTTTATATTCATTTAATTGATGCTTTGTTTAGTTATTACACCATTCATTAAAATGAAAAAATTGTTCTTAGGTTTACGTGCTTCTTCTTGTACTACATATAAAATTTAGGTATAGAAAGGTTCAAATGTGAATAAAGCAAGAAATTCTTATAGCAAAGCTAGAGAAGAAACAAAAGAATCTAGTATTGGTAGATAAAAAGTATTACATAACATCTTATTTAAGTAGTTTCTTTTTCATTTTCATACGTAACACAAAGTAAGTTCCTCATAGAATATACACATAAGAATCATACACCAATACAAATTTGTAGAGACTCATCATAGTATAAAAAGTTGATAAGTGTTTAGTCAAAAGCAATACCTTGGGGACTTAGATTTAGGGAAGAAAGTTCAAGTAAAAAGTATATCATTCATATTATCTTTGTTGTTGGAATTTTAAAATCCTTGTAATTTTATGTATCCTTTAGAAATCATAGTGTATTACATGTCATTTAGCACCTATGTGAGGCTGTACTTCTAAATGACTTCCTCTATCTAGCTTTGTTGTTAGTCAAGTATAACCTAGTCTCTTATATAAGGTCTTACCCACCATGTATTTTATTTTTCCTATCATCTTCCTTCTCTTTCATGTCCTCTTAGATATCTTACTATGTTGTGATTTATTGTTCAATACTAAATGAGTATAATGGAGTTAACGAGTATGTATTATAAATGCCTTAGAGTTTCTGTATAAAGTTCATGCGTGTAGTGTTGAAATAGAAATATAGATATTGTTAGAAAGGACACCAAGTGTTGACAAATTATAGAACAATGAGTAAAGGATATACATTTTATTTTTATGAAGGAAGCAAGGGAAGTGGTAATGATCACATAAGTTAATTAAAGTAAAGGTACAATGAATGATAAAGCAAAGAATATGAATGAAAGCACACATTATTAGGAGAACATAGATAGCAATTACTACTTAGTTATATACTTAGTTTATTTAGTTATATAATATAGAGCTAAATGTACTACAACAAATATTTATTTTTATCTAATATAAGTTTCTATCTTACTTAATAATTTTAGTTAAATACAATACCTCTCTATTTACACCTTATATCATAACTCATCCTAGTTACAACAATGCCTTATGATTTCCCTAGGAGTTACCTTTTTAACATGTTCTTTGCCTTAGTAAGCTTACCTCTATTTTATTTATATTTTTGATATTTTATATAAGAATTATAAGACACCAAAAGAAGAATACTTTCTTAAGACACTCTAATATACTAGTAATGCACTTTAAACACTGTAAGTCAATATTCCATAAAGGTACACATAATATATTCGATTGGGTACACGACAATAACAGCATACATCGAAGAGGGATAGCACATATTCCTTAGGTAATTAGGAACAACTCTACTTATCGTACTATACAAACTATACAAACAAGGTATTTACTTAGGTACTACTACTATATACAACTTTATACTTTATGAACTCGTGTACTACCTCTACCAAAGGGGATATTTATACTTATCTCAATATATAGACTTGCTCCTATAAAAGAAAGAGATAAGGAATTATATAATAGGAAAGGACAAGATATTTAATGGTGGAATACTTTATTTAAATTAAGAAGAAACAGGATTGGCTTTATACTTGTGTCTAGTAAATAAAGGTAACAAGGAATAGGCACTTAAGAAATACTAATATAATTGTGTAGTTGATCATAAGCATAAGTGTAAGTCAATTAATGAAACAGGTGGATACCTTTAGTAAATGTTAGCCAAATTAAGTTATCATGTATAGGTGTTATAGTATGCTCTCCTTCTACCCTCTATATAAAATTATGCTTTAGGGTAGTATTTATCTTGGATACCTCTTTTACTTTGATAGAATATGTTATATACACTTATGTTTCTTTAAAAAATTAGTAATTTGTACCAATAATAACTTATATTAATCAACGAGTTCTCCCTATTCTACATAGTTAAATATGGATACATTATAATGAGTACTTATTTCCTTATACACTACTATACCTTTCATACCTTCTATCTTTAATTGGTTCAAGATTGACATTATAGGCTAAATATCTAAGTGTGTACACATACCAAGTATTCTTATCAATAGAGTACTGCAACCTATAACATGTAAGGGAAATAGAATAACGTAATAACAAAGGCGAGACGTCTACAATATATGACACATAATAGAGTTCGTTTAGTAAAGACAGAAAAGTTATCTATCACATATTGATAGCAAGGGTATAGTCCTTAAGAGATTAGAGTCAAATAGAGTCCTTGTAGCATAGTAATTGTATAGCATTGTAGTAATATATATTATAGAAACGAATAGTGTTTTCCTTAGTGATTCATATAATAATACTTTATAGATATATGTTTTCTTTACAACAAGGTATCCTTTTGGTTCTATTATTTTCCACCCCACCGTTGATTATATTTTTCATATACTTTACTCTTGGTTTTTTTGAATGGGTTCAAAATAAAATAACTGAGTGTAACCGGTATTTAATTAAATTTTAAGCAAAAAAGGTAGAATTCTGTAACCATCTTTTTTGGTTCATTTTATCCATTTTTCTGTTTTATGTATGAAAGCTATAATCGTGGATTATGATTGGTGCAACACATACATAAATAAAATCCTTACTTAAAAAATAAAGACATCAATACGAAGTTTGTACTTAACCTAGATTCTGTAACTAAACGCATTAATATCTAAAGATCCTTGTTTTTTGATCGAAAAAAATAATGCATAAAATTTATAAAAAGTGATACTACACCTTTCTAATTTGATTTTATCCTTCTTTTTTTATTTGAGCTTCTTTTGTCTACTGCCTAAAAAAGAACAAGTTTCCTTCTGCTGTTGTAGGCTTAACTTTATATTCAAATTTGACGAAATCCGTTCTATTTTTGATTCTATCTGACTGACTGTCTAGATTAAATTAAGAAGATTCTCATTGTTTTAACTAGGACTGCCCATTCCCCTTAATTTAGAATTATTTTAAATTCTGCTTTTTAGATATTTTTAGATGTCGACCGACTCTCGTCTTTCTTTATTCAATTCCTTATAACAGCCGCGCACCCTTTCCATTTTCGCACTACTCCTGCCTTCTCTATCCACGAGTTTTGAACTTTTTAATTTAAGTAATATGTATATAGAAATCTTATAAGTAAATTTCTGGAACAAGGGGCCTATATTTCATCCTCAGCATGACCAGGTGAGTGAAGCAAAAGAACTAAGCACGCCAAATACCTAAAGAGTGTTTACAAAGTCGTGTTATTAGCTAATAAATAGCTAAAAATAATAAAAGCTCTATCTTAGTAGACTTACTACAGAAAAACGAAAGAAAGTATGAATCGAATCTCTTTGTTTTCTTATAAGAAGTCATAACTACGAGTGTACTAAATGTACTAAAAAAGAATAAACATACAATCTTCTATTGATGGATATGCGATAAATGTATTTACTTCTAACTACTAACTAAATAAATAATATCGTTACATACATCTTAGAATTCTATTCTAAGGAATGAATGCCTCAAAAGCCTGGAATGACAAAACAAGGAGAAAAATCCAAGTCATTCATAGCGTAAGCAGCAAGGCGCGGTAGTATTTTTATGTTCGGGAATCTTTATACTTTAGATATTACTTATACTATCTTTTTATGCAAGGGTTGCTAAGAGAAATGCCTACTTCCTACCTTTAACAAATGCTGTACGAAAGAATAAATGCCCTAAATAGATAGAACACTTACCTTTTCTTTTCTTAATCAGTAACAAGAATTCACTCTTTAAGGAAAATGTCTATTTTTTCTTTCCAAAATAACAAAAGTGTCCAAAGAGAGAGTATAATATAAATAATATCAAAGCAAGATTATAGTTTAAGGGATAAGTGACATTTAAGAATTATTTCTAAGTACATAAATGCAAGAGAATTTCTAATGTAATAAACAAACATCCACAAGATTAGAGAACAACTCCTGGTAGCATCATCGTAAATATCTGAACTATTATATCTTATTTTATAATAAGACCCTAAATACTTGTAATAAATTTTTTTTTGTATTAAGTAAATTCTATCTAATGGTGTTGCCTAGCAAAAAAAACGACTCTTCTAGTCAGCTTTAAAATGGCATATAATTTCTACGTAACTCTCTATTTCCGCAGAACTGGTTGTTAACGTAATATGTCATCTTTTTATAACTCTGGCACCTCTTCATAAACCGCCCCGCCAAATCCAAAGTCTCCCTGGGTTGTCTTTGTTTGTAGTATTCTAGTATATAAAGTTCTAAAGTACTTTGTATTAGTAATTAGTAGAAATTAGAGCGTGCTTCTAATATAGTAGTACATAGATGTGGTGGTATATGATCCAATCTTTTAAGAACCAAGATTATGATAGAGTTAGTAAGTAATTTGTTTTGTTTTACATAACAAGTAAGGGAAAAGATACTAGATAGAATTCACGTTTACCTTACAAGACTTGAAATGCGTTATTATGGCCAAGTGTTCGCTAATAAAGATTAGACATAGACAATTGTCTAATACTAGTTAAGAACTGGCTATCCAAGGCGGAGAAATAGAATATTTTTTGATTCTCTTCATGACGCACGTAGGCAATTTAAATTAATAATTGTGGTAGAAAAGTAGATGGGATACATTGTTCAGTACTATTTACTATATAAAAAATAAAAAGGAGTATAGTGTAGTGTGTAAACTGTTCTTCTTTATTTTCCAATTGTTTTTCTCTTGTCTGAAATTAGAATATATCATCATAAACATAAATAGAATAGCAAGATTTTAGTTTTAAAATAGATTTTTTTATAGAATAGAGCTCTTTTCTTTTTATAGAATAGAGCTCTTTTCCATGATTTCTAGCGGATGAAAAGTTTATACCAAACGGGCCTTTCGAAATTATGTAGCTTAGCTTCTAAAAAGATCGAGGTAACATAAACAAACATAAGCACGAAGAAATTAGACATGTTATTATTTATTTGAGAATTAAAGGAGATAGCAATCACCGTCAGTCAATTAATGGTTATAATATCTAAATAGAAACTCTGGAAAGGCTGAGTCATGATACAGGATACCTAGTACACTGTATGTAGGTTTTGCGAATGCATGGATACACGAAAAACGGGCTCGCGGTTGAAGCAGTTAATTTATTTAATTTATAGTATTCCTACCATACAAGCATATTAATATTAAGTAAGAAAGCCTAAACTAATATATATATATATAATATAGATAGAGTCTTCATTCAACAAGCCCAAAAGAAAAAGTGCAAGTGAAAAGAAAGCTGCAAGAATAAGATAAAGATAAGAGACGAAATATGTAACATAACTAGACTTCTCCCATTAAGGACCTTCCGTAAATACAAATGTAGTAAATTAGAATTTTCCGCTTTCCGTCAAGATCTTACCGATAATTATTTCAATTCAATAAAAAAGAAGAATCTATAAGAGAATATTTATACAAAGATAAAAAAAGCCAGAACTAAAAACAAACAAATAGTAACTCTGTCATACGAGTGTCTAGGTACCAGTTGTCAATTTACCAGCGCCATGTATTGGTTGGGATTGAGATCTACCTTATTTTTTATATTCCTTATTTGTACCATTCATTAACAACTAAATAAAAAGAGAGGAAATACACAAAATACTAGGCACTGCGCAGCTTCCTACCTATGACATGCATTGGCTGTTAGGCACTTACCTAGCGGATATTTTAGAACAATTATAAAAAAATACTAGTTATGATTTTATAAAAAATTTAAGGGTTATTAAGAAGGAATATACGAGGCTATGACCTTAATATGTGACCTTAATATGTTACATTTTACAAAAGAAATAAAAGACTTTCCCTAATGATTTGCATTTTATCTTTAGTTATATTTGACTCGTTATGGTTTTCTTTTACCGCACCGTTAATCCAATATATCATCATATGTATGTGTAGGATAAAATTTTATATCCTTAGTCAGGAGGAAGTAAAATTGGTAGATATTGGTAGATATAAGTGATTCTATATAAGAAGTTATAAAAGAAGTTTCTCCTAAACAAAATACATACTCTTTTTGGAAAATAATCACTTCGGGATAATTACGAAATATTATATTCTTTAATATGCTTGCAGATCAGACGACGACTCGAATTAAACAACTCTTCATTACAGACTACTTGTTGCTATTTCTTCTTACTTAACTAGAAAGAAGCCGAAAGAATAGAAGTAAATAATATACAAAGGCACAGAAAAGCTATACACAATAAACAATTAAAAGTTTTCTATATATAAAATCTAAGCTATTGTTAGATATTGGAATTCTTCCCTTAGTAATAAGATATACAATACATCATTTGAAAAGCGAAACCCTAAATGAATGCAAGAAAAAACTCCAGCGACAAAGACTCCATTTACCTCGGCTGAGTAGAAAAAGCACGTAAATTTATTTTATATAATTTTTTAGTTAATTTGCATAACATACTTCACATTAGAGGACTATTATTTTCTATTTGATGACTGACTTCTTTCTAGTTGCTTCTTAAGTTATAAAACAGAGTATTTAGTACATAAGGTAAACCATAATCTTATAAGTTTATTTAGAATAGAACCGAAAAGTATACAATATTCCATCTCTAGTTGTTATTGATACCTAATAATCCAACATTTATTTGATCCTTGTCTCCTTAGTATACCAAAATATTCCACTTGCATAGTTTGCACAGTTCAAATTACTTTACTGTTTTTTACTGCTTGAAGAAGATTAAAAAACTAATAAAATATTCTAATTCATACCATACTCCATAAAAAGTCTAGACTTTACTACGGACTAAGCTGCGATCTTTAAAGCTTCAAGTCCCAAAACAAAAGTAAAACAATTTATTCTATAACTGCTTTCCTCCTAGTTTACATCATAATATATAAAATTACAAAGATAAAGATAGTAAAAGGTCGATCGATAAGCATATATTCAATTTATACTACGTATTTACTGATCTGCGAGTGTAAGTCTGATATAGAGAGAGGATAAGAAGTGTCGTGTCGTAAGAAGAGGTGCTCGGATCATTCTAAGGGGCAAATATCTTCCTGAAAACACAGTAAAATCCTTTCCTCCAAGAAAGATACCTAAAATACCTAGGAGTAAATTATCTTCTTACCCCTGCCGACTTTTTTTTATTAAATTGATACCCGTATCTACAATCTGTTTCCACTGTTTCAGGCCTACCAACATTATTTATTATTTTTCTTATACACTTGTAGTTTGGCCATAGTAACCACTACTCTTTAATGCTTGACATTATTTGTAAGAAAGAAATATCGTGCCATATACTTTATTTATTTGTCTTACGTATCTCTAGAGGAACCTATTTACTCAGTTAGACAACATTTGGAATTTATGAATTCTTATTTCTTAGTATTTATCCTTTACTTTTCCTTTTTGTTGGCAACCGGTATTCTCTTTTATGTAGCTATATAATCAATCCTTGTTGTGTATAAAATTTGTAGTTCATTCTTCATGTATAGTCACCGCACACGGAAGTCTCCTTGGTTCTGTTTTCTTTAAAAAATAATCGAAAATTGGCGTTGTTTGACTTGGTTTATAATTTCGAGAGTTTCTACCTATTACTGAATGTTTTTTCTACTGTATTTATGATCCTAATTTATTCTACAAGATTTGTGCATTTGGTATAAAGACTCTTGGCCAATGTAATTATATAGGAAGGCATCTCTAAGTGATCAGAACTACTAACTCAATCAAAAAAAACAAGCTCAGAAAAATAAGATGTAGTGTAACCCCAAAGATGTCCACCTAATACAGAATCATCACCAGAATTAAGGAAGTGGTAGAAATCTTCTTTAGGGAAGGTGGTATAACCCAAGATTTCCTTTGCTTTTCATTATAAATCAATTTAAGTATTTAAGTAAGCGTGGAGATAAATTACTAGCTCCTAAGGAATTAGTTAGTTAGTTCTAAGTTCGGCCGGATATCTCTTCAAATTCTATGCTTGGGAACATTAAAGGATCCCATAACAACCCTTACCCAAGTTGTTCTTTTCGGACAGAGATTTGTCAACTTTTAAGACTTTTATAGACTAATATACACGAAATTTCTCTAATTAAATAATAGTACAAACCCACATGATGAAATTCATTTATGCTTACAATATATAAGGAATATTTAATGCAGAAGGTAAATCTTCGCCAAGTTTTAAAGGGCCTAAAAGCCTGTGAAGACTAGAATTGCTATATTACTGTGTTTCACATCAACAAGAAAGCTATCCTTACAACCTTTATACTTTGTCCTAGGTAGTTTTTAGAGGTATACTACTAAGATTATTAGATATAGTATATGATGAAGTCACGGGGAATCATATCTGAAAAGAAATTATTTATCTAAAAAAACTAAGCTAATATATTAAACAAAACAAAACAAAACAAGCACAGAATTCATCTAATGCATCTATAATAAGAAACCACGTATCAAATTACTATGAACGATATAACGTTTCAAGCCAAACAATGATGAAAAAGCCGGGATGTCTCTATCTTCGCATGCGAATAATTTAGAAAGCGTAATTACAACAATGTTTCCTCTCTAAAGTATAAACATGCAGGCAGTCCTTACTGATTAGAAACTCATCCTTTTCTCTCACATATAAGGTGGTGTTACTTTTACCCCAAACCTCGCGGATATTGTATTAAGAACTTTTATATCTGAAGTTTTTAATTTATAGTAATTACTCTTAATAAGTCTTAATAAGCAAGGTATAGAGCCTACAAAGAAAAGACTACATAAAACAAATTGGAAAGCTACAACAAAGATCCACAAAACTTGTTTCCGAAGGGTTTGAAATAAATACGCAAAAAGAAAAAGACACATACTTAATTATGTTATAAACTTATTATTGTAAAGGCGGAGTCCGCACTTTTCCCATATTATACAATTAGTCGTTCTGGGCATCTCTTGGCTTCCTTGCGGATCTATTAAAACACGAATAGGTGCTCAAAATTAGGCAGTACGTATAAGATAAATTATAAGCGTCAAGTGCAGGTCTAATATAAATAATGAGATACTTGAGAGATGTAACAAAACTGGGAATATGAACTATAACATACCAAGTAGCAGTAAGTGTCCAAGAAGAAGAAAAAGAAGAAGGAGAGGAGAAATTAACACAACGAAGGTAGCACTATAATAATAATAATATAAAAGTTAACGTGTATAATGGGTATAAAATTGGCTCTTATAGGACAACTCCCTATTTCCAATTATACGCAGTAACTTTATAAAAAATTTGTTTGTGAGTAATCTATTTTAAACTGATTTCGTGCACTAACCTTTGGTGAAACTCACATTATATTAAACAGATAATATATATATATATTATCTAAATTTTTCTTACCTATACCCTTTTCTCTTAACACTTTCTCGTAGGTTTTTGTATAATTTATGTAATAATCCTCCTTGGGGTTCTTACCTTCATAAATTTAATTACTCAATTTCGCGGATTTTTAAGATGTGGTGATGTTGGTAAGGGTTCGTATATACAAAAAAAAGGAATTTGCACTTACTTAGTATATTGCTAATTTTAAGATAACAAGAAAGTACCCTTAATAGTAAACGCAATTTGAAACCAATATAAATAAAGTATTATTAAAAGAAATGGCTTAAACCCTTTGACCGAACAGATTGCACTCGTTAAATAGAATATTTGACTCAGTTAATTCCATAGACGAAACAATATAAAAATAGAAGTGTAGATACCACCAACCATGCAAGAAATATTCCCCTAAAACGTAAAGGAGAGGTAGAAATCTGAACTGTTTTAAGAAGATTATGTACGAAAACTTTCTTTTATTCGTATCGTTTAGAGCTCATAAGTAGGAACTCATTATATATAACTCTGTTTTTTGTCCTAGAGTTAACTTATTTATATAAGACTCGTGCTACACAAACAAAACAAATAAGGGATAGTAGATTACACACAACCTAGGTTGAACAGGGATTTACTACATAGACACATTCTAAATTATGCAATACAAAATCTAAGTACTAATACATATAATATTCTATACTATAAGCTCCATACAAAGCATTATACGATAGGGTACTCCTATATCTTCCCTTTATATTATACCAACAAAATATATACTATAATTCCTATATACATACTTATATAAGATACCCTATATGCTTCCATGAGTACACAATACATAGAGACTACTAATAAATACTCTTTAACTATATTTTTATAATACTTTATAGCTTTGATACATGAGATTAATATCTTTACAACTTATATTCCAATTATCTATATTCTTCCTAATAAACCTAACTTAACTTAGACATGAGCTCTGTTTCCTCCCTTTCCTTTTATTAAATTATTTAGGTATTGTAAAGTAATAAGCCCTCATAGAATAGAACTTGTCTTGGTATAAGTATATAGTAGTTATAGGTTACAATGTTCTTATATCTCGTCTTATATTGGAGTGTGCCTTTTTGCTATTATTTTGTTTTTGGAAAGATGCCCTGTCTAATAATTATTGTGTAGTATACTCCATCTAAAATCTAAGAAGTAAGGTATGCATATAACAAGGTACTCATTTTATAGGGTAACTCAAAACTAGTTGCTATAGGTATAGGAGATGACTACTACCTCTATCGTAAATTATAATTAGAAAGTGAAGAAGGTAAGAACCATTACTTAGCTATGACTCCATACTTGACTTAGTAAGGTATGTAATAGAAAGGGTTAAATATAAATTTTAGTAAGAACATGCTAGAATACCCTATAATAAATATCTATAAGAGGATTATTCCGGATATACTAATTCTATTAAATAATGTTAAGTACGCTTCTCTATCTTTCTTAGTAGTGTACAATATATGCTATGCCATTAACTCTTCGTGTAGATGAAAATATTAAGTGTCTTTAACTTTAGAAAATTATGCCTAGTAGAAATATATGATAAGTATACCCTGTTGTGTTCCAGGAAGAGTGCATAAGAAAAACTTTTTGACATATAATTATCAAAATATTTATTATTTGTATCAAAATATTTATTATTTGGTAAAGAGAGAAACTAAAAGATAGCTAAGAGGTGTAGAGAAATTACTTGTAGATGAAAGTAAATATCCTAGTTCAAGTACTTAATAAATGTATACCAATCCTAGAATATCTTAGAAGCAAAGGAACATAGAATGAAAGCTAATATTATTCTAAGCATAGTTCATAATAAAGAGTATGAAGAGTATGCATGTACTCTATCTTAAGAATGATACCCTAGTTTGTAAGCACTACTCTCTTTGTATTGTATATTATAATAGCTTTAATAAAGGATTCCTTATACTATGTGTATTTCCATATTAATTCTGTCTATTCTACCCCAATTTTGTATAGTCTTAAGTAATTCCTCTTTCTTCTAAATATGTTGCTACCTAGATCAATACAACAGCCCTCTCTCTCCTATGTTTGGCATATACTAGGTATCTTGGTATATAAAAAATATAGAAAATCTAATTTAAAACCATTGCTTTTGACACAAAAAATTCTTTAAGTATTAGTTTGGAATGCAGTGTTTACTCTATAATAAGAAAAAAGATAAAAAGAAAGTATATGCCTCGAGTAGGCCTACCTATGGATCTCTTTAGATCTCTTTCAAAGTATTTTTTTGTCAGAAGAATTGTCATTTGTATCTATTATGATATATATTCTTGGTGATATTGTAGCTACTTCCCTTACTAGAATTTTGAAAAGAGCTTCTATTCTAACATCTATTAACTTTTTACTTTGGTGGGTTTGCTTTATATATACATATTTACTAGGCGAGTCGGGGGAAATAGATGGAGAAAGATATACCTAATAAAGAGGAACCTTGAAAAAATATCTCGGAAATTTTAGAAGCTATACTATATATACATAGGTTACATATAATAGGACAAAGACAAAAATACTCTAAATTGAATCTACCCCGAATAAATCCATAATTATTGGGTCTTGAAAGCAAAAACAAGTTGAGGAAGTGAAGTTAGAAAGAAGTGGAGATTGCTCTAATAAAAGAGTGATACCTCCTTGAATCCACGTTTCTAAAAGAAAATGTCCTTGTAGCAAAGATAAGTAAGGTGTGTTCTACCTATAACGTACTTGTCTTCTATTCTATTTTCTACTTACAACATTATCAATTTGAAAGAAAACAACTATTTCCCTAAATCTCTTTATTAGTTTGAGTAGACCGTTATATTGATTCCAAGAAACTATTAAAAGTAATGTGTTTTCATGCATATCTTATGCCGTTTCCGAAGTTCCCTCGACGTGATCCAATTATCTGTTTTTGCTCCTAGCCCTTTTCAGATTGTGCATGTAGTATCTATTCTATCTAACTTTCGTGTATTTTGTATTTTAAAGTTAGTTGTTCTACTACATTTGTACACTTGGCGAAGGTCTCTAGGAAAAATATAGATTTGCAGATATTAGGGCCTCGCTTGGTTCTTTGTTATTACTTAAAGAATGTTTATAAACGAATCATTTTGATTTTTGGATTAAGTATATAAATATGCACAAGGTCTAAATTTGCTTCTAATTTCATTTTTATGTCCTTGTTTTCTCAATTGAGTTAATAGAATTCCCTTGTATCGTACAGATCTCATGCAGGGATAAGATCTAAAATTAAGTAGTAAGACGTGAACTCATAAATACCCTATAATATAAAGCTTCTGCTATTCCTTCCACTTGATCCGATTCATTCTTTCTTTTAAATAAATTTTTTATGCTCTTTCTAATCTCTCTTACTTGTTTGATCTTGATTCAATTCAATTAGATTATCCAATTGGTAGCCAGTTAGTTAGGAACGATTCGTAGTTTGTAATGGATATCTTTATGCTTTTGCTTGTGTCACGTATGATCTTGTTTTGTTAACTTAATCTATTCTTATGTGTGCGTACATTATTTATTGTACTGTGTTTTAATAAAAAGAAATGTAAAGGAAACTAAATTTGTAAGTAGAGAGCTTTTTCCCTTTAGTTAGGCCTCTTTCTAGCTTTCACGCCGAGTACCCTATAGTAGTAAAAAGAGTTAAGAGAACAAGGCATGTGATGTTAGTTCTTATGGATTTCCATTATTTCCAAAAGCTCCAATTTATCTGCTAAAGGAAAACTTGCTTAGAATATTTAAAGAACAGGTGAATTCTTAGGAATATATTCTATCGCACGCTATACCCCAGGCACAGGTATATTAATATTAAGAAAGAGGAACCACTGGCTAGAAAAAAAAGAAAGAGAGTAGTCGGACAGCACGTTATTGATCAATCAGGAATCGTGGTATACCGCGGGAAAAGTCAAAGACAAGAACAATGCAGACAACACCACGCATGCAGACTTGAAAAGAGATACCCGCCAAATAGCATTGACAGCAGGGACAGTTGTTAGTAAAGGCGAAGGCAAGTCAGACCCAAAATAAAATAATAAAGAAATCTAGATATACGTAAAAGTTGTGGTACTCTGTTATTAGTATTATACTATCTCTTGCATTGCTTGATAAAAATAAAATAGTAATGGTAAAATTAAGGATGTCATATTTTGTCTAATTCTAATAAAATCTTTCCCAAATAAGCTGAACGACGAATTCTAATCGGAATTTTATGCAAATAGGGTAAGGTCATTAGCCTCACCACCAAGGTATGTTTTTCCAAAGGCACAAAAACTCAGATTTTCTGGGATAGCTGCTTATTATTCAAAGAAGAACTTTAAAAAAATATAGAAAGAATAGTAAAGAACTCGAGGATTTTTTAATTTAATAAAGAATAGAATAAAAAATGGATTGGAATTAATAGTTTAAATAGAATAGAACTTAAGATATTTAATATTAATATAAGGTTCTGGAAGCGTGCAACCATAATCATAATCATGGCAGCTCATAGTATAGACCTACTATTACGTAATGTAATGGCAGTGGTAGCTATTATAGACAAGGCGACGGCGGTGGGTTTACATCTTCTTCTTCTTGCATTTATTTTTAATAAGATAAGGGAGATAAGATAATCGTGCACCTTCATTACAAGGTAAGAATAATAATAATCTTCGCTTTGCAATTACTTTTTTCCTTTTCCTACCCATTTCTAATCTATGAGTTCTCCTACGATTATCTATAAAGTACTTACAAATTATGTTAATTTTAATCTGTGTTATCGAACTAGTATATCTACCCTAGCTCTTTTGTTGTTAGGTTGTTAGTTAGAATAAACGTGAACCCTCAAACACTTCGAAAGATTTATTAAGGACGGATGTGAGTTGTCTAAGAGTCTTGCTTTTTTTCTGGTAGTCATCTTTATGAAATATTTATTGTCTTATTTAATGCTCCGTCCTTTGTTTGTACCAACTTTATCAGGTATAAGTTTCATTAATATCTAATCTACAATTTTCTACAATCTATAATATGTAGCACAATGCAAAAATAACTAAGAATAAAAGAACCCAAATCTTAGTAGTGGATAAGAGAGTCAACATTTAAACCAAAAAGTAATAGAGATACCCTCGATTTCCATATACCAACAGAGACATTTGGATTGTAAATACTGCGCAAAACTTTCCCTAGGACTTTGTTTCGAGTTGTTATTGCATAAGCGTATCCCTTCTTTGAGCACGTCTACTTATAGTGATTTTTATATTGATTGAGGAGCTTTTATCAGGAACAAAATGTCCTTTCAACTGCCGATTTCTCGCCATGTTCTTTTTCGACTTCTTCCTCTGGATCTGAGCAACTTCTTCTGAAAAAAAGCAGCTATAATAAAATAAATAAGACAAAGTGTTTCTATTAGAATTGGTTCCTAGTAAAGAAATCATGAAAGGCTGGCATAAAGAAATAAAGAATACCTTAAGTTCTTTACAAAAGGTTTAGCTTTTGAGCCTTTCTTTAGAGTACTATAAATAGACTTTATAGTAGATGAGCACAACATGTAAACGAGTCCAATTAAGTTTAAGCAAACCTCCGGGGATACGTAATACGAAAGAAATCAAAACCCTTTATCAACAAATTAATTTTAAAAGGATATACTTTAATTTTATTTTATACATACTGCCGAAACTTAACATTCCTTTGTTTTTTTAGCTGTAACATCAACATTCTGTAAAGTGAATCAACAAGCATTTCAGGAGCTACTATTCCTTCTCCTTATTTAGAGTTGCGGTATTGTTAGACCTATAATTAGTGAGAAAGATAATATGATTTATAATTTTAAGTATACACTACGGTGGGTTCACAGAGGAAGGGGGTAGCCTTGAATACAAAAAGCTATTACTCAAGCCTAAAGATAATATAAAGCATAATTTAACTATAAATAGGCCGCTTAGCTTCATATCTTCCTGGAGTATTTTAACCTTTTAAACTGTAGGCAGTTCTTTCTTCTTTTGCTGATGGAAATGTCTGTTACTTTTTATTATCTCTGTTCTTAATACAACATTAATCCGTTGCTTGAAGGTCAAGATCTACCCTCATATTTGTGTTTGGCAGAATATTAAATCTTGAAACTCGTAGGATTTATATACTCAAGTTTATCATCACATGCGCAAGGTATCCTATCAAATTATACTAAAATACTAGGACAAAAAAAGAGAATTTCTGTATCTGAGGTCCATATATTATCAAACGTGAAGTTGTATATGGGGATAGAGATATAAATTAGAATTAAATAACATTTCTAGTCAAGGAGAAAATCTATAGCGTATTATAATATAATAGATACCCGGAGACAACCCGGAAGATGTCTTTTCGAGAATGAAAAACGAAGGATAATATTGAGAAAACTATAACAAGGAAAGCTGCAATCTTCTCCAAAGTAAAACATTGTGTAATATAATTGGAGGTCAATAATAAGCGGGTCCTTTTAAATCATTCCTGAACATATAACCAAATAAAGTCTACCACCATCTCAATACTAGGGATTCCTCACATGACTAATTTTATGAGGCTTCTACGCACTTATAAAACTTCTGCTTTGGTTGCTTTCCCCGAGTTGGCCTTTATTTCCTTATATTTATCTTATATTTATATGGTTCTGGTATACTTTTTCTTTATTTATGTCCATCCAAAAAAAATCCAGAGTATGCTATCCCCTAAAAAGGATTACTGCACAGAAGATTAACGGAAAAGATGACGATCGATGTATTGACGAACTTTTATACTTTATTGGTATTTCTAGATTTTTGAACCCCAAGTTATAGTAGATCCGATCCTTTAAAACATTTAATTTAGTACGAGAGGAGAGTGTTAAACAGTTTTTACAGTACAGGATCAAATCAAAATAGTTCTATAATATACACAAGCATTTTCCAAGGATTTCCCATGCCCAAGAAGTTATTCTTATAGGAATTATGTCTTCCTTTTACTATACAATCAGTAATATAATTTAGTCGTTCTTTGTGCCAAATCTATGTAAAGGCCTTTCTTCTCCTTTGTATACTAACCCTTTTGTTTTCTTTCTAGGTATTCTTTGTCTACATAAATCATCGACACTCTTGAAAGTATGTCACCCCTTTTCCTTTATACTTTATACTGCTTCGAAGAGTAACTTCCTAATATTTTATCGTTATCTTTGTAAGTGATCCCTTAAGAGACATAGATTCTTAATAATTTTACACTTTTTTTTTAAGGTATATCTTTTTTTTTGTAAGAGAACTTGTGAGCAGAGAATTTATTTTATCTATACATTTTACAATTAAGAGTATTGTACACCACGTTCTTCCTAGAATTCTTTTAGTTTTGGAATTCATTACCATTCATTTTATTATTTTTTATTTCTTATAACAGTTTGAAGGGACATAGAAGAGCTTCATTCAATATAATATCCAAAACGCTTAATAAACACACATATATTACTAAAACTACTAAATCTAAATTAAGTAATCAATCATATTATCCTTATTCTGATCCAATATCCAATAGTAGAAGCTATCCTAGTCATATTATGTATGTATATCTATAATCTGTATCTGTAATAAAATATTATTTCCTACCCAAATAATTCTCGCTTAGTCTCCTCTTTAGATATCTTCATTCTTCCATACATAACATTTAAGTTCTTAGTAAGGAATAATCCTATAACGCAGCACCGAAGAGAGGATAGAAGGGGCTGGGAAGAAGCTAGAATAACACCAAGAAAGAGACAAAAGAAGATATTTATTAGATCCAAAACGAAACAGTATAAAATCTTTATTAATAAAAAATAAATAGTTGAAAAACGTATGTTACTGTCCCTTGATGATGAATATTTTAGTATTAGCTATTTGTTGCCCAACCTATAATAAAGAGTAAAAAAACTTATAATTGCTTAACTTAATAGGGCAGTTTAAGTTTACAATGGATTCATTTCCAAACAAAGGATTAGTATGATTTGGCCCATTTACTAGGATTTACTATGATATAATATATTTGAGATTTCTAGTAATTCTTATAATTCTTATCTCGTATACATTATCTACTTATAGTATTTATTATTTCTATCTTTGTCTATAGTTCGACTAATGCATCTTATACTTTGTTTCTATATGTTGTTATTAGTGATCTCGACCCCTTACCGCTAAAG
The DNA here is from genome assembly GCA_026545765.1 of Plantago major. Taxonomy (NCBI): domain Eukaryota; kingdom Viridiplantae; phylum Streptophyta; class Magnoliopsida; order Lamiales; family Plantaginaceae; genus Plantago; species Plantago major. The sequence continues at coordinate 176,096 of JAIFAC010000016.1, read as the reverse complement.
ATATAAGGAAAGGATTAAGAAGAAATAGGAAATAGTAGCAGCAGCAAGTAGTAAGTCCTATAATTTAGAATTTGGATCCAATGCAATACAAACAAAAAAAATAGAACTATAAATAAAAAAAAGGATGCCAGTTGTTTACGATGATCGGTCAGCTCCCAGGTATTATTTTGGAAGAGCTCGACTCTAGTTTTTTAGAACTTCTCAGAACGTCTGTCATAAGAAGGATAAAGTAAAGTACAGGTATATCATAACAGAAATTTATAAAAGACCTATACTATATGCCTAACAGAGGCGATCCAGTATAAAAAATCACACTTAATTAGGAATATGAAATTGCTTCAAATGATGTACTTTGTTACTAACGAGGACTGTGTTTTACAAAAAAGAGTCGCCAATTGGAATATAAATAAATGAATGATAACTTTCTATAGGTCTATAAATAGCTTTGGATTTACGTAAGGGTCTCTTTTTTTTCCTCGCGGTTATCCTTATCCATTCTGAGATTTTTTCTTTCTCTGGGTTCCTTTCTTTTAGCTTAATATAGTTTCACAAATTTACCCATATTTTCATAATTTTTATCTAAAAAATATAAATGAAGTCTTAAAATATGCTTTATTTCTTAATATAGGACTTCTTTATTCTGATACACAACACATTGTTGTTATTTTTCACGTTCTATTTAAAATAATCTCGCGCAAGTAAAAGTGGTATTGTTCTTCTTCAAGTTAATGAAAATAGATGTAGCTAAGTAACGAGTTTTAAATATTTAAGTATTTCTCTTTTTAATAATTAATCTAATTTTCGCACTTCCCTTCTAAATGATGTAATTACGGTTAGGAATATCTAGAGCTTCCGCCCTCTCTTCCTTCTGTTGCAAGGTTTTCTTTATCTTTCTTCCCTGACACTTTCTGGCTAAGATAACACCGTCAAATATATTTCTTATCACAGAGAGACTATAGAAGAAATTTCCGAGTACTTTTTCTTTTGACTCAAAAAAAAAAACTCTTTCTATGTAATTAATATTCTATTTCTATGTAATATTCTATAGTAAATAGAAATAATTAGTTGTTTTCTGTGCCACAATCCCTATATCATAATCAGAGATAGATAAGGGAGTCGTGGAAAAATAGTTAAGTTACTAGATAAAAAAAAAGCTCGAAGTATGTATAATCGAATATAGAACAAGGAAATGAAGTATAACTAATAATTAAGCACAGCACAGAAAGGAAAGGAATTTAACGCAGCAAAACGAACTTTGCACGAAGAATAGAAATTCATAAAATATAATAAATAAGGAGTTAGAGCCTGTTCGTTCTTTCTTATAGGATTCTTGACTAGAATTAGAATATAATAATTCTAGACGAAGGAAATCACGCCTAAACACAATATTCATATACAAGGCGTAGGTGAATAGCGGTAAAAGGAAGTTGACGGGCGTATCATTTTCTGCTGTAAGAGATTAGATTAGAGAATAAATCAGAAGATTATTGTTGTCTATCTATTTATATCTATATAATATATATATATTATTTATATTATTATATAATAGAAGATTTATATATAATAGAAGAGTCTTGTTGCTTTACTTAATTTGGAGCCTAGTATATCATATCCCTTACTTGCTTGTATCTCTTTTCGAATTATAATAAAACAATAGGTTAAAGTTTGAAGTCAGACCTGTCCAAGCTTACTTACTTACTTGTTGTTATAGGAGTGGATTCTATATAATTAATGTTCTAATAATATAATAATAAATCAAGACAATAGAGAACGTTGGGTGGAATGTGCAACCAAATATAGATTGAGTATTACTAAGAAGAATTATGAACATGAAGCACAGACTATTGTTAGTCTTAACAATTTGTAGGAATTCCGGCTATATCAAGTATTTAGCCAAGTCATAGAATCTTTCATACGAGATCTACCTCCTTTTTTCACATCAACACACTAATATTTTATAATTACCAAGCATTTACAAATCTATAAACTAGTCCTTATATTATATTAGTATTAGAATGCCCATTTCGAACTTTTTTTTAAAGAGTAAACTTAGATCTATGCTTAGACGTGACATTTCCAGAAATATTCCTGTAGTACCTATCCGATATGACATTTATTCATATTCCTTCTTAGATACACCTAGATTCCGCATTCATAAGATTATAATTTAGTGTTTACCACAACAAGTCTAGACCTAAACTAACCCTCTATCCTTCCTCTAGTAGAGTAGAAATAATATTCGTTGTGGCAATCTACTTTTTATTTAATTGTGCATTTCTTAATATGTCTTATTTAGGTGCAACGCCTGTATCTATCTATCTATGCCGAATTCTGTCTTTCTATAAACTAATCCTCTTTTTCCTTCTAAGAAGTATAAAATATAAACTAAGTCATCTCCTCTGGATTAATCCTTTGCCAACAAAGAAAAAACTTGTGTAATTGCTTTTTGTTCTTTTCAAAATATATAAATTATTCTAATCGAATCTTCATTTGTTTATTAATGAGATGAGATGCGACCACTAAAAGTTCAAGTTCCAAGATGAGCCCTTACATTACAAGAAAAACGGAATATATTCTGTTCTATTAGTGAATAGTGAATGTTGGTATCCTGCTTGGATTGGATGTGCCTATATAATAGTTTTTCGTGTGAGTTTCATATCTTTAACTTTGTATTTTCGTTTTACATTGGTGCAACGCTTAAACGGGTTTATGCTAGGGAATAGGGAATCCTTTACTTGGTTTGCAATAATCCTAGATTGGACAAGACACCGAGTTCTAGACAATACCTTCCTTCTACTTTTTCCTTCCTTTTATTCGCTCAATTTGCTTTCACCTACTACTGGATAATTCCTTCTTTGTGAGACTTTAGGATTTTCCTAATGAAATTAACCAACACGCTGTGGAGAAATATGGAAGTATCTAATTAAAATTTGGTAAAGAGAGTTATTTGGTTGGGTTAGGAAGTGTAATTTACCGCGGGTATAGGCATTCGTATGTTTTATTTTTAGTTATACAAAGAATTAACAATGGACTTATTTTTCATCTGTTTTATGTATTTAATAAGCATTTCACATTGCATGCATTATTATGGAACACTGCTCTCTCCTTGTTTGTTGGCCATACACTTAGTAGAGGGTAAGAAATGTAAGGTTATGAGTTAAAGATAAAATAAATAAAAAGTATACATTTTTGTAGTTTTTTATAGTATCTTTCTGCATCTTAATTAAGTAGGAGGAGAAATCTAAAAAGAGATTATACTGGGCCCATAAGGAAAGGATGTCCACCAAGACCGCTGCAATTTCTTGTACGTGGAATTATGATGATAATTGTACTCTTTCTTAGCGCACCTATTCTATAAGCTGTAAGTGTGCTTTTCTATCTACTTTTTCTATTCCTTATTTGATAATCTTGGTGCAACACTTTCATTTGAATACATCCCTCTTTACTTACCTCGTGTAGAATTTTAGTAGATATCCATAAGTTGTTGGTATTTGTAGGTCACAAAAATCAAAAAAAAGTAATAAATTAGCAATTTTATGTAAATTCTGTTATGTTACGTATATAGAGATATTGATAGACATGGATTTTTACAGTGTGGGTGTATTCATATCATTTCTTTCCAATAGTGCCTAGTTCTTTTACAACGCAATCAATATTCTTTTGGTGATGACAACTATATAGTATGACTTGGGTATAGTACTCTTTCTTCTTTCTCTTTATTCTCTCTTATATTTTTTAGAAGTATTTAGTATATGTATAATAATTGTTATTAATGGTCAATGCTTTCTCTTAGCTTGCAAACTTGTTAGGGGTATAATTTATTATAATATAGGTACTATGAGAAATATAGTCTTTATCCTTTATCCCGCTATTGTTGTTACTGTTGCTTATTGGATTGAAACAAAAAATCTCCTCCCTAACTAAGTTTTACTATATTTCTTCTAACTATATTATTTTTTATTGAATTTATTGAAAAGACTTCTTTAAGAGTTCTTTTTACTATAGATTAGAAGCTGTTGTAGTTGTAGTATATAAGAGCTTTTTGAGCCAAACGAATCAAAAACTGCATTTGCTGAGAATTTTAGTTCATTTATATTTGGAAAGAGTCCATATTTGGAAATAGAATCAAGAGAAATTCATTTTGATAATAATTTTCTAATAAATAGTATGCGATAACTCTCACGTCTTGTAGAGCACCTCCACATTTATTAAAGTTAGACTTCCTTTGTCATTGATCTGATGATCTTATGTTTATGCCTGACATGTTTAGTACTAGAACTGCCTCTATTTGTATGATAGATTACTTGCTCATTCTTTGCTTCGATGTCTTAATTGACTTTTTACTTAATTTGATACATGCCTTTGACTTAAGGTTTCTACTTTGCCGTTACCAGAACAATAAGTTGGGACAAATCTTAGGAGATCATTTCCATTCCTATATTATACTACGCCGGGATAAGCCTTGATTTTTAGTTTCATTATTAGGTTCAATTTGCCTGGACCCTTTTTTCCTTTACATATAAATTTATTAGACTCCGCTTCGAGCATACTTTTTAACTGGATACTTGAATTTATTTATCCGAGTGAATTCTCCTTAAGGAAGCATGCTTTACCAAACCAAGAATATCCTATTTCATTTTTATTTACTCTCTGCTTATTTTTTTTCATTTTACCTGCGCAACCTAAGTGATTACCCGCAAATCCCTTATCCTATCTTGTAAAGTGAGAAAAAATACTAGCACATAACTCCTAGATGCCAAAGGTTGTGTTGTGACTTATACAGAATAGGGTGAGTGACTCAGAAGAACATAATGTACTTTCTAGGTTGTAGGCTGTATAATTTGTCATTATGTCAGAAGAGGTTAGTGACGAAAGGATTCTCAAGTGCTTACATCAAAGTACAGAAATAAAATAGAATTTGTGGATATTTAAACAGAAACAAGCAGAACAGAAAATGCAACTAGAAGTGTGGCTTCAAAAAAAGTAACCAGTAAACACAAATTTATTAGTGGTTAATTTAATCTAGGTGCCGTATGAACTATAGTAGTACTCTTGGTCAGGTTACAAGTTATCCTTATTTAGTTATTTAGCTGAATGAAACTATGGCACGCACTTGAATATAAAGAGTATAGGACATGTCCCATATTTCCATCTGGGTTTCATTTTGCTATGAGTTGACTCGCGGCTTTCTCCTTTCAAACTTTTATTCTCATCCTCAAATATAAATATTCAAAATAATTCAAAATAAAAAATATATAGGCGTGTGTTATGTTACTTACTGCATGCGGTGGGTTAAATGTTTTAAATGTTAAATATGCATACTTAAACTCTGTTGTTGTCTTCTACGATAGAAATATATGTACTTCCCTAATAATTTGTTTAATAAACCTTCACTAAATAAATAAATTTACTAACGTTTCCTCTATTTCTCAATATACATTTCTAAGATCAAAGCTAGCTAAGACAGTATTGGGTATTCGGAGTAAGATAGACTTCTGATAATAACGCGATGTAATACAATAAAGTTGTGTAGGGTAACTCATGCTAAGAAAGGTAACCCCATAGTACATACATACATAATAAATTATAAAAGAGATAAGAAGAGGAGCCGGAAGTATAACCATTTATAATAAATAGTAGTATGAGTCCCTTAACAAATGAAAGAAATTCCTAGTTATCATACATAGGAGTATTAGATATAGAAGTATAAAAAAATAGTTCTATACCTAAGTAAGGAAGAAGATGGATTATCAAAACATGTAGTAAGAGAATAAAGCGACACTGCCAGTAATAATAGTTTAGTCCATGTATAAGTTACTACCTGTTGCCGTTATTTAGTTTTGTAGGCTTATGCCTTAGAATTGTATTTATAAAGGACTATTAGACTTATTCCCTTAACCCCTGTATTTGTATACTTATTTCTTAGGTGAACTTCTAATGATATGTATAGTACTGCACACAGGTATAAACTGCGTAGGCTTAAGTATATATAGAACAAGATAGAAATAGAGTTATGTAAGGAAATTGGGAAATATATTTAGAATTTATAAGAGACTTCACTAGTAAATGTAGGCGTTCTCTTCTATTTCATTTCTTTAAGGTATGTGCAAATGACACACCAAGTAACCAAGCATGTAACTCTATAATAAGATAATAAGTCGTTGGTTGGACTAAGAGGAAAGATTGAAAATAACTTAAAGGTAGTATCGTACATAGAACTATGAAATACTAACGCCTATAACGTGCCTGTGAATGTGTACTATATATCTGGAAAAAGATAAGACTCGTAGAGAACATAACCTAAGATAGAAAGGATACTCTTGCCGGTAATTAGAAATGTATATGGAAATGTTGTGTTTAGCTTAGTAATATCTTTCTTATTTGGTGTTAAACTACATGTGATATTAGAATCATAAGTAAACATGCCTTGGTCTTGTATTTCCCTACTTAGTTAATTCTCTAAGGTCTTGTACTATATTTAGCACCTATATAATATAACTCACTACATTTGGTTCAATCTTTGACACGTGTTTAGTTATAACCAAATCTAGTCGGTGCTATAAGGGAATTTCATTACGTTGATATAGTGTACTTTGCTTTATATTATAATTCTATTAAGTGTTACAAGAACCAAGAGTCTTTTTGAGAAGAGTATGATGCATAGGGTAACTCCATTCATTAAGGTGTGATACTTAAGAACTTAATAGAAGAAATAGAATTAGGGTATAGTGAAAATATAAGGTAAAATAACTTAGGGCGTACTCATATTAATGTATAACACGAGACTTTTGATAATTTAGGGTATGGTGTTGATATCCCTTTCATTGCTTTCCTTACTAAGCTAATAAATGTGTACTACCAAAGCCTACTTTTCTCTTCTAGTTCTAAATTAATCTAAGAGTCTAAGAATTATACTTACTAAGGATATTATAGAGTTTTTCTTTTAGCAATTACGTCTTATCTTACAACTATAATATAATAACTTATATAATATGTTGTGTAGCATGTATCAAAGATGAATTCTTATAAAGCACCAGTCTTTCCCCTTAATATAAATTTAAAGGTAATTAGTATACAAAATGACTTCACTTGAGTTAGAGTAGTTGGGAGCAAACATAGAGCAAAGAGAACTTTGTTGGGTTATAGGGCATATATTTAGTAGTTCTAGTAAGTAAGCAAAGCCTAGTTATTATAATGTAATGTATAAATAAAGGTAGATAATATGATAATATAAATTAAACAACGAGGTATCAGGAGAGTTCCTTACACATATTAAAATGAAATACCTTTTGTTGTCACATATACTTACTATAGGAAAGAAATATCTAAAAGCGTTAGTACATAAGTTTGGATTTTATACTTGATCTTTATACTCCTAATAAAATATACGAGGGAGTATTCTTGGCATTAACCCATAATAGATGGATACTACATACATAAAATAGGGGTTTTTCTATAGTACACGAAATAAATGAAACTTTATAAGGTAATCAATCAAGAACTTTTTCATACACAAGTAATGAGTTATCTTTAGGAAATCCTACATATTATTATATACATTTTAAGGAACAATGCTTAGAGTAATTTGTCCTGTATCTTATCTTACATTCTTTACTATACTAAATTGGGTACTTAGTTGTTCTTCTTATCCTTGTCTTGTTAGGTGCTAATTAATATACTTCAATATACTCTTTGACTCTCTTTGTGTATAAATTTTAAATATAAATATGAGTATGAAACCTCTTAGCCTACCTCTATTTTTGTAAGTCTATCAAGTCTATTATAGTACTAGTATATAGAATTCTACTTCAACATCTATCTATAATATCATTTCTCATGTATACAAAATAACACAATATAAGAAACACTAAGGGCAAGTAATCTTTATTTATAAACTTCTAAACCTACGTTCCTTACTAACTAACTAAATATAATTTTTCATTAGAGCTCTCCTATACAAGCATACAAGAAAAGGTAATTTGGTAAGGTGTATTAAAATAGAATTATTATCAAACATAATTAAGTATACATAGATATTTGGCTTATAGTGTTGTAAGGGTATTTAGGGTATAGCATTGATTATATAGCTATTTAATAATATATAGTAATTAGTAATAATTGGACTGATTTCATGCCTCTTTCTTCCTTAGGTTTTATCTTGGTTCGATGTAAAAAAGCCAAACCAAACGCGTATAGTATTATCTTAGTAGACTCCCATTATAGTCATTATAGTATACATATAAGTTCTCTCCTCATCCCTCTCTAAATCCTCTTGGTTTATTAGTAATTTAAGTAGTATCTCACAAGGTAATTCCTTTCATTTTGATAAGAAAGGATAAGTTTTGAGTCTATTAAGTATTCAATAGGAGAGGTAAAGTACTATATATAACCAAAGAGGAATGGTTGTCACTATGGGTATATCATTAATGAACTAGGAGAGGAGGAAAGGGATTATATAAATACATAGAAAACAGAGGAAGTACAGGGTAAATGCACATTTGTTAGATACTAGGAATACTTTTTACTTAATCTTAATTTATTATAGCATGCTTCATATCAATATAGTTCATATAGTTAGGGTACTAGTTACTTATAGATTACCAAAAAACAAACTTATCTATTTATACTCTATAATATAAAATCAATTTTAGTTTTTTTCTTTACTACTAGCCTGTATAATACTACACGTATACAATTCTATATTGTCCATGTACGCTTTTATAAGTAAGGATTGCATGTATCCATTTTTTATTTTAATAATATATGCTCTATCTACTCTCTAACTAAGACACCATAATATTTAAGCCTCTAAGGTAAATAGGTATCTATGTGTGCATCAACTAGTAGGAAAGGTATAGTGTGTTAGGTATATAATTCTTGTCTTTTCTATCATCCACGTGTGGATTATTCATATTTTAATATTCTAATGTTTTTTCCTATATAATTTGTATATAAATTTTTATATAAATATGTGACGTCGTACAAACCAAATAAAGATCTAATTAAGTTTTCTAAGTTTCTCTTTACCTATTAAATACTGCGCAGTATATTGTTCTTACTATTCCTAATGATATTTTATTTTAGGCCTTCCTATAATTTTATATAATATTATATAATAGATTTACTTTAAAAGATTTATTTAAAGGGGTAGAGATAAGTTGTTTGTATTATATGAAGTATACCTTTCCCTTCTCGTTGTTGTACTATAATATGAATATGTGTTGTACATAAAATTGTGTAGTGTCTTGTTCTAGCCATTTCATAATATATGCTCGTTATTTATAGAATCTAAGGAAAATGCTTACTTGTTCCCATCTAAATTTAAAGTAAGTGAATAAGGGATAACTTATTTCAAATGGTATTACTACTAAGGCAACGTACTATTAAACAAGGTATAACAAAGATAAGACTAATCAAGTACATAGCTTTCAATCCTACTACTTAGCTCTAATTTACTAGGATTTGTTTTGTACTCTCTGCTAATAAACCAACTATAATTGAATACGATAATGGAACTATACTAACTTATGTTCTCACCAAAAATATTAATATTACTGAAGAAAAAGAGGAGAAAAATAGAAAGCTCTCCTTACATTTTATCTTTTATAAATAGGGAGTTACTTGGAATAGGATTTGTATAGTATTTAGTATTGGTTTCGAAGAATTTATTAGGTATTAGGTTGTATACTTAGGTAAAAAAAACTCCTTAAGTAATTAGTAATTAATATGGGGTGTCATCCTTACTATAATGTATTATACTATGCATACCTTTTTTGTTTTGGTACAACACCTTTGGATCCTATTGCCAATTATTTGTCTTGTCTAAGCATAACTAATTCTAGTAAAGTAAAGAGTCCTTATAGTATAGGGTATAGGATAAATGAGAGTATGAGGTAAGTCTATATTTATGTATATTTCAATAGGATTTCTAATAGAATTTAGAATTAATTATTTCTTGTTATATAAGGTAACTCATTAAGGGTAGTAAGATAGAAGGAGAGCTCATATATTTCCAAAGAGTAGATAAGGTACTTCATAAGGAAAAGGCTAGGAAGTTCTAAAAAGATGGGTAGAGACATGTAGTTAAATCAAAGTATAGGTATCAATGTACATGCTTTTCAGAAGAACTTCTATAATGTGTACCTATGCAAAGTCATAAGTAAGTCAAGTTATTCACATACAATTCCATACGAGAACTTTATTAGGTCTAGGTAGTCTTGGTAAATGTAGATATAGAACACTAGCATAATTATAGGAATAACTAACTTCTCCACCTCTAAATTATATAATAGCATTGTTGGGTTTACATAATTAAGAGTCTTCTAGTACTTACACCCTTCCTCGATTCATATTTTGAAATAACACGTTATATACCATCTACTCTATGTTTAACTATGTCTTAGTAACCCCAAAGTTTTATAGGAGAGCTTTACTTACGCTTTCTATCGAATCAAAGTATTTACCTATTAAGAAGTTATTCGACTCCCACCATATTTTCTAGGTATATTGGGGTATGCTTTTACATATAGAAAGAATGGTTAGAAAGAAATGACAATGTTGTATTTAATTTAACGAATTCTTAATAAATTAGAATACTTGGAAGAAGGTATTATGCATATAATTCTATTTTGGAAGAGTTAGAATAGAACCATTCCTTTAGTAGAGATCTATCCTAGTACTATGTATATTCTTAAGTACTCCTCTTTTTCTTCTCTTGGTTATATTTTATTACACAACACATATTAGTCTTAGTATATATTATATACTCCTATATAAATTAAGTTCTATTTACTCTTGTGTCTAGTTGTCTAGCCTTTATATGAACAATGTTATAATACATGTACTTACATGTACTTTACTTACATTACAATATTTCCCTCTATATGATATACTATATGATAATATGATATATTTACAACAAGGCCTACCAATTCTACTTCATTTAAATTACTTGGCTAATATAGGTTCTAAGGTAAAGGTAAATGCCCTAGTCTATGTAGTGATTATCATAATGTATTCTTGTCAAGGTAAACAACTTCATGTCAACTTATAATATAGTGTTTATTAAGAGTAAGAAGGCATATTGCACGTAAAGAATATTTTGTCGAAATACATGCATACAATATAGGAATATAGGGTCGTAGAATCAATTAAGAACTAGTATAACAAGAGTGATCTAAAAAAATAAATAAGTTGGGCAAGATATATTCCTTAAGACGTATACCCTAAACATCTATGATAATACCTTAATGAGTCGTACACAAGTATACCCTTTAACATGAGATATATTTTCTACGTTTCTTTATTATAAATTACCAAGCCAATCCCCTATAGAAGTACCTTATATTCATGCACTACCCGGCCCGCAAGAACTCTATTTGGTCTATATATTATATACTACAAGAGAAGACATAGACTCCAATTACTTTTCATTAAAATGTGTAAGCATAAGGAAAGAAGTTAAGTTAGAAGGAAACAGGAAAGAGTAAGTACTGCCTAAGTTATACTATAAGTTGTTTAGATAAATAATAAAAAATAGAACACGTGAAATATACTTTGAAAGGGCAAATACTAGCAAGGAACCTTATAAGTATAGATGGGTAAGATATCTAGCCATTTAAATAAAGAGTGAACATGTAATACATAACATAATCAAGACATTCCCTTAGTAATTCTTCTATAGCACACTTCTAAATACTTCTAATCTAGTTCTAATAGAAAAAATGTGTACTTTTTTTTTTTTTTACTTGTCTTGAGGAATAAATAATGTAACTTAGGTAATGTGAGTAGTTCTCTAGAAGTGTATGTATATTATAACACCAAGTAAACAGGGAGTTGTTACGTAGCTACCTTATGCAATACCTAGAGCTAAGCAAAGATCTTATAACTTAGTATATCACTTATAGTTTCTAGCCCAAATAATAGGTATTTTTTACTTCTTTCGACACAAGTACATGCTTCAAACTAATCACTTATTGTATAGCTCTTTTTTAGTAGACAAATTAAACTATGTATATAAATAGGTCTTTTAAAATCCTTGAGTGAACACTACATAACAAAATATAGAGGATAGTTGTAACCAAGTCTTACAAAATATGTATGCTTCCCTTTATAGAATTAGAAGCCAAAGTAGTATGAGAATTATCACGTAATATAAGATATTATAGTAGAAACCCTAAGTAAATGAAGTCTTAATGAACCAATATTTCTATCCATGCTGTATATATAATAGCCCTCTTTTCTTTATAAACTCTAAGTAAAACAAGTACCCCATAAATATGAAATATATATATCCCTTCTCCCTACGTGTCTTCTTTTTCCAGAAATTTTTCAAAATTTGTTCCTATCCTTTCATGTACCAAAGTGAGAGCTTAACGTATTTTCTCGTTTAGTCGTTTAGTAATGTAGTACGCAACGCATACAACCTAGGTAAGGAATTTAATCCAAGAAAGTGATCTACTTAGAAGGGTGTCCTAATATAGATATGTAAAATAAAGATAAATAAAGAGTATAAAAAAAGATCTAATTGTATCTATCTACCTTAATAATAATTAGTTAATGACTATTATAAAAGACACGTGCTTATAACTTAGAGTTTGTCTTGTGTTACATTATCGAGTAAGGAAGAATAAGTCCATGTAGTAAATACCTAGTAGTACAGTATAAAAATTTACAAATACAACTAAACTAAAGTAAGCTTTGGGTAATATGCTTATAGGTAAGGGGTATATTGCTAATCTCTAATAAAATAATATGCAAGTACTCGTGTTTCTCTTCTAATTATGTAATATAAGGGAAGTGTTCTATATTGTTCCGCCTATCTTGTATTCATAAGTTAGCTCTATTTGTTGTATTCCAAGTAATTCTTAGAGGTATCCTTTCTACTTAAGTTTCTAATATATATATATTAGAATGCGTAAATTCCTTTCATCCCTCTTATTTATATTCGTGGGCGAACTCTTCTTAGTTAAGTAAATTATTGTAGAAACAAGAAAGCGCATATTAATGTGTATAGGTGGAATTATTCTTAGTCATAATATACTTATATAATAGAAGGGAGGAATATCTTGTTCTTGGTATATTTATTTATCATGTGTTCATTCTAGGAAAGAGGTTTACTTCTCTTAGTTATTGGAAGTGTATCATCTATACTTGTTACAAAGGCCTTGTTGTATAAACTATACTCTATCCTTTGTTCTCCCGTGCTAATACATAAATGGTGTCATGTAGTACTAAGAGCCCTTGTAAAGAAATTATCTAGGTATGTTGTTTCCTAGTTGTTCTTTATAAGTTCTTGGTGAGAGTTAAATATAGAGTAGAAGGATAGGTTTATTAAACATTTGAAATAAGTGTGTACTCAGGAGATATCAATGTTAGAAAGGGAAACTACCTATCTATTGGTTTAGTAAGTAAAACCCTAGTGAAAAAAGACTCCCTTTGTAAGTTACCTTCTCTTTTTGTCTTTGTGAAATGCATACTTTTTAGAAACCCTATTTTTATTCTTTTTAGTTATTAGTAACACTTAAAGTATATACCTCAATGTACATTTCTATTTATTAAATAGACTTTGCTTTGATAATAAGATAAGAAGAGAATATAGCATGCTTTGAGCTACACCTAGTAAATTGATTTTACAATGAACTAAGACTTGTAATGGAACTATAATAAATGGAGTGGAGTGGAGTGAGTAATAAGGTAAGGTAAGCCTGAAGTATTTGTTGTATTTTTTCCTCTTGACAAGCATTCCTCACTTAAATCTCTTAGTTATAATTAGGTTAATAAAATAGAAAGTATATAAGTATAATTCAATAATTCACAAGTATTAGTCTCACTCCTCACTATAGGGTTATTCATAGGCAGATATACCTTCACTCTTGTAATATATTTGTTCATATAGAATCTATCTTATCTCTAGTTACTACACTCTTCTTGTTTATAGTATATGTTATAGTATGTGTATAATTCTCTTAAAGTACCCTTGGTTAATCATTTCTTAGAGTATTCTTATCTTTAATTTACCTTTATACTTTCCTTATTATATTACTAATCTACCCCTTTCTTTCGTTCTTAAAGAACTCCTTCATTAGTTATTAGCCAGCACATCACTCCTATATTTTTTTTTGAAGCATCATACCTACACTAACTAATTAAAACGTGTTCTCATATAGAAAATAGAATCAAAGTACACAACCAACCAAGAAAAATGTATAGAAAGTCAGTGAGCATAGTTAAGAACACCAACTAAAAGTTATAAGTTCTAGAAAACAAATAAAGGTATTAGAAGCATTTCTATTTATTAGTAAGGCATACTTAGAATCTAGAAAATAGATTTATTAGAATATCCCAACAAGCAAAGACTACATAGAATATACGTGTACAATTATAGTGCTTTTATCTTTAGCTCTCTTCTTAATTTATATACCTGGTGTCCTCTATCTTATTTTAGTAGTCCTAGGTATTTCTCTCTTACATTCCGTAAGTATTCATTTCATATCATATAGTATAGTTCGTGTTTCATATCCCTTAAAGTATTTACCACAATTAGCTTATGCTGTGTCATATTATTCAATAACAATTACCCAAAAACCAGAAGAACCCTTCTCAAAGATAAATTTAAGTGAACATGTGGAAGAGAATGTTATTGAGGATAGAGTAAAGAAAGAACTAAGAATATTAAACAATCTATAAGTATAAGTGTATAACTAGGAATATCCTACCTAAGTATAAATAATATAAGACAAAGAGAAGTGCTAGCAGGAAGAAGAGGTACATTAAAATATTTTTAAGGTATCCAGTAGGAAAGTATTGAGAGGTATGCCTCTTAGAGTTCTATTACAACCACCTTACAATGTTTTGACACAAAGTAGAAGTTCTTTTTCTTAATTAATACTTTCTAATTAATTATCTTTCTAACTATTTTTCCAAAGGAAGAGGTCTAGGTCTATTCATAAACTTATACCAAAAATCATAGAATATGAACGAATAGAAACGTATAAAACAACGTCAATTCTTTATTATCATTCTAGATAGAAATCTCTGTAAAAGATGAGTCGTGATGCATGCTACCTT
The DNA here is from genome assembly GCA_026545765.1 of Plantago major. Classification (NCBI taxonomy): domain Eukaryota; kingdom Viridiplantae; phylum Streptophyta; class Magnoliopsida; order Lamiales; family Plantaginaceae; genus Plantago; species Plantago major. Next base: position 161,027 of record JAIFAC010000016.1, on the reverse strand, counting down.
TTTTTACCAGATAACCTTACCTTAGGGTTTATGTATGAAATTTGTTGATTACTACGAAGATAGATTATACAATTAGAAACGTGCCCTTTATAGACATTATTTGAGTCCTCTCTTAAGTACCATTTTTATAAGTAAGCCCATAGTAGCACATTCTAGAAAAAAGAAAGAAAAGAAACACATTATATTAGATTTATTTTTTAGTACTGATCCAATATCTTTATCATTTTCCATAAATACAAATAAATACAACATTAATTAAGAAATACATTATTGCTACTTTCTTTATAAATTGACTAACGAGTTAAGAATTTGGGCATTGTTTTGTTACCACAATTCTCCTTGTAAAACAACAAACATTATTATTTATTTTGTCTTCTATATCAAAGTATACATTTAAATGAAAGGAGAAAACACTAGAATTAGAAAATTGTTTATTATGTCTTTCATCTATCTTGAAAAGCGTAAAAAGTGTACAAAAACTCATTCTATTCTGAATTCTACGACTAAGTACTATAAAAGTAACATCCCTCTTAGCAAAAAAAACTTTTAAAGACATTTTTCCTTGATTTCATATTTAAAGTTAACTTATTACTAAGGTATAATTTGACATTTGACCTAAAGAAAGCTCTTTTTTAGTTGTTATTCTTTGAAACCATTTCTTTCTTATCCCTGTGTTGCTCCTTAGAATTGACTATTAGAAACTAGTAGAAAAGTTCTAAAAATAACTATTCTATTAGTTATCCTTTCCCTTAGAAACATTAGTTAGAAGAAGTTTTTATGGAAAATATGCAGTTCTCTTCTTGGAGTCTTAAATATTTATTATACCTTGGATTGAATTGTCGCTCTGTTGCGGGTGTAAATTTATTATCCTTGATAAGTTCTAATTCGATTTTAGCTTGCATGCATGACTACATTAAAATACAGAAGAGAAAAGTTTAGTCATAATTTATTTTAAGATCAGAAAGAAGATAAAGAAAGAAACAACCACGGATTCTATAGTTATTATCAATATGACATGTCCTAGATTATCCTCGTGCTTAAGAACTTTTTGTTGTTGATGACCTCTTTCTGCCCCATTTTTATGCCTGCTGTGCTTAGCTTCCTATTCATTATATACAATCTATAAGGCCTTCACTTGTGGGTTACCTTCTGTTACCTTCTTATAATTTATACTTTTACGCAAATTATACGCTATGAGCTACAAGCTTTCATTCTTTGACTATAGTATACTTTCTTTTACACTAACTACAGTTATTTAGGTAGGGTATTGCTATTAATAGGTACTCGATAGGTACTCGAGGTTATCACTCCTAGGAGCTTATTATTCTATATAAGTAAGACATAAAGTCAATCAAGCTTGTAAGAAAGAGCACTTTTTTAGGGATAGTGTCTATATGTCAGATTAGATATAAAAGACTTCCTTTGTTTCATTTTATTTAAATATATAAATATACGTCTTCTTTATTTTTGGATTATGAGAAACTAGATTACTTTGTTTGACGGAAGAGCATTATTCATTACATAGTACTTACATAGTACTTTCCATTAATAGTACTTTCTATAAGCAAGACAGGAAGGTAATATAAGTGTTGTATGCCTATAATACATGTGACATCATTCAACCGGGGCACGGGTTGCATAGAGACAATCATACTGAAAGAAACGACATGCAGTGGCCTAGGGCAACCGGTCATTAAGTAGACCGTGCAATGTGACACGGACATGGATACGGCGTCCATTCGAAGTATAAGACAAATCTTAGCAAATCGAGTACACTAACGGTATGCTGTGGCCACGGAGAGAGTGGTCATGTTTTGACCCTGCTGCATATGACGATGGGTGGTACCCGCTGGTGGATGATGGGCATGGATTTGATGTCAGCGACGACGCATCTAATTGGTTAAATTGGAACTGCTAATGGTATGTTGTAGCCTAAGCGTCCTGAAGTAGTAGGCTTTTATCTGTGAGGTAGGTGTTACCGGTGTTATGGTATGGGCCATGCATGAGTGTAGCATTGGCCTAGATCAAATGCTAGTAAATCGAATACAAAAAAGGGTATGCGGGGGCCTAGAGTAATCAGTCCTAAGACCTGGCCTGGCATGTGGATTGTGTGTGACATGCATTCCAGGCACATGACCATTGACCGATGTTATGCTCTCGCTCGGGGAGAGTGGTCGTAGAAGACCCTACTGCATGTGTCATGTGGTGTGGTGGAAGGTGGATCGTATAGGAATCTGGGCTTATTCCCGTGAGAGAGGTATACTCGTTCTGAATGAACTGGATAAGTGTGCGGACGACTCGTTTAGTTGTGGATGAGTATGGCACAGAAGAAAGGTTTCTTCTCTAAGCCAACTCTTGGGCTATGCTGGTACTATACTATAGACCTACTGACTCCCGTTAGGTTATAGGGTCTCACCGTTCTCGACTCTATTAGGTATTGCTTACTTGAGATGCCTTGACGACTTCTTACCCTTTCCACGGCACCGGTCACAGGTGAAAGGAAAGAGACATTATTGCACAAAAGGCTTCTTGGCTTAATTCGATATCTCAACTGTGTTCACGATTGACATGCTATGGTTCCTTCTATGCTAAGGCTAAGGTTAAAGCCTTCCTGCTTCTGCTCGACTTTTCCTTAGAATCAATTCTTCTCGGTCGCCCTGCCTAAACCAATCATCATGTCGATTCCTAAGCCATTGATTACTTGGCTACAAAACAACCGTACTTGTACTTGGCTACAAAACAACCGTACTTGAGGCTCTGACCTCATACGGCTACTACTTAAGAATAGACGTTCTTTAGATATTCTTGTACTTTCGACTTTGTTCTTCTTTCTTCACCCCGTATTAATCAACGAGTCGACTTTGGCTTCTCTGTGCCATACTTCGATCTTCCTTTACGTCGTTCTGGAATGCCCATCAGATCACGTACACCTCGAATACAATGGAACTTTACACCAGGCAGGTCTTTCACACGACCTCCCCTTACTAGCACCTTGGAATGTTCTTGCAAATTATGACCTTCACCCGAGTTGCAGAGAACAATCCGAACTAAGGCATGGGCATTCGTTCTTATGCTACCCATTATCATTACCTTTGTATCACATGTGTGGCCCAGTCCATAAGAGCCATGAGGACTTGACATCTCACGACACGGGCTGACTCATGCAAGACCTGTATGCTTATCTAGTTGTATCCAAGCAGACTACCAGGTAATCCTGTTTGCTACCCATTCGCTTTTGGCCTTCCCTCGATTTCACTCCTATACAAGAAATTCCACTCTCCTCTGTTTTGCCTCCCCCAGAGAAATGTCTACTAATCCTAAAACTGCGCTCAATACTCCCCCATGGCACCTCGGTCAATAATAGGGTCATCTCCGGTGACACTTTCTATAAGGTTTCTAGTTTTGCCTCGCTCAGTCGTTCGACAAGTCTATTTCTCAGTAAGGGTTTTGGACGAGGGATCGTTTTTCTCTTCCATTCATTTTCTAGCTAATGAGAGTTCTGTTTATACTAGGCTAAGAACACTACTAGGCTAAGAACACTTGCCCCCTCCGTCTTACCGCGACTGCTGGCACGGAGAGGCTTCTTCTTCCTCTTTCTTCTTTGATTCTTGTCATGATGTCACATTCGCTGAAAGAGCAGCGAAATGGCCCTTCATCGATTAATGTAGGCAACTTCTTCACTCACGCAATATTGCTGGATCTTAGCCCATTGTCCAAGATTCCCCGTAGGAGTCCGGGCCCTATTTCAATCCCAGTGTGGCTGCATCGTCAGCTTGGTCATACCTGCTCTAACAACCTACCGAAGGCTAACAGCGCTTTATTTTCTTAGATAGACTTAGGGATCTATCCCCCAAACTGGTAGGTGGATTCCTGCGTTCACCCGTTTGCCACTTAGCTTAGAAACTTGATTGAGAAAAAGCTATGTTGGACTTGCCTTAGGCATCTATCTAGCCTTTCTTTCCGGATCAAGCTCCATGTTGTTGCTTATGCGTGTGATTGTCCGCCTCTTTCTCTGCTCTGTCTTTTCATTCAGCAGCCCTAACTAAATACAAAGGGAAATGAATCTAAACATTCTAACAAGAGAAAAGTTAGACTACTAAAGATTTATGAATAAGGGGTCAAGGAAGTAAAGAAGAATGACTAAGAAGAGTAGTATAAATAAAAATAAGTTTAGTAATATTTTTAGATCTAATAAGCTTTTTCATTTTCCTTATGCAACTTATATAACTGTGATTACCGTGAGAAATCCTTATTAATTGTGTGGCCAGCTCGTGAGAAAGACAGTGCACTACCTGAAATATCAAATCGAGTCAAGTAAGGTACAGTCCTAGATACTTTCATTTTCTATCTTCCTTTCTACACTACAAATACTTTACTAGGTCCATTTCTATAACAACACATTTATCTTGGTTTGGTGCTTGAGATAACTATCTTGGAATATACAAGTGAAGTATACTATACTATACTCCCTCTTTTCTAGTGTTTCTTAACAACATTGATTACTAACTCTATTACTCCGTCTTTCCTAAGTATTTATATGAAATCCAATACTATATGACCTTATACTCTATACTCTCTTTCATTTTAGACTATATTATGTACACTAAACAAAGCTAAGTACCTTAATAGAATATTGCTGCTAGCTAATTTATTAAGAGGGATACACTATAATCTTGCTGTTTACCTTTTTATAATAAAACGAATATAGGAGAAAAGAGATAATTTTACTATATTTTGTTAGATTGTGACTACCAATAACTACATACATGCTTACTTTTAGACTTCTTACTTATCTTATGCTTAGTAATGAGTATACATCTAGCTTTCCTTTAATAAACCAATATATTTGTGCTTAACTTACAGCATTGAAATTTATACTGCCTCTTAGTTATGTTTACTTGTTCTCACTACCTTATTTTACTTATGATTATATATATATATATGAGAATGTCTTCCTTAGCTTCCTTGATTGGTGAAATAAAACTTGTCTCATAGAGTTATAACCCATTTCTTTATTATTTAAGTAGTATTTTCTTTGTATAGTACTAGTATACACGTAATTAAGTATAAGAAATCATTGTGATAGGTATAGTAAAATATTATAATGAAGATAGAAAGGAAGTCATGGAGTCATTGATATTAGTATAGTGTAATTTGGTGGTATACTAGAACCAAAATATAGAGATTATAAAAGATATGGGTATACATACGTTAGAAAGGAGGAATATAGATCTTACAAAGAGGTGTTTATTTAATAGATAGATGCAAGTACAAAAGTTGTTAACTATCTTACTATAAGAGTATTATTTTATTACTGGGCTAAGAAGGAAGGACTTATAAATTACTACAACCTATACTTTTTTTATATACTACGGCATTGAGATGTTACTTAATTAACTTACCTAATTATCTATATACACCTATTACTCTATATTTAGATGTGGACATTTACTTGTTGCGTCATATATGGATTCTACTGCCAACATGGGGAAATCTACGTTCACTTAGAGTTGATTGATTCATAAGGACTCCTATCTTGTACTTAGTAAAGTATATTTGTGTTATGGTATTATAAAAATAAGGCAACGAATTAGTTTTTATTAAGTAGAGATTTGGTAAGGTAAAGGAAGAAGAAGACAACAACTTAACAAATCAAGTAGATTATAAGCGTAACATAGAAGTACTACACTAAAAGTAATATAAGAGATTCTGCCCTAATTTGTGAAGAGAGACAAGGCATATACTATCAGGGGCTTATAGCTTTTATTAACTCGTTTATATTTATATTAAAATTTATACTAGAGAAGGAACATAAGTTTTATCAAAGGCATGTACACCTATAACTATATTACCTAAGGAAGACTCTTTAAAAGAGTAAATATATATATTAAACCACTAAGTAACTCTAATTTCTCTATATTCTATCTCACCTCTATCTATCTATCCTATCTTGGTACAAAACTAGTCTATGTAACTCACATTCTTAGTATTCTTATAAAATAAAAAAATGACTTTCTTGTTATGTTATAGTATTATAACCTATATAGTTCCTTTAGTCTTGCCTTACCCTATAATGATATTTATTAAAGAACGATATATTTCAAATACTAAATTACCACATAAAGTAAATGTACAAAGAATAAGAGTAAGAGTATTAGATCCTTTCTCTCCAAATTAACCTAAAAATATAAGCATAACTAAAAACACGTATTACAATCCTAAGTACCACCATAAATTATAAGAAATAGTTGACTAAAAAGGTTTAGGCGCTACAACATAAAAATAGACTACTCACTAAATAAAAAAAAAGTAAGAAATCACCGTATTAAAAATTAAGATTGTGGCACAGAATACCAATACTAAAAAGCACCAATATTTGTAATTCCCTAAGAAGATATATTTCAATTACGGGGAGTTTATGTTCGTCTATATTTGTAAAGTCCATCATATTTGAGATCAGGATTGTCGTTTTAAGCAGTTTATTTTCCATAATTTAAAATTTAAGTACATTGAAATTCTCACGCTTCTGCCAGGTTATTATCCCCATATCTATCTGGAGTTAGTCATATCACGGGGCCTTGGGCCTTGTTGTTGATTTTCTTTTTATATATCTTATGGTTGATAATTGATATCTGATTGATATAATTCTATTTTCTTTGCTCCTGTAAGAAAGATACAAGAGTTTGACACTTACTTCCTTTACTTTCATATCATAGACCCCAAATTTAGGTATCTCTACTATAAAAAGCAACGTTATAATGGAAAAAAATATGCATGAAATATTACGGAAATAGATTTTTTATGCTGCTGGCATTGAGTTCAAAGTAAAAGAAAGATTTGACTTGTATAGGCCAACTTTTTTTTATAAGTTCAGGGAATGCACCACTTGCTATTATTTTTTTATTTATATCCTTTGTTCGTTGTATATCGAGCCATTTGTTCCTTTTTGCATAACCCGTTCAATTACATTGTTGGAATTCTAGCCCTATATCTAATCTATTATTCCTAATTATGTACTGAAAACAGAGTAAATGACAAGGAAGAGATCTATATATTATAAATACTTAGTAATAAAAAAAAGGGTAAAAAGTCAAAATATATAACCTTAGTTAGGTAAACAACATCAAGTGCTGGTTATCATATTAACTAAATAGGAACTCGTAGAAATATAGCTATACATTATGCCCGATACTAATTGCTTAAAAAGGTAATAACAGAACAGCACCAAGATATTCAAAAGATCAATTCTGAAATATATTATGGGATTTAGGCTAGAAAAGTCGAGAATATAACGTGTAAATAAAATATAAAGAGATCCGTCCAGAAGGAATTCCTTCCTGCCCGGAAATTAAAAAGCAAGAGAAACCACGAAAATAAAGAAAGAGTTAGTTAAGTATCGTATTATAAGAAATACATAGTTCTGTTAGTAGAGTTATCTTAGGAATATAAGTTAGATCTCATAAATACATACATAGTTTGTAAAATACCCGTGATTAGGGGAGGGTAGTCATATTGTCCTATTTGCTTAATTCCGTTATATACTGCATAGATTATTAAAGTTGTTTTCTATTATAAGAGCAGAGTTACAATAAAATATAGATTTAGTGAACCAAGTTAACGGCAATTACCAAGGTACGCAACTTAGCGGGCATGGTAGAGATTACTTCAATTATTCCTTATGACTAAATATATTCTTTTCTCTTGGTTTCTTATATAACAACTAAAAATAAAATAAATATGCTATGGGTAACACCTTATAGTATGCACCTAAGTATTATATAATATGACTACAAAATAATACATGCAATGAAGTTTAAGTTTAACAAAATGAAATGAAAAGTAGAAGTAAGACTTTACCTAATACAACAATTGGGGATCGAACAGGATAAAAACCTAACTTAAAATATAGTATGTGGAAAGGACAAAAAGAAAAGTATTCTAACCCGGAAAAAAGTTGAGGATGCCCAGTAACGTAACTCATTACTAAAAAAAAGTTGTATACAATAATGAAGGTAGTAAGGAGTAACTCTATATTACTTAGTAGATCAAATAGAAATAGTTTATTACTACATGTAGTACTTTTCTTCTAAATATTCTTCTAAATGTAATTCTATAAATGTAAACCAAGCACTTAGGGAGTTCTATACACTGCACCTCTAAATCTTTCCTATACTTTCTCCTCGAACAAGCGACTACATATAGATGCACCAAAATGATACGTGTCTTACGTAATTAGGTACTAGAATAAGACAAAACTTATATTAGACTTCTAGAGAAATAGTTAGAAGAACCTCAATCAACCTCCCTTTCTATGACTTATATAAACTGACCTTTATACACACTTAAGAAAATACAGGATTGGTTACGTTCTAAGTATAATAAAAGGTGTCAAAAGAGAGTCTATGATCAGATTCTTCGTATTTCCTGAATTAACAATATTTTATAAAATAGAATCCATGTTGTAAATTAGTTGTTGCCCTAATAAGATAAGTTATAGGATAAAGAGTTTTTTAGTTTAACGCATTTCATTTATAGTATAGGTAATATAGAGTACAAAGGACAAGTAATACATTATTTTAAGTAGAACCTAAAGGAAAGGAACACGCTTAGTTAGAAGATAAAGGTAGTTAAGAACACATGTATTATGTACTATACCCTCCAGTGACTCCATATTAAAAAGATCTTCCTTATTTAAAAGCTATACTCCTTTCTTAATAATTTAATAGAAATAAATAACGTCTTGTAGAATAAATTGACATGAAGTTGCTTACCTATTCATCTTTCTATTTACTAAGTATAACCTCTAGCTAGCAAGAAAAGAAGATTACATAACATGTAATAACTTCTATGTAAGAACTATACCTATGATGTTTAGAATACTTGGAATGTTTTATCTATTATTTATAAGTACCACCTAGCATACCTAAAATTGTTTACCTCTTTCCTAAATGAAATTACTTACTTAAGATTACTTACTTAAGAAGAGTAGCACCTTATAATAAATCTATTTGTAGGATAACCAAGAGAAAAAGTACGCACGAAATACACCTTATATTCGTATACCCTTTCCAATAACTAGTTGCATATCTATCAGGAAAGTACACCAAAAACGAAAGCATTTTATTTTATCATGTATAGTATTTTCCTAGTTAATTATTATAAGGAAGAAAAAGAAATAAAGTCAATACACTACAAGCCCTTCTATCTATTTTAGTCATTACAATTACGAAAGCTATTTCATACTACGTGAGTTTAGTATTAGATATAAGGTACTTTCTATGTTTAGAATTTCCCATGCTAAGTTATGATTTCCTATAGTATCTTTGTGTGGGAATACAATGCAAATTATGCCGAAATAGTATATTTTAAGTAAGTTAGATAATCTTCAACTAGGTATTAAATTTATGAAAAAGAACTACCTATGACAACAAACAAGGTATATTTATAATTTAAGAACTCAAGGAAGAAGGAACCAAGACAAACTCATTACTAAGACTAAAAGACTAAGCTAAGGAAGAATACACTACGGGTATTGTAGGATCTATAAAACTACCAACTTATCTTTAGACTCGCGCTTAAGATATTCTTGGGTCTATGTAGAAAAGCAAAGTCGTATACTAAGGGAAGTAACCTATAAATAAAGAAAAGCTAGGACTCAACAACTATAAACATGACAAGTTCTATCCTACATATAAGAATATTTTACGTATAGGCACATTATATACTTCTTTCTTGTAGTACTTATAAGCACGATGTAAGGAGACACTTACTGGTTCTATGTACTCTTCTAATTTATAGTAAATTTATAGTATAAGTAGAATTGGAAGTGAAAGACATATATTATAATTATTTATTAGAGCTTATTTAGTTATTTGTGAAAAGTATACTATATCTAACATACATAAGGAGTCTTTTAGAAGAATTAACTAAGAAAAATATTACATAGATGGTGAACTCGTTACTATAGAACTTTAGAATTTATTATATGCAGGCTTGGACAAAAGCTCTTTTATTAGGGGATGCCCTATTTCATTATCCCTTAAAATTAACATCATTATTCTATTTTGTAAGAGTACTTTATTACTAATCACATCTATTATAGAAGGAATTGGACTTAACACTAGAATTAGTTTATCCTTTTCATAGTCTTAACATAGTATGCTATTACTACCAAGATGACAACTTCCAGAAGGAAAGAACCTATAATTGAACATAAACGCGTAAGGATTATTCTAAATATAAAAAGATTAGAGGATGGGAGGAATTAAATTAAAGCTAATAGAATAATAAGGTACTCATTTGTAAGCAATACACACCATAAAATAGATAATCGGAAAGTACTCTTAGGTGGTAAATACTCTATGGAAAGAAGAGGTCGTAAATTTAGCTTATGTAAGTTAAGTAGAATGGTATTACACTTAATATTGAACTTATGATGTAATAGTTGCTAAGAAATGAAAAAGGAGTAATGTGAGTATATCATCTCTTCAGTAACTTTTTTAGTAAATAGAACCCTAGAAGAAAAGTAGTATAGAGTCATTAACTTAACTAGGGATAGAACTTGTTTTTAGAAGGTATTACCTTATCTAGAAAATGGTAAAGACGTAGATACAGAATTTATAGTAAAATACATGTATAGCTTAGAATATCCTGTTTATAGTAGCTTCTTTCTTCCAGGTTGTTGGCATGTGATCATCCTAAGAAATCTCTTCTATCTAGTAAAAATAAGTTTTATAATAAGCATGCCCCCTTGAAAAGTTATCTTGGTATTTTATATAATAAAGTATAAGTAATATTACACTAGGTTAGAGAAACAATATAGTTAGGTATAAGCCATTATACGCATAATAAGAGGATAGAATGTACATCTTTGAAAACACAAAGGAATATTTTTAGCATTTTTACCATAAGACTTCATTAGACTAACCCTTTCTATTATACATATTCTAACAAATCCAAAGCTTAACCATAAAGGTATTCTTGTTTGCCTTATACAATTAGTGTACGCCTCTTACCACTTATATCGTAGTTACATTATACACAAAGATATTTACTAAAGGAGTCTTGTCTTAATATAATAATAATTTCATTGCGCAGTCATACAAGATTCCTATTACATTCCTATTTTCTATTATTCTATCTCATATGTATTCCACCTTTATTTCTATACTGTATGTACTCTTATATTGTATTTCTAAATTCTTAGCAAATCGGTTAAAGTAAGATAACTTAGGCAAGGTTAATTAGATGTACAAGAAAAATCAAAGGCAAAGGATAACCATAATTTGGCAAGGACTGACTTATAATTGTTAGTGGGAAGTACTCTATATCTAGTAAACCTGCCCTAGTAAAACATTAGCGTATCTAGCATGATTTGCTTAATACAATTTATCACCATTAGCACTAGTACCTCTATAGTAGTGTCTTCTTTATAGAACAAATTAGAAGTCAATATAAGTAGATGGTCTAGAAGAGTATAGACAAGAATACACTTATAAACTAGTAAGTATAGACTTACTAATAAAATTAAGATATAGATTGAATGTAATATATTATAGCTGATTGGTAGTACTACCACTTGTACATAAAGTGTTTAAGGAAAAACACTCAAGAAGAATAAAGAAATTCACCCTATCGGTTAGTCATGAATTTACTCCTCCGAGTAAGCAAAAGGAAAGAGGCCTAAATTACTAGGTTCGGTTTATAACTTGTTAGGGGAGACAAGGGAGATTTGTGGGAAAGTACTCTATTTGACAAGGATACATTATAATATCTCCTAAGAGCAGAAAGTACCAGTAGTAAGCATACATAATACATTACATCTTCCATGTGTTTTAAGTATTGAGTTATTATAATATTTATATACCTTTTTTATTACATTTAGGGCGTTCATGTTGTTTCATAGATCCTTACTAAAATAAATAAGTACACGTTCTAATATAAATTAAATCATAAAGGTAGAAATCGAAAGGATAAGAGCTCGCAACTAAGGGAATGCTTTGGTACATAAATACATTGTTGTAACACGTAAATTATTTTGAATAACTAGGAAATGAAGGATATAATAAAGGAACTGGCATGTATTCTTAAAGTAAAGATTCTGCTACAAATTATTAGAGTTTATTATATTATAGCTCGCGCGATAAAATAGAGTAAAGATTATACCACATTTCAAATAAAACAAGGACTTAGAACTTAGAGTACAAGACATACTATATCTCACAAATTAGGGGTTAGTTATCATATTTCAATCTCCTTTTAAGTTATATTCTATATCTGTAATAATGAGTCAATCCCTAGTTGTCTATTCATAGTAAGTAGCTATCCCTCCACCTAGCATGTCTACAGTGTTTGTTATACCTACGATGTTTCTTCTATTCTTATACTACACATCCCTAGTAAATACTATTCCTAATAATAAATAACACCAATAACGCCTTTGCTATAGTCATAATAAAATTTAGTAGCCCTAATAAAAATAGTAAAGAGAATGTGTAGTGGATAACTCCGGAAATTTAAGTAATGATCTTCTTCCATTTTTCCTAGTCATTTTTCCTAGTAAATAAAAAAATATTCTAGTACTAACACGATTTGTAAGTAAAACACCAGGCCTAGCCCAAGAAATAGAGATTATATGAGTCCTTTTTCTTGTTGTAATTCTTAATAATAATAAATAATTAATGAGTTAGCGTAGTTTATAAAGCATAATCTATTAGTGCAGTTTCCTGTACATAAGAAGCAATCTCTATAATGTGCCTTATTACCCTTCATATCCTTACCTACATAACTATATAATTTCTTATTTCCTACAAAGGTTCTTTCTTTCATTTAGTTGCTTATTTTTAGTAGAAAGGTTTTGTTCGTCATAGATCGAAGGAAGTCTCTCTGCTTGTAGTACATTATGCCTGGACTCTTATGTTCTTTTACCTAGCGTAGTTTCTAGAATTGCTTGCATTGTATTGAATCATGAACCATGACTTTAGCTAGAACTTTGCCTTGTGCTGTACTGAAACATAACGATGTGCTTTGGTTTAGGTCTAGAGTATGTCTTCCGATGCTACCGGCTTCTATATCCCAAGAACAAGTACTACTCGCTTATTCTGCAAGGCTTTCTCTTTCTGCATACTTCTTGGGAAGTTACTGGGTGATTAGCTACCATCTCTGTACACTACTACACGAGACTTGCTTCGCTGTACCTAGAACCGCAAGTACCCAACAAGAGCTATGGTGCGTACATGATGTTTATGCCCTATTCACTAAGATTTATTATACTAATTCTTTTCTTAACTTAAGTCATAGTTTATTAAGCAGGGCACATATACAATTATAGGGGGTTGGAGCCCTTAAATAATACTCATCGTCTTGGTGCAAGTACTACAATCTATTCCAAAAGAGTTAGTGATGTAATTTCAAGGAACACCTATTTTAAAGATATACCTGGCATTATAATAATTTCTATATGTAAAAAGTAACCTACGAAAGAAAGGCAAATACGAAAAAACAACACATTTCTCTTTGGTTAGCGCAGACTATGTATAATAATCCTCTACCATGTCTACAGTGTCCTCTTTACCAAAAAGACCTACGCAACATATACATAGAGAGTAGGATGCTTAGATTATATTACTTTAGTTTCCTGGTATTTTAATTACTTTACTGAGTTACTTAGTTATGAGTAGACATTTTAAATAATAGCAGGGCTTTCAAGCCAAAAAATATTTAAAAGGTAAAGTAGAAGAAACAGGAAAACTACTAGAAAATGGCATATTTTAACTATATCTCATTCTTGTTTTTCGTGATATGGGTTGTACTAAAAGTTATTAGGAATTGACATAGTACGCCCTATAAGTCCTATCGCTTTTGTTGACTAAAAGTATACTACCCTATTTCTAAGGGAAAAATCTATCACATAGCATGAAATTGAAATGTAAAGACTTATTAACCTATTCTTCTTGTACACCATCGTAATTGTAATCAACCTTGTAATTTTATAGTATGCTTCCTTTTGTGTTTTCTACAAGACTCTTATTATCTTATCTTAGATTATCTAATATCTTCTTTCCGGTTTTCTTACGAACGTCTATTTTTTAATCCTACAGTTCTCTGAGTCTTCTTAAGTTAAATACTTAGTCAAATACCTTGTTGTTAGTGCATAGCTTTTTTGGGAATACCCTTTTCTTTTAGTAGAAAATTTAGTAGAAAAGTGTGGAAAGTAAAGGCGTTATGTTTTATTATTATGAATTGTACTTTGTTTAAGCATTTATTATAGAATTGGGAGTTGACAACGTTGACACTGTAATAAAATATATTTACCTGGTAGAAGAAATAGAAGTCTAACATATCGCATTTATGATAATCTTTAAGAAATCTTCTTGAAGTAAGAATGAATACACGGCCTGTCGCGGCAAAGCTCGCCAATTCTGAGTTGTTGAGTACCTAACGCCTTAATTAGTTAGTTATACTTAGTTATATCTCTCTACCAACACCTCTCACATTAAGGGCAAGTAAAAAGGGGATGTATTCTTTCTTATTAAGTTAATATTTTTAAAATTGATTGGGACACCTAAAAGTTGTAAAAAAAGATCGTGTTGCAACGAGGAATTCTATTCGGCTAGTAATTGAAATATTGACAAGGACTCTCTTTTATTAAAGGCAAGCATCGAGATTCATCAAAGCCCCGCTAAAATTAGATATCCTGCCAGAAGAAAGAAATAAGGAAAGTACACAGAGGTGCGTAAGTTAAGTTATATAACTAAGTTCGTCTATTCGAATAAATAGTTGTCGATATATCCAAGTATTTGGAAAAATTGGTAAGCAAAATTTATCGTGAGGAAGCTAATTGGTTGATGGATTGATAGCCACCACAACACACATATTCTTTTTTGTAAGTAATTCATTCATTGACACAAGAGCTTAGATATCCGTTCTAATATCTAATATTCTAATAACTGTTACACCCATTGTAAATAAAAGCAGAACCGGAACTGGCAGCAGAGTCATTAGGGAATGAAAGCAATGTAGTAAAGTTTATTTGGTTAGAGATAGAAATATGGCCTTCCGTTCTACTCATGTAGTGTTATAGTACTATAGAAATAACTAAAAAGTGTCTTTTCTTTTACTCTTTTTTATTAATTAATATACGTTTCTTAAAGTAAAGGTAAGCTATGTAGAAATAAGTTTCGTTCTCAATGCATTTATTTCTTCGCGCAACCCTGATTGATTATCTCACCAAAACTAATAAAGTATTGCATATGTCATATTTAGTCTTGTGTATTAATTACTACCGAAAAATCGTAAAGTAAAAAAAAGGAGGGATTTCAAAGATTCAAAAGAGATTGTCGCATCGAAGCAAGTAGAGATCAAAATGTTGGTGTAAGACAGACAAAAAGCAGCCAAAACTCCCATGTTTAATAATCTAAATCTAAATAAATGCTTGTTAACAATTTGATTATCGCATTTGTAAGTGTAAGGAAAGAACGCCTTCTATACTATTAATTATTATTTTTATTTAATTTATATAACACCTTGAATTGATAACGGTACTACATAGGCTTAGCACTCTATTTATTAGTATATGCTATAAGCTTTCACCACTATCCTTATTGTCTTTATCGAGGTAGCACGTTGCCTGCTTTGAAATTTAAATAATATAGAATTTCTCCTGCTGCGGGGAATCTTGCTGCTTTGGCTCTACTGCGTGTTTTAGTGAGGTAATATTGTAAATATAAATAATGGAAAGATTTCTTTTTATCTAGAAATGTAGTTGACCTATTCACTACTACCCTTCCTTACCTTAAAAACAAGTGCTTAATAGCCTTTTAGAGGTTCATATCATAAGACAAAAAAGATAATTTATTAGTCGATTAGATGTATGTCATAGCGTAGCAAGGATAAGAGAAAAAGGGGAAAAGTACGTAATTACTAGTAATTTCCCTAGGTACTATGTTAAAGAAAGAAGAAGTATTTTTAAGTACTGGCCAGTCTTGTAAAGAATTCGGCATTTAGGATACTATTTTGATTTGTCCAAAACACGACTAAAAAAATATGTTGGGCGTTTGCTGCTGTGTTTGCGTAATCTAATCCATACCCTCCTCTGTAATATTCATTCCTTGCATAACTTCGTCCCTGCACTGAGTACCCAAGTCATCCTTATTTATTAAGTCATATCATTCATTGAAGCTCTCCCTAGTTATTTTAATTCTTTGAGTTTGCCTTTATTTTATTTAATGCGGAGTTATAATTGAAATTAATTATAGAGTACTTAAAACCCGAAAAAAGTGAAGTAGATAAAGATACATTTACCAATATTTACCAATTTAATTTATAGAATAGCCAGAATTAGTTACCATTTATACTTACTAGACTTCACTTCTTACTATTTATTATAAACAATCTGGGAGAAAAAAGAAAAATGCTGCGTATCTTTTTATTTCCAAATCACGGCATTCCATCCACAAAGATTATTTATTATTTTTGAATTATATCTTTGATAACCTAGATTTTTTTATACCTTATGTCCACAATCTTATGTTCTGTGTTATAACTGAGATGTCTTGCCCTTAATGATATTCAAATATTCAATACAAAGCATGCCTTACATGAATTTATTAGCTTATATTTATATAGTATAATAATTATTATATAACGTAGCATCTTCTAAGCAGTTTATAACCGGGAGCTTCTCTTAAAGAAAAAACTATAGACGAGAATGCTGCTCGGTTTCATAATTTTTTTATTGTTTACAACTTAACGTAAGAATCAGGATCATGACTAAAGTAGGGAATCCCCCAGATTAGAACTATTCCTCAAATAAAGTATCTATTAACGAAGACGTATGATTTTATTGTCATTGTCCTTCCTTCTTATAAATATGTTTGGTGCTTGTTCATCTATTATGTTGCAGCCTACGACATTTCTAGTTAACTCGTTGTGCTGACTTCCATTCTTTATAGCCTTCCTGTCCTATATTTATATATATAGTAGTAAATAGAATACCTTTCTTTATAGGTTCTGAGCAGTTATATACCTGTCTTGTTAAGCCATATTCTCGTATATGCAAAAAGCGTTACTTGGAATTCAAAAGATCTATAATCTATAAGTAATACAAATAATACTATATATATAATACTATATAATCCAAAACAAAGCAAACCCTATTTTATAAACTATGTAAAACAATGTCAAGTCTTAACTATTACCCTAGAAACTTCTGGAAATAGTAGACTGTGATTGCTGTTTCTGATCTTTATTCGTTTCGTTGCAACTGGAGAAAATCTCTTTCTTTTTTGTATACTTTTGCCGGACTCGGTAGTTTTACCTATCTGACTTCTATTTTCTTCGTAGCATCTTTTATTTTTTATTTAGACACAACACAGCATTTCCAAATAGCGCTATTGCAAGGGATATCGTCTATTTATTAGGGATTAGAACACTGAACACTTTGAGTTGGAATTACTTTC
Source organism: Plantago major (assembly GCA_026545765.1). Classification (NCBI taxonomy): domain Eukaryota; kingdom Viridiplantae; phylum Streptophyta; class Magnoliopsida; order Lamiales; family Plantaginaceae; genus Plantago; species Plantago major. Next base: position 143,568 of record JAIFAC010000016.1, on the reverse strand, counting down.
TCTTTTGAAATAAAGTAGGTATAGCTAGGAACTGTAGGATTTTAATATCAAAAATATGCTTTCATTGGGTTAGTTGACCTTTTTCTTTGACTTTAGTAAATATTTAGTAGAGAGATCTCTTCAGAAGTCGAAATGTAATTAAGGGTTGAGTTTCTTTCTTTTAAAATATTTCAAAATAAATTTATAGAATTAAAAAAAATAACTAAAACTTATGACATCTCTATAGACATCTATTATATATTCCTAGCAAGAGAATAAAAGAACTTCTACAATCTAATTTCCTTTCTTAATCTATACTATAAACACAAACAAGTACAAAAACTAAAAATATAATATACCATACGTATAAAATGATCTTAGGGTTAAAGGCTCTACTACTCGGGAATATAAATAAAATATATCAAGCATTCACAACATAATTAAGGTACTGGAATTCTTTCACATTTATATATCTGTTGTAGGATGTTTCATTTTGGTATTGTTAGTACACTCAACCCAATTTATTGAAAAAGGAACCGCACTATTACTAGAGAGAAGCTTTGTTCATTATAGGAGCAATAAGGAAAGAAAAATTCATTGCTGGTATTGGATTTGGATTATTATTTATCCTGAGAAAAGGGAAATAAGTTCAACAGCTGTCGTGAAAGTGAAAATATCTAATCGAATTCATAACGACGAAATGTGTAAAATTTACATCGTAGCGCAAATAGAGGGCGGAACAAGGAAGGTAGAGTCAAAGTACGGAATTGTTTTCTCTACTCTATCCAATATAATCGGGTTTTCTGGATCTATGTATTAGACCCAATTTCAAATTAACGTCTTTACTAAGAAGAAGTCCGTTATCAACAAAGGAATTCAACCCAGAGTGGGGAGGTTAAAAACTATTATCTCTGTATACTGTATATAAATAGAAATCTGTAGATAAGTAAAATTGTAGAAATAGAAATAAATTACTCATGAGGAAACAAGTGTAGCATATGTTGGGGCATATATTATATAGAAAGAATCTAAGGGTGCTGGTCTAGAAATATTCTGTTAGAATTCTAAAATAAAAGGTACGTACAAATAATTTAAAAGAAGTATCTCTTCCTTCCTTATAAATGAAAGGCTTCGGACTAATACTAAGTACATATAGATGACGTCGTACCTGTCTAGTAGAAGACACGTCCCTATATGAGAAAACTTTTGATTGATGAACTTCATAATTTTTTCTCTATCTGCACATTTAAAGATATTCTAAGCTTTATCTAAGTCAACTCAATCAATTGACTTATTTAAGTGCTAATAAGTATAACATAAGAAGAAAGGGATTTTACTTTACGGAAGAATATACTATAATATAAAATAGAATTAAAAGAGAAGAAATACATGAATCAAAGAAGGTTATCCTATGCCATTAGTACTAAGGTAGGCCTATTAAATTAATTAGAGCTAAATATTTATTTTCAATAGTTGCTACGAGAGAATATATACTGTAACATTACTAACATACTTTTCTAGGTGATTGCTCTTAAAATGATATTATAACACTACAAAGGCTTTCTCTTTGAAAACTATAGACTATACTACAACTCACACAAATGCTATATTACTCTGGGTTACTAAGATAAAAAGTATAATTGAATAAAGAAGGAATGTTAGCAGATGTCTTAGTTCATAAATATATATAAAGGTAAAAAAGATATAAGGGTAAGTGCGCTTATATACAAATAAAGGGATTGGGTAAGAAGTCTAGGGAAATAAGAAATATTAGTTAGTATGCCTAAGTTCTAAGTGTAAATAAGGGAAGTCTCTAAAAGGTGCTTCGTCTTATACAATCTAGGAGCTAACACAAGCACTAAGTTAAAAGAAAGTGTATTACCTACGTTCTCTTCTATAGGAATCTATCTTTGCACTATCAATTTATCTATTAGAGTTAACTTGCTTCTTATCATATATCATAGTTATAGCTCTAAATATAATAGGACTCTCTAGTATGTATATCTGCTATAGAATTTTATAGAGATCCTTCTTATAGTCTATTTAGTAAGGAGTCTACAATTAATACCTTTCCATTCATTTCTTCCCTAGAGTACAAATACTATGTTATCACCAATTAACTATTGCTACTGGGTGTAATAGTTATTCATTCCTTGTTTCTTAAATTAAATAAAATATGAATTATAAGGAGTAAGTCTTGGATTATGGCATATCATATCATATCATCACGCACCACTACTTAAGTTAGGAATTATAGAAGGTAAAGCACATACATATAGTTGTGGAAGTTCTAATACTAATATAATAATTAATTAAATATGAAGCGTAAGGTATGCACTTATAATATAAATAGTCTATAAAATAAATATAAAATAAGCATGTGTTCTAAGAGAAGTATCTAATAAAGTATAATATTGTTGTCTCCTTAGTACTTACTATATGGTGTTTCCTAAATAATATACCCTATCCTATCAAAGTAACTCTTAGGCAAATAACTGTCAAATGCTTTTGTATTATTAGTAGATATACTTCTTTTTCTAGGTACTCACGTATATAAATTTATAACATGTAACATAGCACAGTCCTATTATTCTAGAAAGGGAGTAGTTATAGAGTAAGCACCTAAAGATAACAAGTAATAGAACATGTACGCATAAAGTAAAGTAGTTTAAGGAAGCAAGGAAAGAATTAGATCTTAATTATTATATAATAATGTGTTGTGTTACTAGCTAGGTATTGTAGCCTTATCATCTATATAGAGTATGCTGCTGCTAGGTAAAAGAGTGGATTAAGATAATATTAATATTTCTCTGCCCCTTTTTATTTATAGAAAGAAGCAACAAGTAGTTCTTAGAGTTGTTATAACTCTGCTGTATACACGTTTAGTATTATACATCACATATTTTATATAGTACACAATAAGATCTTTAGTATAGGAAGTCACTTAAATAGCGAGTATCTTCTATCACACACAACGAACAAATATAAGAAATGTACAAACACAATAAAAACAAAGTCTATAAGTCCAGGAGAATGTACCCTTTATTTAGATAGGAGTCTATTACCAAACATGTCTTAGCTAACACTATGATTAGATTCTTCTTTTATACTCTTTTATACATAAACTATATACTTTTATATTATAATTTGTAAGGCATGTACTTTTAACATTTATCTTCTACAACTTCTATTTCATATCCCTTTCATCTTCTAGGTAGAGTGAATCCTTCCCAATATTATTTTAGATTTTAGTACACTTAGTAAGTAGTACACTTATAGTAACAAGAGAGGAGTGAAAGAAAGAGTGTGGTAAATAACTTGGTTTACTTATGTTTGCTAGAGAAGGAGATTATCTTAATTATACTAATACTAGTTGTAAGCTTTCAAATATGATATAATACTTGGAATCTTAAATCTTATATGTTATGTACGTGTCTTTCTCCATGTCCTAAATAAGTTCTTTCCCTTATATACACTTTTAGGTATTTACCTTAATAGCTTGTGGTAGTACTACCTCTTATGGCTTATTCTATTTTATGTATAGAGTTCACCCCGTTGTGTTATAGCTTCCCTTTAAAATTAATTTGGTTTCCAATATCTAGAAGGAGAGAAGTATCCAATGTATATAATCTAGTATAGAAGTCAAGTATAAAATGTATTATCACGAGCTAACCCCTCTTTCCTAGAGTCTTGTAGGAGTAATTATCTTTCTCAGTAACAACAAACACCAGACAAGTATTGAGCAACGTACTATGTATAAAGCTATGTATACTTAAAGAGCAGGCACAGAAATATTATATTAGGAGTCATGAAACCAAAGATATATAATAAATGAAAAGAGTAAAGTACTATGATAAAGATAACATGTATAGCATAAATTATATAGGATTGAACCATTGTCCCTTATAGTATAAAGCGTATTGCCTAGACTAAGACTTGACTTTACTATGTAGAACTTATAAATTTAAAATAAAACACCTATGATCTTCTTTTTGTTATGTTAGGTAAGAAGCTACTATACTCTTGTACATATAGACAATCTTCTAGTAATTGTTTATGATAGTAAGAAATTATACCCATTATATAAGACATGTATTCATTTGACTTAATTAATTAAATTTTTTTATAAAAGCTAGTTATAAAGTAAAGGAATATTAGGAGAAATACTACATTAGAGGCATAAAAAACATTGTTGTCATGTCATGTATAGTTAAAAAATAGGATAGAGGTGAGAGAAGACATCGTAGGTTTAATCCCTTGCAAGGTAAATGCAAGGTAAAGATTTCTTATTCCTAGGCTTTATTAGGGAAAGTAGTTATTGGAACTTAAAAAATATATGAGGGTATGCGCTATAGTATACTCTTTACTCGTTATTAGTTATAGTTTGATCTTCTACATCTCCTATTAGTTTATATGAGGTACTTACTAGCATACAACATTTTCTTATTAGTTATATTTGAAAGTAGCCTTTTTTTTGTACCCTTCCTATAATTTTTTGGTTAACAACGTATACTTGGATCTAAGCTTGTGTTTAATCTCTATTTATACTTTATTTTATAGGCATATTAGAAGAGAACAACATAAATAAATAGAAATATGAGATACTTTGGGAAGAACTTCTAGATACATTTATAAGGGAACATGCATAATATTACTTATACACCAAAGAAAGGGTACAGTACACGAGGTAAAGAAGGAGATCTAGTACTGGCATTAAACTACCAAGATTATCTAAGGACTACACATGTTATGCTATATTGTCTCTTCTAAACAACTAAACTTCTCTATATTTTACGTTAACACCTATATAATTTTAATTTGCTTTTACTACATAGAACTACAAATAATATGAGGGTACATATACTAAATAATATTAACACTATAAATATGTAAGCATAGTAAAATAACCTTACTTTACTTTCATCATCACTTAGGAATATAATTACAAATAATACATATACATACAAGAACATATTCTAAGATAAGACCTATATATTATTCTAGTACACCCTTGAAGGAATCCTATCCATTATAAGCTATAAATAATGACAACCTTAAGTAACCAACTCACTCTTTTTGTTAGATATTTGTTAGAGCACTAAACTCTTGTAGTATATAAAATAAAGTAATAATCCAGACATAGTTGCTTTGGGTTAAAGGAAAGATACATGTGATATTCTAAAGGGATAACTATATTTTTGTAATAAGTGAACAATGCAAAGACCAAGAAATGGCGTGTCTAAGAAATTATTTCATCATCATATCAAATAGAGTATAATATAAATATTAAGTTAGCTTTATTAAAGAGTGCCTTGTCTTCCTTAATATTAAATATAGAACAAGGGGAAGTCTTATCAAACAAGGCTAACTGCCCTTCCTGAAATTATGAATTAAATTATGTCAAATTGTGACTTTATCATAATGGAGCCTGTTCCTTGAAAATCTAATGTAGGGTATAATAATGTTTTCTAAATACTCTATAAGTCTTTTCCTATTTATCTAGTCTTAATAACCTAGCTCAATTTCTACATTTTATACACGACAAAAAAAAGGTATCCACCAACCCCGATCCTATTATCTTTTACTTATTCTTTATATTGTATTGAGTTGCATAATTTACGTATCATGCTATTTGAAATGATTATCTCATGATTTGTATAATACCTAGATATATAGTATTTTAATCTTGTAATAAGGAGCCCATAGTAATCGTCGAAGGATTTCTTCTAATTAATAAACTAATATATGCATAGGTAATAACAATTCAATAGTATGGTGAAGGTAAAGGAAACATGTAAAGACAAGACGCGGTAAAACAATGATGATTTGCTATAAAAAATTACAATGCACGCTCTAATGAAATAGGGTAATAGGTAATATTATGAGTTGTAAGTACGTAACATGCAAAAAGAGATATAAGGATAAACACACGGATAAGAATGAAAATGCACGGTAAAGAATTGGAAGTACACTGTCAACAAAAACTAAATTTAATAGAGTTCCTAACGCATGACTCCTCTTTAGTAAGTATATCTTGCCTCTACGACATAACGCGCCCTTGTTTTGTAATAGCTTGGGTAGTAACAACAACGCACATATAGGATTGTTTTCATAAGTTAACTCATTATTGAAGAGATTAAAGAAAGGTATTTCCACAAACAAAAGTACTATATTTCCTCTTCCCTACTTTACTGATTAAATAAAGGATTTATACACGTCAATTCTAAGCTAGACACATTAATTACTCTACCAAGAATATTCTATGAAGTGAAGTACTTAAGCCTAAAGATTCTAATAATTCTCTTTTATTTTATACATGTTTTACTCTTACTAGGTATACACAAGTTAACAAACTTACCCTATAATTACATTTTTGTTTTATCTCTATAATAATTCTATATTCTATACTCTATACTATGTCACCTAATAATAATATAATAAATACTTTGCTTTAATAGTTGTTTCTAGACATGCTTATAATGAGTACTTAAATATAGAATGAAAAGCTAGTAACTATATGGTTGAATCATACATAAATTGGGTTCTTTCTTAGCTTAGGTATGGTCTTACATTAGGGTTATATTGGTACTATACTTTTTTTAATGAAGAGACTCCTTAGGACTAACTACTAATTATTTGTTCGGTCTTTCATTGCTTTTCTTCTAGTTTCTCTTATATTTCCTACATGGTATTCCTTCTCAGGTTAGATTCGTACAACAATATTAGGGTATCCTTCTACTTTATAGTTCTATTTCTATATATATATTCCATAAAAAAAAGACTTAAAACTATTTATTACTACAACAAAACCATACACTTATCCCTTATTCACGTATAGCGAGCGTATTTATCTTTTCATTATACAATTATACAAATTACCGCGTGTATTTCTATCTTTACTACAACGTCTTATATTTCTTCGCAAAAACCAACAACTATTAGAGGAAATAATACTAAACAAGGCGTAGACTTAACCAAACAAAGGTAAGAGGAAAATCTATTTGTTGTAGTACTATGACTGCTTCTAGTAGGTAATTATATTACTTGATAGTTATCACCCAAATCTATATTAGGTATATACCAAAGTGTGTTCTATTCATGATATCATTTCTCAAGGCTCTTTCTTAGGTTATTACCTTCACTACCTCCAATAAATCATGTTAAGTATGCATAACCAAAAACTATAATAATAAGTGCGTTGTGTACCTTGTAAAAATGAAATGGCTAAGAAGACAAAAGCATGGTGAATAAAGTATAATCTTCCATACATATAACGTAAAGGAGTAAGCCGTACCAATCAATTACTAAGATCTTACTTTACTAACAATCTTTCCTTATCCAATGATATGTCTTGGGTTTATAAATTCTATATTAAAGTACCAAAGCTCACAAGTCCTATTTATGATAATTATTTAGTATAAGAAATTCTACTAAAGGAACATGTTATTTATCTTTATTCATTTAGTATTATAGAACTAAGTAGATTTGTTGACTGCAAATAAATTAATAGTATACGCTACGCTATAGGGTACGTTTTCAACCGTTCTTTATTATATGTAGATAACTAAAGGAATACGTCTTCTATATAAATTGCTTAGATTATGAAACCTAATTGACTCTTGGTAGTACTAATCAAAAAAATATTAGTAACTTATATAAAAAGGGGCGTATAATATAAGGCGTATAAAGATAGAGGATTGCTTATATATAATACATATAAAAATAAAGCGACTTAAAAACTATACAAGGTTGTTTGAAATAAATAAGTACCCAGGTGAAATACATAGTGTAAAGCAGTATTGTTGGTATCCTAAATAGTTGTATGTGCCTCTAATCTAAAGGGAATGATAAATAATGGGTTAAAGTGTCAATGCTATTACATTTTTTACATTATAGGTATTGTGCCTTGTAAGAAAGAAAGGGTTGTTATCTAAGTATTTCACTATAACCAATTTAACTTAATTAGATAAGGATAATCCTATATGTTAGACTATAAATACTCTTTTGGCTTATTACTAAGAACGAGAGGTTAAGAACTACTATCTCTAATAATTCTTATACACCTCAACTACTTTTTTAGAATATAATGGGTATACCTTTTACCTTGCACTTTTTTATCTAATACATCTACGAAAGCACATGTTATTAATTAGTCCTCTTTCCTTAATGAACAAGTATTCTCCTTACACTCTATTTTATATACAACTACAAGTTTACCCAAAAAAGATATTTCGCGATACCCAAATTTATCAAGTACATTTTCTAAGAGTAGTGATTGTGTCTTTATAACAAACATTATAGTTTGATGACTAAGTCCACTAAATAAGGGAGCTATTAAGGGTAATAATATTCCACAAATACACTTCAAGTCCTGGGTGTTATATAGAGTGTTATTAAGAGAAAAGTACTATAGCTATTAATAAAGGGAGTTCCCACTATAAAGTTATTAGACTTCATACTAACTAGTTGTTTTGCAAGTGTGCTATTATCTTACATGAGTACATGAAAAGTAAAGAGAGGTATTGGACTTCTTAACTCTATCTAACTATGATCTAAAATTTATAAGCGTGGTTATACCTGGCATTATTAAGTGATTCCAATATAAGTCTAAAAAAAAAAGAAGAGGGGTATTACTTTTAGTAGGTGTACACAGTTTATCTAGAAAGCAATGATAGAATTCAAATACACCCGCATAGTAACAATATATCACAAATACAAATAATAGAAAATCCTGGCGAAGTACAAATTTCATTTAAATATATGAAGACAACATTCTTATATAAGGGCAAAGGGGAGAGCTCTTAGACAATCAGATAGCAGGATACTCATAACTACTATAAGTAAACTACTAGCAAGGAACATTCCTAGTATTACATAATTCCGCAAGTAAACCTTTTTTCCTATAAATGTTTAAAATAATGCATGCTTTCCTCCTATTTTGTATGTTATCTTATATAAGCTCATATAAGGGTATTCTCCTTGTAACCTCTTTCATTTTATACTATTCTGTCTTCTTCTCTATTTAGTCTTAGTTCCCATTTCTCTTTTCTCGCAGGATAAATTCTATTTCATTTTAATATATTCCCAAAGCACTTCTTTAACCTAAACTAGCTATATTTGCTAGATACTTGGTACAACATAAAATTGGAAAGGCTCATAAGTAAGGAATTGACAGGAACTTTAATAGTATTCTATATTTCATTAAAACAAAGTTAAGGAAGTGAAAGGTATTAGTTATATTAGCATTTTATAAAATATAAATAAAGAGTGTATTTAGGGCACATAGCGTACGGTAACTACATATAGTAAATTACCTAAGAAATAATTATATTCACTATACTTTCTAGATAGGCTTATTTATAAATTTAGGTTAAACCTCTCTTCAGTTTCTTTTCTTTTTCTTTTCTTACACGTCTTTTTATGCAGTACTATAACTACATGCATGGGATAAAGCACATATAATTTTTATAACAACTATTATTAGGAGTCCATCTTTATATTATTTACTAGTCTAACAGCAATCATCATCTATGATATCAAATATTTCGTAAATCTTCCATTATCCCATACTACTACTATTCCAATTTATACTTAGTTCTTGTCCTTTATAACGTGAAGTATACTTTTACAAACAACAAATATATAATATATATATATATATATATAGTAGGGCATCTTAAAGAACTAAGACATAACCATAATAGTTTAACTTATTTTTAGGTCTACATGCATATATAGTTATTCTTTATCAAATATAGGATCTAGTAGTCTAACTTTTCTCTTGTTAGAATGTTCTTTTAGCTTTGCTTTTTCTGTTCCTTCTATTTCCTATTATGATTCGCTTTCTATATTCTTTATTTATCAGCTTACTTACTTACTTACTAGAAAATATGCTTATTCTTGCAGTTACACATTACGCTTTCTTTGTATGTAAGTACAAACCTACGCCGAACAACATGCAACAAGACCCTTCGACTCTCCTCAAAATGCTCTTGTACACCTATCTGGCTGGCCCTAAACATCATCTTTTTGCTTTTCGGACTTGCACTAAGTAAGTAGTATAGGATCGCTTGAAGTCAAATTCGGGTCTTTTTGCTTTACTTATCGACCCGAAGGAAAAGTCAATGAGTTTTTACGCATGCCTGTGCTAGTTAGGTTTTTTTTCTTCTGTTTCCCATTACGATCCATACTTGCTTTCTGTATTGGATCTTCCTGGCGATTAAGAATTAAGAGTAGATAATAATTGTCTTTTTTCGCCTTGAGAGAACTGTGTATTCCACCACATATTACGCTTTGTAAGCACAAACCTACGCCGAACGAAAACAACATGCAACAAAGCAGAGCCTCTGAATTAACGACACTTTTAGAAAGCAGAATGAGTCAGTTTGTCAGTCACTTCCAAGTCAATGAAATCGGAAGAGTTGTCTCTGTCGGAGATGGTATCGCTAGAGTCTTTGGATTAAAAGATATCCAAGCCGGAGAAATGGTTGAATTTGCCAGCGGTGTGAAAGGCATCGCACTCAACCTAGAAAACGAAAACGTTGGCATTGTCGTATTTGGGAATGATACCGCTATTCAAGAAGGAGATCTTGTTAAACGAACTGGTTCCATTGTCGATGTTCCCGCAGGGAAAACTCTTCTTGGACGTGTAGTCGATGGCCTAGGACTTCCTATTGATGGGAAAGGAGCACTAGGTACTCATGAACGACGACGCGTTGAAGTCAAAGCACCTGGTATTATTGAACGAAAATCTGTACACGAGCCAATGCAAACTGGATTGAAGGCTGTTGATAGCCTAGTTCCCATAGGTCGTGGTCAACGCGAACTGATCATCGGAGACAGACAAACAGGGAAGACAGCCATTGCTATCGATACCATTTTAAACCAAAAGCAATTGAACAACAAGGCTGCTTCTGAGAAAGAAAAGTTGTATTGTGTCTATGTAGCCGTTGGACAAAAACGCTCCACAGTGGCACAATTAGTCCAAATTCTTGCCGAAGGCAATGCTTTGGAGTATTCCATTCTAGTAGCAGCCACCGCCTCTGATCCAGCTCCTTTACAATTCTTAGCTCCCTATTCAGGATGTGCTATGGGAGAATATTTCCGAGATAATGGCATGCACGCCTTAATCATCTACGACGACTTGACTAAACAGGCAGTCGCCTATCGACAAATGTCATTATTGTTACGAAGACCGCCTGGACGTGAAGCTTTCCCAGGAGATGTTTTCTATTTGCACTCACGATTATTAGAAAGAGCAGCCAAGCGTTCTGACCAGACAGGCGCAGGAAGCTTAACTGCCTTACCAGTGATTGAAACCCAAGCCGGAGATGTTTCTGCTTATATTCCTACCAACGTCATTTCTATTACCGATGGCCAGATCTGCTTGGAAACCGAGCTCTTTTACAGAGGTATTCGCCCCGCCATTAACGTAGGCCTTTCCGTCAGTCGAGTAGGATCTGCAGCCCAGTTAAAAACCATGAAACAAGTCTGTGGGAGTCTAAAGTTAGAATTAGCCCAGTATAGAGAAGTCGCCGCCTTTGCCCAATTTGGTTCAGATCTAGATGCAGCTACTCAGGCATTACTGAATAGAGGAGCAAGATTGACAGAAATCCTCAAGCAATCACAATATAGCCCATTAGCTATAGAAAAAGAAATCTTAGTCATTTACGCAGCAGTGAATGGCTTCTGTGACCGTATGCCCTTAGACAAAATAGCAGACTTCGAAGAGATGATTTTAAACAAGGTGAAGCCAGAATTACTGGAGTCATTAAAAGAAAGCTTAGCAAGAAAAGGCGAATTGGAAGCCTTCCTAAAAGAGTGTGCCTTAGCCATGGTTGCATAGAACCACCTGCAGATCCCTCATAAGATAGCAAGCAAAAACCGCTATGATATTCTAAAGTGCGTGAGACTTAAGTAGAACAAATACGATGTTAGAAGGAGCCAAATTAATAGGTGCCGGAGCCGCGACTATAGCATTAGCGGGAGCAGCCATAGGAATAGGAAACGTCTTTAGTTCTTTGATTCATGCAGTAGCTCGTAACCCATCGCTAGCCAAACAATTATTCGGTTATGCCATTTTAGGGTTTGCGTTGACGGAAGCAATAGCCTTGTTCGCATTAATGATGGCCTTTTTGATTCTCTTTGTCTTTTAAAGTGCAAGTAGAAGGTTTCCAGTAAGTCAGTAATTTCGTGATTAGCTTAGTATAAATAAAAAAAACAGAATAGAATATTAGACCCCTTTTCCGAAGTCACCTAGCCATGACCGAAATTGCAAGAGAATTTTCCCTACGCCATCCTCATTCTATTGGTGCAGATAGCACGCCTTTGATTTCGCTTTCTCCTATGAAACCCGAGCTTCCATTTAGAAGACTTAAGAGATAGGTACCTGAGAGATGTCTGCAAGAGTCCTAACCTGGAGGACTTTTGGTAAGACACTACTAAGGAAAAGATGCAGTTCATTTTCCAGTCACAATTAGTAATAATTGAAGTCTTCCGGTTTGTTTCTAATTGTCGGATCGTATCAGGCAGAGTCTTCTTTCAGTCAAAGACCTCGAAGCAGTCGCTGCTCTAAGTCACTAGCATTAATACCATACCTTATATATAATAATATAATTCTATATAATAATAATAATAATAAATAATAATAATAGAATTATATATATAATTCTATATAATAATAATAAATAATAATAGAATTATATATATAATTCTATATAATAATAATAATAATAATAGAATAATAATAGAATAATAATAGAACTATACCTTATATGAGCCCTTGTTGGACTTGGAAAATAGTTAGTAGATACATTTCTTGATTACCTAGTCTTTCTTTTATCCTTTGTTATGTGCGGAATTGTCCGTATTATCCTACTAAAAAATAGAAACTTCGTAAAAGAAAGAATGAGCTGTGCTGCCCAGGTACAACTCACTGAATGAACTCCTTAGTAAATAGTAAAGAAATTTGTTGATTACAAAGAATTGATAGACTCGAAAAGAGTCAATGATCTCGAATATAGACTTAGTAGCTACTGCAAAGACACATTAACTAGTACCCATTCATTATTTGGCAGTTGATTCTTATTACTTAGTACAGGAATTTTTCCATATTCCTTTTTCTATAGCCGTTTGTTTGGGAGAGACAGGACTTACCCCTACACTTTCTTCTACAATATGCCTTTGTTGCACAATACATTCGAAACCTTGTGAAAAGATTTTAAGGAAGAGAGAAAAGTTGAGGTTTGAAGTAGAATCTATTACTTACCACTTTTGAAAGAAATATTTCCTTCCTAAATGAAATACTTAAATTTGATGATTAATTTAATTAGAAAAAAGCAAGAATACAAGTTTGTTTACTTTCTACTTGTCAAAATGTTTCCTTTATTTTTATAGCAATCCTTTATACTATTTTTGCGGCTTTCTTATCTAATCCTTTCTCGTATAATATCATATGAAATACTTAAATGTAAGAAAAATTCGGTGTTTATTTATGTTGCAACAAATATGGGTGGGGCTTCCACTCCTCACTCAATCAAAGTGACTTTGGGTTTAGTTAGTATAGAAGTGAAATATAGCATTAAAGTATTATTTATTATATCCAGATAAATAGAAAAGTTCCGTCTAGATGTCAATATAGAATTGCATAGAAAATCTAAGTCGCTCAGTCTTTCTCCAGTACCAACAGCGGGTGGATTTATATCTAATTTTATATCTAGTAGGCTTTCTATTTTGAGTAAATTCGGTTAATCTTGTTTGTATGCAGTTCAATTGTTGGTATGTTACGTTTATTACGCCTAAACGTTTACCACCCGTACGTAGTAAATGGTTTTGTGAAATGATACCTTTCTTTTTTTTTCATTCATATTCATATAATAATTAATAATTATAATTAGACCTTTGTTTGTCAGTTTCCTGCCGTTGTTTTTTATGCATTACTCTGGTATAGTTTTTTTATAGGCGCTAGTCTTCGGTCTTGCTTTACCATTCTTTTTCAGATATTCTTTTTCTACCACTACCACGTTTTACAAATTTATACTTATTCAATCAAAAATTGAGAGACATTTCTAGAGTGATATTTCTTTGCTAGCAAAAAAGAGGACTTTATTATTTTCATTTTAACATTCACTAAGCCAAGTTTTATTACAACAAACACAAAGATCTTTTACTAGTAGGCTTATCTCGCACACCGCCTCAACCAATATGGCTAATCTTTTTCTCCTTTTCATTCAGTTCTATCGACTAAAGCGAAGTAACTAATATTCTTAATAAAATATGGTGGTGTTTAATAAAATACTCAATCCTTCGCGCAATGTACTTCTTAATAAAGGAAAAGTATCCCATCTAGCGGTTAGACATGGATTTTCGTCTATAAATTAAAAACTAAATAAAAAATAAATCTATTTCGGATTCGGGGTTAAATCAAATTAAATCAAAGAGGAATAAAGATGTAATGTAACTCGATCGATAACAAATTATGTAGTAAAAGACAATAACATAGTTCTTAGCTTAGTTAGGGTTATTCGAATTATAGATATTATTATGAGCAAGTACTTCCTAATTTATTAGTATCCAAGGTTTCTTTTACATGAATTTTAGTTAGTTAGTCTTTAATACTGACATGACAATAATATATAAAATAGAATAGATATAAGAAACTTGATCTGTTGTTGAGTCGATCTCTGCAGACAAAGAAGAAAGAAATAGATAGAAGTAATTCCTATGAATATATTTATTTGCAAGCCTGCTCTACCGAAATGTGACTGGGTTCGTGTAAAGTCCTTGGAAGTTACATAGATAAAGAATAGGAGTAAGTATTTCTTTATTACTTTGTTTGCTGAGACTCTTAGTTATTAGATAAGTCCGTGTTCTTCATAATTGGGTATATTTCAGTTACTATGTCCTAATATTTATATATGTTGTTCTATTCTAGGTATAACTATAATATGTAAAGTCTTCTATATGATGCTGGTACTAAATACACAATGTAATATATGATATATAGATAGATATCTAACCCCTTCCCTCTATTTCTACTTATAGGTATGTCTACTTTTCTAATAGGTATTGCTGTTTGTTGTGTTGTTGTTTTATTTCTAGTGAATTTGAAAGACAGACCTTATTTGTGTAGTGAATATTCTTGGTCACTTGGATGCGAGGTGTGAGAGTATTGTAGATGATTTTCTTATTTAATGAATAATTTATCAAATTGGGTATGTGTATACCTAGACCTTGTATTTGTACTAACATATTTCTAACATATTTTCGAAGGGTAGTTAATTGAGAATAAGAATCGTAGCCTACTTAGACTATAAAGAAAGACTATAAGGCGTATGTACGGATATAACTAGACAAAGTAAGTAAGAGTGTATCCCTTATTTGTTGTTTCAATTCCTTCCTTACCTTATATGATTGTATATTAATTATGATTTTATATTATTTAGTAAACAGTACAGTTTAGAGAAAGTTACTTTATTGATAAGTTTAGTAACATAACAAAATGAATGCAATATATGAATCAACTAAGATAACTAAGAAGGATTTCTAGTTTATTTGATGAGGTATAATAAGATATATTTCCGGGAGAACTGGTATACTCTAAATGTATTCATTCCTCCGATCAATTTCGATCCGAAAGGATGCCTAAAGCCACTTACTTTAGTTTAGCATGTAGTACTGATAATCTGATTTAGTTGTAAGACCAAAAAAATACATTTTTTACATTTTCTTCATATGGACAGTACTAAGACTAATTAAGACTAATAAGTCCTTCTGTATCTCTTGCAACATGAGGATCTCTCTCTGATTTGTGATTTCTATTATACATACACCCTTATCCATATTGATAACGTGTTTCACATAAATCTCATTCATTCATTCATGTATATGTTTCCACTATCTTCTATGTCTTTTAGTAAATAGTAAATGAAAGGATATGGTGGTTCATATATCTATAGCTGATGATTTCTTTTTTGACTATTTTTGTATATGTATAACGACAAACTTAGAGTAGAATAATAAATAACTTATCTTATTACGACACCTAAAAGGCCTAGTATTTGATATATTTAAAAGAAAAAGGGGCAGGGCACTCTAAGTATTAATCCAAGGGGATTGAATATTTGTTGGAAGAGTTTCTTGTAAAACAACGGATTACCTAATAAAAGTACGAACTTTTAAAGAAGACTCAAGGAGTAATTAAGATTTTCTAAATATTTTGTTATATCTGTTATCTACTAAGAAGTGTTCTACTATTAAATCTACGAAGTCTTTGGTAATCCTTTTTTCATTCTACAGAGTTAATCCTAGCCAAACCATTTAGAAGGTCTACTTTGTGATTATTTTTTTTTTGAAATTTGTATATAATCCACGTGTAAGTAATAAATATAGTAGGTCTTTGATGATGCCGGCCAATATAAGGTTAACTAATAAGCTAATAAGGGTCTATGGATTATGGAAAGCTTGCTCTATCTCTATATGATGACAACTTTGTCTAGTATTTACCTTTTTTACATAAAGAATATTCTCATTTGGGTAGTTATGTGATACCCATACTATAAGCTGGAAAAGAATGATTATTAAATATATTATATGGAATACAATACAAAGAAACTAAAACAAAGATTGATGTGTACTTATATGAGGTATTATAACTAAGATAGGAATTCCCATATATCCTCTATTCTTCTTTGACCAGGTAACTAAACTAGATTTAGACTAAGCAGAGGTGTTGTAAAGTATGTAGTATATAAACCCTTAAGAAAAGAAATATAGGTGTGTATAAGAATATAGCGTATGTAAAGCAACGTAGTATAAGTTACTTAAACTAACATAAAAAAATTGTATACCAAGTATTAGATATCACTTTAAAGGAAGTCATGTACCTTAGAGGAGATAATTTAGGTTTATATTGATTATTATACTTAGACTAAATAAAAGTTTATAGGGAAAGAAGTCTACTTACTAATGGAACCTTGTCTCAAGTATGCTTACTTAACTACTAATTATAGGTTAAGGTTGTTTTTATATTAGTACTACGAAGAGATCTTCTAAAAGTTATACTATAGTTCTATCTACGCTTTACTTCACGCGTTCCTATATAACCTACAAGAAAGACTTTATTATGGTTACTCCGCCAACCCTGCACTCTATTGTACAGTATACACTTATACTACAAAACTACATAATATCCCTCTACTAGATTTATCCTTTCCCTATGTTCTTAGCTTACGTCCTATATTTCACTTAATTTTTTGATTCTAATGATTTCATGTTCTATCCCTTATAATTCCTTATCTTTAGTGTTTAGTTACCATATCTATCTTAATTATTTTAGAATACACGACCAAGAGCTACCTACGATAATTAATTAATTAATTATATAGAAGCCCAGTACTCTCTAATTTACATATTCTATGTTATACCCTTTATTTATATTAAACAACACACCTTGTGGGTTAACTCATACTGTGCTTTATTTATTAAATAATTTAATAAATGATATGTTCTTACCTTTTACTTTGAGCAGGGATATAATGTTTTTTATTTTAAAAACATACCTTTATTTTCTATCCATCTTATCTCTATTTGTTGTTGCACTACTACTTAATTGTTACTAGGATATTATAAGAGATATCTCGATTCATAATTCCTACTACTAAGAGGTATGCATGGATGGATACTTATGAGTACTTATTTCTAATAGAGGTATATTTCTCCCTCTTCTATTTAGTCTTTTGTTAACATGCCCAAAAATATTCAATAGCTTAGAAAGAGTGGAGTTAAATTGAGGTAGTATACTTAAGGCCAGTACTGGAAAATACAAAAATAACTAGGCATACGTAAGGGTAACAACTTTGGTGGTAAATTTATATAAGATTTAAGAGGAAGTACTTAGTGGATATTATAAAATAATCTTACTTAAGCAAACAAATATCAATCAAAGGCTATCACCAATTCATGTATTACATACAATAGAATTACAATATATTAGAAAATAGGAAAGAAATATCTTGTTGTAGCACATAGGCGGCGGTAGTAAGCTTCGTTTGGTTAAAGATCTTATTAAATGCATGTCGTACGTTTTCTTTCAATCTTCCAAGCCTAGCTCAAAGTATAAAGTCTTGAGGGAGTAGTTGTTTTATTATACCTCAAAACCTCTCATCTATTCATATTTTATAAAGGGCAAGTTCTAAAAGTTCCTATTATACAAACATGTCAAGGCAAAGAGAATTCCTACAACCCATTATTTATAGTCTAACTAGGACAACCACCTATACCCACAAGTATCTATTTATTCTGCGAGGAACTACTAATAAATAAGTATCCTTTCCAAATAAAGTATCTCCTAGCTTTTCGTATTATGTACCTTGTCTAAAATTATCAAACTGGTTAAGAATATATAATTGCAGAATTCTATGCTCTTTTGAAATAAAATGTGAAGGCAATAGAAATATGTTGTGAGAGTAGCCAACGAAAACTAAGTGTGGTAAGATACTAACTGGGATTTTAGGTTAAGTAGTTCCTTTCGAGGCAGATCTATTTATTTCTTCTCTCGTATATTTGTTTGAGTAGTGTTATGAACTTTAGTGGTTATATTAGTGTTTTCGAGTAGTAGTAAACCCGAAACTCGCTAATAGGAAATGTGAAAAATGAAAAACTTTCCGTGTAAAGTGTTGTTTTGTTCCGTTATAAAATAGATTTAGGTATTAGCATATTATAGTCATAGACACTTCATCATTTAGTTCCATGTAGATCTTTCTAAAGAGTTAGGAGGGAAAGTATACATGCATCTCTTACATCTCGTATTCCTATACCTTAACAATGCTATTTATTTTTTAATTTATTACTTCCTTAGCTTACTATAAAAAATACTTTTCTATTCAATCCTTACTTGTTGTTGCTCTATACTATAATGTTATAACTATAAGAGACACATACCACAAGTTACTAACGCGATAATGCCTAAGTTATAACAATATTATAATACCACATATAATAAATATAATACCACATATAATTTTATAGCTTAAACTTAAGACTAGTATAGGAATAATATGAACTTATCTCAAACACTTGTTTCGACTTACTAAGATAGGGTATATAGCTTTACCTAACAAAATAAGTACACAATATATAAGAATGAAGAAAGAGAAGAGAGTACTCTATTTAAGTAAGACCCCATAGCATATATAGATCATTTATAGAATTCCTTACCAAATATAACTTAAGTTCATAAGGAGTTATTATGCATACAAAGAATACAAAAAGGTATTTAGTGTTTATATATATTATACATCTTCTCTCTATTTATATTTAGTTTAGAACTTATAGACAGCTCGGGCCCTACTAGGTAAATATGTTTTTTACTTGTGGATAATCTTAGAGAGAAAAGAAAGGTAAACAACGCCTAGGAGAAGATGATATAGAGATTTATTTTATTGGTGGGTGTAGTTAGACTTCAAAGATACCACTAAAGATACTTACTAGTAGTTATATAAGATCCTACCAATTTATTAAAATATCCTTTACTAACCCTATCTAGTGTATACGAATATAGTACATAACCTAAAGACATGTGTTTGAAATATAGTTATATACTTGTTTACTCTTTACCTAATATATAAATAAGTTAAGTATAAGTACGTGTCTCCTTTATTGTATTAGATATATTAGATAGGTGGAGATCTTGGTGGTATACATATATGATATTTTCCCTTGCCAACTTATATGATGGTATAGGCAACTAATTTCATAGGTATAACATGAGTACATTAATTTTGGAGTATACTTCAAAACAACAACTCGAAAGTAATCCTTGCCTTAATATAGATTTTATACTACTTTATTACTTTTAATAAATAAGCCAATTTCTCATCAATGGTATAACATTCTTTCTTTATATCACAACATAGAGAACTAGAAAAAGTAGATTGGGAATAGAGGGATACTTATATAATTAAATATTACAAATAAGGTAAAAAGATTCCTATACAAATATATTAGAAGCAATAGGTTAAAGTAGTTATATACCAAATTAAGGGCTCTGTTTTATAAGATACGTAAGCTAACACAAGAACTAGGCCTATACATTAAAAATTTATCGTCATTATTAATAGATTATTAATAGCAAATAGTATTGTCTTCCCACCTCCTATAATAGTTTAAGACATGAAAACAGAGCATCCTGCGTAATGCGGTAACATAAGTGAAAAATAGGTACATTACAGGCCCGGAAACAAAATTAATGTAGGGGAGTACTTGTCAGCTGTGAGTTATAAACATCTATTGTTAAGGATGGTTACAAATCTTTGTTGTAGAAGTAAAAGGGATTTTATTAGACTCCGTTATACCTTGTATACTCAAGGCAGTCTTTACTACTTAAGTTAAGTATAAATCTATACTTTTTTTTGTTTAGTGCAATTAAGAAGATTGGAAATTACAACCAAAGACTGCGGTATCTCTTTCTTTCCCTGGGAATAATTGTCCAGCAAAGAATCCAGATATTGATCTAGTTATACTACCTTCTTCCCGAATCCTAAAAATTAGATTATTATTGTATTTGGATGGCAACCTTAAATTACATTATTTTCGAAGTTACGAAAGTAGTAGGGATAGCAAACAATGCGAAAAAGCCCGAAGTATAAAGACTTAGATTAAGATTTGACTTTAGCACTTGGCACTAGGTATAGATAGAAAAGGGAAATAAAATAAAGAAAAGGTTATTTTGGTGCATAGGTAATGCTTGGATGGAATTTAAAGATATACAAAAACTATTTTATCCAATCCCAAAAACAAGGTAGAAAGTCAAATTATAAGCTTAGTAAAAGAACGTCAGATCTTAACCTTCCCTAGCTAGAGAAGCGCTGTCCTTGACTCTTATTAATCAACTTTATTACTAACTGAGGATTCCCTATATAATCCATAATAGGTTATTGCCGAGAATTCAAAACGTTTCTGCAAAAAAGGTTACTTACTAAAGTTAACCCAAAAGTACCATTTTCTTATCCCTCTTCCTACGCTCGGCTTGGTGTTCTATGCACTATATGTTGTAAACCGCATCCCTAGACTGACTGACAGGTTGTTAGATTCGATTCATCTCCTTTTACTTTAATAATTAGAAATGGCTTAGGAAGTATAAGTCTTATTTGTTATATTTGTATTTGTAAAAAGGAAATATTTCCCGACTTGCATTATATAACCACATCTATTATGTTTGGCATTTGACTCATGACCATTCGTGGCTTTTTTTTTATTTTATTTTAGTATGCCGAGCAATTGTTTTGTAAGTAACCCTTATTCCTCATTAATTGATCTGCACCTTACGCTTATAATAACTTACTATTACACCTACCTATTCTATTGCACCATATAATAAACGATACTTGGCGTATGGACATCCTAGTAAAACACGTTCCTATACGAAACCGACTTGTATTAACTTGTATTTAAAACCACCATTCACATAAGAAAGAAGTCTATGCCTTGAATGAAAGAATTATATTAGAAGCAACTTTAGTCAATTTAGAAAAATGGAGTCCAAAGAAAAATATACAAATACAGATGCTGCTGCTGTGTACTACCATAATTTATTATTTCTCGTTATATTTCGATGCAAAAATAAAGGAAACCAAAAAAGATATAGAACAGTATCATCGTTTCTAGAACAGGAAAAGAAATCGCCAAGGGAAAGCTCGGAGTAGTAAACTCACAGCACCCAATTATAGACAGGCTTCGTTTAGAAAGAGCCTTAGAGCTTGAAAGAAAAACAATTCTATTACTTCTACCTAGAATTTGACATTTTTTTGGACCGCTACTGTATTATGACTGACTTCGTTTGCTAAATAGAAAGATAGAACTTCCTTGTTGATTATACAATACATCGTTTACAGTTCGATTTGACTCGCCATGACTACTCCTTTGCTCAGAAATTCCTTAGAAAAAATACCTTGGAACCTATGCCCTTACTCGCATCGTAAAATTATTATTTGGTATAGTTCATTTTATTAAGAAAAGAACACCTTTTGTTATGATTGACCAACCACTCCCAATTAGCCCTAGTAACCTTATTATTATTGGCTACTAAGTGACCGCTTCTATTAAGTAAGACCTGTATACTATACTACAACAATTACAATAACTAACTACCGTTTGCTGGATTAGATTTGAGTTTGAGTTCTTAAATTATTTAAATTAAATGTGAGAAATGTGAGCTTGGGTAACTAACTAAGCTGCTTCCGCAAATCTAGAGAAAATATAAAAAATTTATTACTCTTCGTTGTATCCTGGCATTATTCCAAATACTATTTGCTAAACCATGTTCCTAGTTTGTTAAGAGTAAACATCTTCGGGAAATATCCATATTCACATCTTGATCAATTCTAAGTACGTCATTTATCATGGTTGACCTTTTTCTATGTGCATTAGAATTTGCCATTTATTTTATTATCTGCCTTAGCTCTGTTGTACTATGGGGTTATCTCTGTTCCATGTTGCGAGTTCTCTTTCCTAGCAGTTTCTAGCAGCCGCCTCTCTTAATAGAACGTTGCTGGGTGTCACGTATAAGACTAAGTCTATTTTCCAAGAATCCATCTGTTCTATATTTCTAATTTGTTATAAGCAAGTTTTCCTTTAGTATATATATGAGTTTGGGCCTGAAAGAAAAAAAACTACTGATCTAATTGTTGGTGATGACCTAATTTGTTATACATTTTTTATAGTTCGACATTATACGTTTATAGAGAGAAAGGCATGACCACCAACCGCCACGTTATTGACTTACATGATTTATAGTCAGACATAGAAATGAAGAAAAGAGATATGAAAGATTAACCTCTATAGACCTTCGTTACGAGGAATCATCCACCAACCATAGTTAAAGCTTCTGAGCCCTTTGAATTCTATGCACTTGACCTCTTAACATCACCTAATTTACCTAATTTATTCTTTGAAATTATATGCTGAATTGTTTGTTAGTCGCGAGGACTTTTTGTTTACCAAATCTTATAGCTCGTAAAAAGTAAAGGATTGGAAGATTGTCTAACATTATGATTAGTTCGTTTTGATAATAATACGCTGTAGCTGTCATGTCTTAGATCGCTAACGTTAGACTTATGTCTGTTATGATCCATGTTTCTTTCCTTATTGTTAGAAAAACATAAGAGAAGAATCCATAGGCCTAAGAAAGAGCAGCTGGTACTAGATATGACTATTCCCTTGGTTATTTCTCTCTTAATCTCTTTGTTTTTGTCCTTATTACTCATTAATAAATAAATAGTATAGCTTGTTGGATTGGAATATATGCACTTACCACCAGCCCTGAATTTTAATATTTTAATAGTTCATTTATCCTTGTTGAGAAAAGTACATTAGTATTGACATCGCCAAATCTAAGTCTGTCATTGTTATTGCTACTACGACATCGCTTGTTTAAAGACAGACATATATTTCTATTTCCTTGGATGTTATTTACTTTTTTGTTAATAAGCACGACATACTCCGTTATAAAAAATAAAAACCGCTGCTAAGAGGAAAAGACTTGGACTACACAGATATACATCATTAATATGTCAAGAAAGAAATGTGAAAGAAAAGGGATATGAAAGACGATGGCTTATAGAGTCTACTTCCTTCTTAATTATTTTATAGGCAATCTTCACCTACCTAGCATATGAGTCTGGGCCAAACGAAAAAAAAATAAGAGATGCGAGAGAGAAATGAGGTGGAAGAAATCTACATATAAACAAATTTTACTGTGTTTAGGTGTGCAAGTTAAAATAGAACTTTGCGGGCAATGAATAACATTTTATGTCAACCAGGCGATCTACTCCAGATATTTTTTTCTTGGAGGAAGTACTCTACTATAAAGTTTTAGATAACGGCCTATAAAGAAATTGTGTTGTGCAGTAAACCATTTCTAATTTCTATTTTATATTATATAAAGGAATTCTATCATGTCATGTAGGGCACCGTAAAAGTTACTCGTATCAAGAAGAGCAAAGACTCACAATACAAAAACAAAACCTAAACTAAGAAAGAGAACTCTAGTCGAGGGATAGGATAATATAATTTCTGAACAAATAACAAATGTCGAATGTAAAAATCATACATTTTCTGACTGAAGCACCCGCTACCCGAAGCAGTTTTTGAATTTTACGAAATGGAGAGTGTCGCAATTAGAATTGTTCATAAGTAGAAAAATTTAACAGTAACAAAGGCAATTTTAAGAAAAGAAAGAAGAAAAAAAAGAGTTAGAAGCGCGAAATCAGTATACATTGGTCATAAGCAAGAAGAGATAATTAGCATTTGCAAGTAAATATGGAAATATAAAGAAAGTGAGTATTTCGAAATTCTATACCTTACTGCTGCAACCCACAAGTACCATGAGTCATAAGCTGGCAGGCTATCATTTCTATGAAATATCATTATTACGCATTGAGTGAGAGCACTTAGTTCACGTCTAAATGAAAAAAAAATAAATACATTTTGCAGGGAAAACAAGGCACATATGCAAAAAACAACTATACATAACTATAGTAAATGATTCTTAATGGAGATGGAGGGATAAAAGTGAAGAGTGCATGCACACTTACTGAGCTGCTTGTATTAGATAAAAAACCAATTGATAGCGATACCTTATAACTTCTTTCTTAGTTTTCTTAGTACCGTAATTTCATTTCATTTTTGTTTCTATATTCCTTTCTATTTCTACTGTTTCTATAATTATTTTATAATTAAGTCATCCGAAAGCATAAAATCTTACTTAGTCTTTAGATCTCTTCTCCTAACTTTGTATTCTAAAATTCTACTTTGACTCCTACCAACCTAGATATACTAGTTACTTCATTATGCAATCACTCTCATCTAGGGGTGTATGCCAATATAGAAAAGTTTACTTACCACAAATATATAAATTTAGTTTGTTTTGTCTTTAGAATAAAAATAAAATATAAGGGAATTACTTTGTAGGAATCCATCCAATAAAGACTTAAGATTAGAGAGCCGTAGAAAAATATATGTACATTATCTATATCTAGTAGAAGAATACCTGGGCAACACAAAGCTAAAACACAATGTAAGTAAGGGTATTATCTATCTTACTTAATTAAATCCAAGCAATGGCATCAAACTCATTATAGAATCCTGTAGCTTTGTAAATTATATAAAAAAAATGTTGTCAGGACTACCTCATTTGTTATATGTGTATAGTTTGCTACGTGTATAAATATATAAAGTGTTCTTGATTGTTTACCTTTTTGGGAGAATATAATACGTAAAGTAAAAATAGTTGTACTTGGTATAGGAATAAATGGAAGGTTACCTGTTTCAGTCATAAGAACATTACCCAAGTAGAATGACTCATAAGTTAAATGTCCACGTATAGTATTGTATATGGAATACTGGAAAGATAGGACACGCTTTAGATACTTTTATATACTATATAGTCTGGGCGATAGAAAAAGAAATGAGAACACTCTAAGATACAGTTTTGTGTATTTTTTGTTTGTTTTCTTGAAAGAAGAATAGTCATATGGAATAAAAGACAAGTAAAAACGTGACAAATAGGATGTAGTATTTTTAGAAGAGAAGATATAGTCAATATTTATGTACTTACTTTGCCTTTATAGTTTAATAGCAACACCCAAACAAAAGCCGACTAATTTATAAAACTATCTCAGTCATAGAGCCAATATTAATCTTGAGAAGTCTTCTTAAATCATTGTATCCTATACAGTAATGAATGGTATTGAAAGGGAGTCACATCAAGTAGAAGTCATTTTCGCCGATCTCTTTTTAAAAATAAAAAGAAAATGATGATATCTCTCTTTACTTTCCTATTACCTTTTCCTAGGTGTCTCGGCTCTCGCTTGTCCTTATTTGCTGAGCTAACCCATGTGAGGATCTTATACTTCATGAATCAATACTCACCCGGCATTTCCATAAATTATATAAATTTGTTGTGAACATTTCAGTAAAAGAAAAGTAAAGGGTGAGTGGCTAAGATTTCTTATTCATAGATTTATCTAGGCGGAAAACATTCAAAAGAAAGAGTCTTTGATTGTAGGTAAATACTTTACAATAATTCCATACCCAAGGTTTAATTGGTGCTCTGTGATGAGGATATACCTCTACCCTGTTTTTATCTTTACTTTATCTTTAAGAGAGTTCTTATTTGTTCCTTTTTATTACCCTAGCATGTTTTTTCACTTACATTGGGATCAATATCAGCACCCCGCTTCGTCTTTTTCTACTCCTCTAAGTATTTTTTATTCGTGCAATATAAATATAAATCTGTTTTAACATCACTTATTACTCTATATTTACTACGAGAGGGATATAGGGATGTAGTAATTCTCTGTTAACCCAATCTAAAAAAATAATTAAAGGGAGGGGGAGGAAATGTCTTGTGCTACACTTATAGAAATAGAATTATTGAACACCACTAAAAGAGAAATTAAACACATCAGACCAAAATAGAAGCTTTTCTGGCACAAGGAAAAAGTGACCCCAGAATGTTAATCATTCATATTTAGAAGGAACGAGTTATCCAAACTAATTAATAATGGAACTACGGAAGGGGCTTATTGTACATCCACATGATTGATATTAAAGAAATAGAAGAGGTATTGCTTGCTGCGGCATTTACGGTAATAAAAAAGACCTAGCAACAAGCAAGCAGGAAGGGACACATTACAAAAGTACTGGTTTTATAGTGCAGTGGTGATAGAACTGATCCAACCATTTTATATTAGGTGTTTACTTTCTTTAATAATGTCTATCAAGTACCAATCCCTACTTACTCTCCAATTTCTACTTTACTTTATACTAGAGGTCACCCTATTTCCACGCAAAAATGTCATAATATAATGAGGTCTCACAAACTCCTAGGCTTTGCTTGTTTTCAGAAGAAAATAAAAATAGGAGAATTCAGTACCCCGTATAAGTCATATAAGGAAGAATTGTTTTGTCTAGAAACAAGTCCCGCTTTTCTAAGAAAGATGGAAAGACACAAAGATGGCAAGTTCACAAGTATAATATAAATAGGTAGGGTATGACTTGCGTAAAGTGGGCTCTTTTCTGTTCTTGTTATAAATAACGTACTATACCATCATGCCTAATACTAATAAAAGAATTTCCTGTGATGAATAAAGTTTATAGTATATTTTCGCAAATAGTACATAAAATAAGTCTCCTTTATTACAGAATGATAGGAAATGCACGTCTAAAATTTCTGTGCAAACTTTGCCACCAAGATAGGATAAAATACAGGACCAAATTCCACCTCAGCTTTTTTTTTGTTCTACCGAATGCTAATAAAACCTCTTTAATTCCAAATCTAATATTATGTCAAACTTAGCCCCGGTCGACAAAAGAAATTACAACAACGAAAATAGTCGAGGATAATAAAAAATACACAAATAGGCACTAACAAAACAAAAGAGAAAGGGCAGGCCACAAAGAAAACGTAGTAACACCAGGCAGTGATATAGTTACAGTGTACTCTTTATTATTTTATCATAAGTGCTTTTTTTTGGTTAAGTCAAAGCATTTTTATTTTGCAAACAATTGAACTAAAGAAAGATAATTCTAAAAAACCATGTTTGTTTTTTCTAATAAATACCACAATATATTTCATATAGATTTACGGGTTTCCTTCTTAATTTCTCCTGTTTCTAACTATAATACTCCTTGCAAATAATTAGTAAATTCCATACATAGAAATAGCAGCTCACTTGAGACAAAAAGACTAGTCTTACGAGTTTAAGACTAATTTGGGATAGTAATCAATGACAATGCCAAGAGCCAACTAGATAGAAATAAGTATATCTTGAAAACCTTATAATATAATGAAGAATTGCATCGGTAAAAAAAAAAAAAGCCTTCCTGTAATTTAATAATAAATAGAAGGTCGTGGTGTCCAAGACATATTGTTAATTACAAGAGCATGCTTTATATGAAACTGAGTGACCGACAATTACGGAATAGACTAGATTTATAATGGATAGCACAAAGGTAGACCATAACGGACCTGTAATTTTGGGTTGGTTTAATTACTGAATTCAGTAAGTAAGTAGTAGCGGGACTTGCCTGTAATATAGTTAGTTATCTTTTACTTATAAGATTAATAAGCTGAGACTGGATAAGGATTCCAAACAAAAAGAAGCATAATTTTATACTACAAGCATGTTATATAGTTCAAGTGTACCAGAGCACTCTCAAAGTTAAGTTAAAGCTAAACATAAAATTTTTTCTATATTGTGAACATGTTTCGCGTTATTCCGTTACTTTATAAGTTTGGTTACAGTAATTCATTCTCATATGGTATCTCCTCTTTAGTTTTGACTAGTTCCTTTAATAACTCCTCTATATTGCTTTGGTTGCTTTGGGTTAGCGCCTATGTTTGAGTATATCCCTTCTCTTTGAGATTCGGACTTGTGAATAAGATATTTTTAACCTTGTGCATTTCGTCTTACCTTACCTGGGTTAAAAGCCCAACACCTCTTTCTTTTTTAGCTTGGATCATTTTCCAATAAACTAATAAAAGAGGGAGTGAGAATGACGTTCCATAATAAACACTAGATATACTATAAAAAAGGCAATAAAATAACCAAGTCGAGGTTTTTTACACCGCAGTGATCTCCCTTATATAATAAGGTAACTTTATAAAGTTACCGGCAAGTATATCAAATCCGAGTGCATATTTTTCCAATTAGGTTAGACTAGAGAGGAGTACAGAAATCCTAAACCTTGTTTGAAGAAACTGATGCCTACAACTAAGGAAAACTCCTCCAGAGGTCTCGGGTATGAGAACACTTTTTTTGCTTTACGTTCTGTATAGAGGCGAGAAATAACAATTTATAGTGTACTTTGGCTCGGGAAAATATAACAAAATTGTTTGGTAGGGAGGCTAACCAAGATATTGTTGGGTTTATCTTATCTTAAAGAACTCAAAAGAGAACTTAAAAGCAGGTACAGATAGTTTCATAGTCATAGATAAAATGGCAAGCTGTGCCTTTATTTAATTTATCATATGAATCTTTTCCTACAAGAGACAATATACTTTAATACTTTAAGTAAGTTCTTAAAAGAGTTTTTCGCATTCACGTTTCAGGAGTTACGCCGACCAATGTTAGGGCAAAGTTGGCCAGAAGAAGTCTTACCTATAAGGGAAACCTTAGGATGTTGTATACTGTGGATTTACTTAAATTCGAGATTTTTTACTATGTTGTTTTCTCGACTATGTCTTTAAAATGATGCACGTTTCATACTAAAAGTAGAATATACCTAATAGACTGGAATACTCTCTACCTCTCTTCTTAAACACAAAACACAAACCTTTTTAGAAATATTCAAATAAGGGCAGATCCACATTACGTACTATACTATAAATTGTCCTTTATTATCACTAGTAAATTGTATCTTTTCCAAAACTAAAGTTCACCACAAGCTGCTCATATATTTTATCATAGGATAAAGTCAGATCAGAAAGAAACCCGTCCGGTAGAGTATAACTTATTAACTTATTATTAACTGAATGAATTCTTCTCTGATATCAAGAAACTGCGGATCCTTATTATCTAAAAGAAAGCCAAAGCTTACTAGATTATAGTGAATTAATATAGAAAACCTGATTTATGAATCATGCACAGAAACTTCACGGTTTTATCTCGTATTGTAAGTTCTCGTTACGATTTCTTACTCATGAAGGAAGAGACATAGCTTTTTTTATTTGTATTTTTATTGAATAAATTAACCCTTGTGCACTCAAATTCTATAGTGTTAAAGGCTTCTTGTATTTGACTTGTTCTTAATTATAAATTTAATTATATATAAATGACGACTATTCTTGGTTGCCTTTTTGGCCAAGTCTTGTCATATTAATAGAGATATATTAGAGAAAAATGAAATTATAGAACAATAGGGCGGAATCTTACTTTAATTTTACATGTTTTTTAGACTTCATTTAAGTTAAGTCACTTCTATTCATTTCGTGTTATGCCAATATCCTTCTAAGCTAAGTAAGTGGAAGAAATATACGACGTTCACTTTGATATTTACTATTTTATTTTAGGAAATCCTTCACTAGCTTTTAAACATAGGAGTAATCCTACCACCAGCTAACAAACAAGTACTAACTAAACATTTCAAAGGCATGCTATATGTCAAAATAAATATACATTGGAGTACTTTTCTACACTACCTACACTATTCAACTAGAGTTGCCCTTCTATTTCGAGGCCCTTATCCATAATGTAACATGAAATATTTGCCTCCACCTATATAAAGAGGAATGCTTACTTAGTGCTAATCTAAAGGGATCTTCTCTATATTTATCCATAAAATAAATTTTAAGTAATTATCGTATATGTTGTATATAAAGGTTCATGCTCTAAACAAAGAAGAAGATAATATATTATAGGACACAACAACATGCTACCAACACAGAGTTATTATTTTCGTATCCGAGTCGCATTTTGTACTGTACTATTCCTTTGGTTGACGACGATGAAAGCAATTCTAGTAAACCTGAGTCTTCCTAAATAAACTCTTATTATAGGTAGGAATAGAAAGAACGTCCTTAATCTAAAGAAAGCACAAAATAAGATTTTTACACACAAAAATATATCCTCAACGTATCTACCTCGGCGGATCTCTAACATCTCATCAAGGAACAGCAAAAAAAACACTAGATAAAATAAAAGAAAAAGGGTTTTAAATTGTTTATTGTTTTTTAAGAAATGACTGTATATTTGTATATTATGCGTTTTTGAATGAAGGATTACATTTACTTTGGTTATTGTAGGGAACCTTATTGAGCATTACTGTGAGGCATTGATTTTAATATAGGCATTAGACCTGAGTAGATAGACAAAGGAGCCGAAGTTTTAAAGGAGTCATCTTTTAAATCTAATTCTAGCTATCTACTTGTAAATATCTTTGATAAGGGTGAAAACAACTAAAGACAAACAACCCAATCACAAATTACAAGAAAGGATTCATATTTTGTATTATGAATGTAACTCGGAAAGGAAAGGATCAAACTATAAAGAAGGCTACTAGTCAACGTGGTGAAGCAAAGTGGATTAACATAAGAAGTCTAGACTAGAATAAGATAAGGAGTAACTCACACAGAAATTATTACAAGGGTACAAGCAAGTAATTCACAAAATACCGAGTTATTAGTAACAGTAACAGGCCTATAAATATAAGTCAGCCAGAACCAAATAATAGGTCACGCAGTATCTCCATTACAATAACGTTCATACTTAACTTCGCACGTAGCGCTAAAACTACTCTCTCACATCTCTTTTCTCTCGTTGATTATATTCTATAATTCATTAAAAACTACTATTCCAAAAGAACTTCCGTTTCCTTCCAGCCTTGTACGTAACCCTTATTCTATCATATTTAATATCTCAATAATATCCCAACGGCCCATCTAAACAACCTCGATTAGAACAAGTAAGGGAACAGTTATATACCAAGTCACATATATATATATATATATATATATATATATAAGAAGTTAACTCGCATTCTTAGAGCTAGACTCTGGAATATCATCCAACTGCGGAGAGAGCGTATTTGCTATGCCCCGAAAAATCTCCATATTTCATTTTTTCTCATAGGTTGTTTTAGACCTAATAACTCTACTACTCTACTAATTGAAGAGACTTTAATAAACATTGTTGGAATGGAATAAATATATCTATTTTTATTTTATCCTCAAAAATGTCTAGCTACATACAAACATGAAATCTTTTCACAAAGTTATTAAGCAGAAGAACGAACTAGAGATATAAAAGAGTTTGGACAAGAATTATATTTCCTAAGTATTTGTTTGAGTAAGAAATATTTACGGGATAGTACGGGATAGATAGATAGAATTATATAGGATTAGGTTACTAGTGTCTATTATTTGTGAGTATGGGTAGAGGGAGGTATATAATACATAAATAATACATAATAGAAATTGACCTTGCATCATATACATATAACTTCTTTGCAGAATTAGTCTAAGTAAGGCGGGATATCTTACATTTTTTATTCTTTACTCTTTTATTATACTCTTTTTTTATTATGCCTGTTGATTAAATTTCTACAGTCTTTTATTTTCTACACACAACTTGTGTGACGGTTTACTATAAACAATGTTTTTCTTGTAGTCTTTTCAGTGTTTGGCATCTTTAGAGCAAATTTTGTATATTCTTACAAGGTTTATTAAGTAGCTGTTCGAAAACATATGATATACATATTCTTATATCTTATAAAATTAAAACTATATCGCGGTATTCTTACCTTAGAGTCGTCGCTAAGTTAGTCTTAAGCTTTTTTTCGATTCATTTTTACTTGTGATTATAAGTTGATGTCTAATCTGCTTAAATAAATATTCTTATGTCTCTTACAAGATCTTTGTCCTTTTTACATTTCACGTAAAGCACGAATACAAAAAAATATGATTATACCCCGAATATATAATCTAGTAACTTGCATCACGAGAAAACCACAACATAAAGCATAACCATTAAGTAAAATAAATACAAAATAAAGATTGGACGAAAGCTTTTGACTTAGATATAGAGATTCTAATCCAAAAAGAAGCCGCGAGCTAATATTTATTTGTATTTTTTTTTATATTTTATATAGGAGCTCGGTTATTTAGTAGATATGAGATATGCATCCTTAGAAGAGACATTGAAAGAAATCTAAAAGCTTGAACACTGCGATAATACAATACCAACATGAAATTCCTTGTTTGAAAGAGAATCACAAATATACTATTACATACAATTAAAAACGATTGCATCATAAAAATCCTATTCTAAGCCATTAAAATGCATTTAACCTTGCATATATCGGACAGACATCGGTTTTTGATAACTAATACTTAGGTTATATTCAGTCCTAGCCAATTATCCATTTGGTGAGAATTGCTTGATATACTTACTATATCCCTTTTTGTTCTTTCTTATTTTATCAATTTATTATCCTTATTTTTCATGCTTAACATAGGAAAGAAATTCAATAACTAAGAATCTAAAGCCATTTATTATTAAATCTAAAATTACATATAAAAGTGTAGTATGCAAAAGTATCACTACTCCTATCCATATCATATCTAACAATTAATTATGTATAGATTTTCTATTTCATAAATATATAGAAGGACTCAAAATACAGGGTAGCATATACACATTCATATAAAAAAAAAGGATTGAACGATCAACAACTCCGAAATTGAAATATGGAAATTAATGAATAATGAAGAAATAAAAGAGTAAGCTAAAAATGAAATACTGTGTAATCTTTAATAAAAAAGCCCTAAGAAAGATCTCAGATCCCAACTTTGTGCTGTTTCTTAAACTCACTTGTTGTTTTTTAAAGCTATTTAATTTATTAGGCTTACTAGATCTTGTTGAAAGAGTTCCCCATGTGATACGTGTTTTGTATATACGATATATGAAATGTTCTACCTCCTATAAACCATTTTGGGTTGACTAGCTTGTTGTTGATCTTTCCCTTATCTGTTTTGATTCATAGATTAAATTATGTAACTAAAAATACCGAATGCGATCTATATAGAAGATAATTAATGATGATTTCTCCATATATTTCATATAATCTTTAGCTCAAGTAAGTATAATATGCAGAGCTATACTGAAGTTACTTTTGGATTTACTTGCTTCCTACAGAATTTAATAAGTTAGAGAAATTTATCTATCATTGAATTTACTTATACTTAAATTATACTTAGCTTAGAAAATTAGAAGTAAACTTAGATTGCTTAGTTCTATAAGAGTCCATTCACCCAGTTATGCACCTAGAAATTCTATATTAAATTGTTACAATTCCCTCTTTTTAGATTAGGTTTTAAAGCAACTTTACTACAAAGATAAAAGATAATTGAAATTTTGCATTCTCTTAGATAGAAATGAAATAAAAATTAATAAGAAGTCTTATCTTATATCTATCTTACTTTGTGTACCCCGAACTGTACTTAACTTTGTTTTACTTTGTCGATTGTTTCTATAAATGTATTAGTATATAATAAATAAGACAGTAAATGAAGATATTCTTAAATTTATAGTGAGTAATATCCCCTGTATTAAAGTAAAGACATATTTTATTTTACGTGATCACTTGTATATTTTATTCTTCATTGTTACTCTGAGTAGGTCCCTGTATCTGCAGTATTACACGTTTTTTTATAGAATAAATTTTCTAAAAGTCCGATCAGAGGCTTCTTATTCTTTCTTCCTCTTTATTGACCAACTAAATACAATAACAT
The DNA here is from genome assembly GCA_026545765.1 of Plantago major. NCBI lineage: Eukaryota > Viridiplantae > Streptophyta > Magnoliopsida > Lamiales > Plantaginaceae > Plantago > Plantago major. The sequence goes on along the minus strand of JAIFAC010000016.1, from coordinate 109,301 downwards.
ATGAGTACTCATCCATTTCTTCTAAAGTCTCCTTTTAATCTTTAATTTACTTTATTTATATGATCTCCGTATTCTCATTGTTTGTATATTCCACAAAGTACCCCATATTCCCAAAACCCTCTAACTCTACTCTAGCTGTGTGTAGTATTTTTTCAAATCTTAAAGGTTAATCTACATTTCAACAATTTTTAAATTAAATATACTCTACATTCTACTACATTTTTCCCTTCTACTTTTCTGTGTATTACAATCCTCGTATATGCGGCATATGCTTCTTGTTTATTTTTGTCTTCTATAATTTTTTAGAATGCATGATGATCTTTAATATTTCGGACCCTACCCTAGTAAGAGAGTATAACTAGTTATATGTACTCGGTTGTTGATAATAAGAAATAACCAATCCTGTTGTTTTTTCTCCTGTTCTTTAATTAAATTAAGATAATTTATAGCTAATAAAATTAAGGAAGGAGCGATGGTAAACGAATATCATAGATATAGCTTTATGTTTTGAAAGTTCTATTATATTTTCTAATATACTCTTTCTTTCCCAAATAAGGATTCTACAGATTCTCTAACCTAGTGTCTACTTTTCTCTTTCTAATCTAGAGTAAAGACCAATCTTTATACCTAATATTTTATCTAATTTTTAAGAAAATATGCTCCTTACACCTTACTTATTATACCAAGTATGCCAAATGCTTATCAAAGAGATATCATTGATGATAAAAAATATTAAAATAAAGATTGTTTTTCTATTTCTCAACCAAAACACTAAATTATAAAAGATCCTAAGAAGGCACTTTTGCTAACATTTGGCTTATAACAAGACATATTGAATTATAATAAAGGAGTAAAGTAGATGTCACGTGAAAGCGCAGGTATACAAATTAAGAACAAAGCCCTATACTGTAAATTAGAATAAGGGGTAAAGCTAGAATATACCCTTACACATTTATTATATTATATACCCACAAAGTACACTGTATAAGCAATCTAGTAAGTACGATATAAGATAAGAAACAATGTACAGATAGAAGCGAATAGGACAACTACTACCAATCATTAAGGGATTTACCTATAAAATTTAAAGAAGATTATACTTAATTGTGTATTCTAAGTTCTACGCGGTATCTTACTACACTAACTACTATTCTAATGTATTGGATAGAAGAAATCTTTACTTGCATAACCTATTTACTTGTATTTTTGTATTCCTGCTGTATTACTTAGAGTTGGGTCTTTCTTAGTATTGTTTACTCTTTCTTCCCTTACTAACTTGGTTCACACGAAAGCTTATACCTAGGCAAAGTATAAAGTGTATACTCCAATTAAAATTAAGGGTGCCTTAACTATATCTTCGTGATAAAACTAAAACAAGGTATTTCTTAGTAGCCTTCTCTTTAATATAATTTATAGTATAAAATAGATTCTTTCACTTTGTTAATATGTTTTCAAATATAGTATAAGCTAATAAGCATTTTTCTACTACCTCACTCTAAGCATTCCATGTATATGAAGATGCTAGAAACAATATGAAACTTACCAAAGGAACTATATTTTGTGTTGTGCTACTAGCCTTATTTAGTATTTACTATAAAGGGAGGTATTTCATAAGATATGAGAGTCAATAACTTTTCAATCAAAGAAGACAACATATTCAAGGTACAAAAATTATAATAGATGTATTTATTTATGTTGTTGCCTCTAATTACTCTATAAGGTATCCTTTTCTTCCTAGCTCCTATCTTGTTAGGTTCTAATATATTTATACTACAGAAATACTAGATAAGATAACTTAGAGTTATGTGCTGCTTACTTCTCCCTTTTTGCCTACACCCTTGTACTTTGAATTTTATATAGTGAACATTGTAATTTATTCTAATCTAATCTCTCCGCCAAATCTATATATATATTGGTAATAATATAGTATAAACTACGTAACTTTCAACTCTTATGTTTGCTCTATTTTATAAGAATCCAGCTTATGTAACAAGGTATACTCGATATTCAAAATGAAGAGAGAAAAGCAAAGTATTCATAGTATTCCTTAGGATATAATAAACAAGAAAATAAGTACACTGTCACAAGTTTTCTACTAAGTGCGTATTACAAACAAGGATTCTTCCCCATCCCTTACATTTAGGAGTTACTTAAGATTTATGGTGTAATGTCCTTTTATCGTTCATAAGCATATCTACTTACTTTACTTATACTTATTAGGTATCTTCTTTATCTCCCCCCATATCTTCCTATATAAAAAATAGAATGATGTTCTTTCATATTTATTAGCCTTTACTAGATATTGGTTACTTGGGCATACTTCTGCTTGGTTCTATCCTTCCCTTCTGGGTTATAAATACTATGCACATAATAAGGTGTTTTTTCTATACAACCTTATCTTTTGGATTAGCTACATCGAACTCCTTCACGTTGTTTTACTAAATTAATTTAATATATTATACTTCATGCTTGTATATAATAGTTTGTCATTTAAGACCTTTCGTGCACCGTTACTTATTATAATTTGGGTTTAAACATGCCTTCATAATATAACTTCCCTCAAATCAACACGTATTCTTTAAATCTTGTTATTTAATAGGATTGTTTGTAGGATTGGTAGTTTTACAGGGTATCTCTTATTTTTTTTATTAATCATACTTAAAAAGTAACACCAACAGCTGTCTTTTTAAAGTATGAAGCTTGCTATAACCATTCTCTTCTTGTAATTCCTAATTAGATTATATACTGTGCAGTATCAACTTTTATAATCTAACAACTTAATAAAAAGTCCATAGACAATAGGTACTCTTTTATTCCCACAACTTTCCTTTCTAAACCTTTTCTAACTCTGTTACAAATACACATAATATTCTCCCAGCACTCAATTAGGGTAAAAGCTTCCCTCCCTTATTTACTTTATTCACCAAGGTATGATATTCTTAACCTCCACAATATTCTATTTCTATAAATGCTCTATTCACTAATTACTTAATCCTGCATTAGGTGTATAAACTAGTACACTTCTTTTCTTAAGCACGTGCCGTGCCTAATTACTTGTATAAGGAGTATAATACTAAGCATAAAATGAACACTAATAAGCTAGCTACTTTCATGGGGTAGGTTACTTCTAAGGGTTTACTTATATAATTACTTAAGGATCAAAGAAGATACTGGAGATAAATAAAATGGTGTGCTTAGGTAGATATAGAATTATAAGGGCTTAAGTATAAAAGATAATTCTAATAAATAATAAAATAACAAAGAAAGAGAGTCTTCTCCTGGATTTATTATATTGGTTGGGGTGCATTCCTCCTTCTTGATTTCGGCACAGATAAAATATAGGCTCATACAATAAGGTGATAAGCTATAGGCTTAAGGTATGTAAGGTATTTCTCTACTCTACAATAATTTCATTTTCCTGTATGTTGTGTTATGATAGCAAGTATTTAACTTAGTATGAATTACTTTCTTGGGTATTTTTCTATTTTTCTATAATGAGTATATATAACCTTTTTTGGTATTACATCATATTTATATTATAATTATAGATTTTCTCTCCTATCCCTCTTCTCTTCTCTTCTCTCTAAGTGAAAGCTAACTATTTATCCGTATAACCTCTCACATTATCTTTGTTGTCATAGACACTTTCTTTCGGAAAGAAAGAACAGATTCCGAAAAAGAACGTTTACGAGAGTAAAAAGGGATCGGTGATAAATAAAGGATTTCCAATCCTGATATTTTTAATACATGACGTACAGCGAGCTATTCGACATCTATACTTTATGTTTCGTTTATGCTTGAGAATGGTTATTTTGGGGATCAGGATCATTTGGTCGTTTCCTAAAGCAACGTCATAACTCTCATTTACGTTTTGTTATCACTGCCGCCTTGTTCTTTTCCGCTCTTATCCTGTGTAATTATTAGTAAATAGTCAACTTACCGCTCTTCTATCTCTTCTATATTAACATAATATATATATATATATATATATATATATATATTCTACACTGTGAGAAGACAACCGATGTTCTTACCCTGCCCAGTAATTTCTTCTTAAATTCTTAAATATTTCTATAAGCAGAAAAATAAGAGTAATTTGTTACTTGGTATATCCTATTCTTATACATTTCTTAACCTATTTCAAAAAGATTTCCTCGGTTTTGTACATTTGTAATACTATGACAAAAGTTGTAGGAACTCCAAAGGGCATATATTGAATTCTGGGAAAAGTACGCATACTAACTAAGATAATATACTCCAACCATTCTTGATTTTACTTTGGGAGAATTGTTGTCTGCTCTTTTATATTATCCTTATCCACCAGGTTCACTTACTTACATTAATAGTATCCCGCCTTTTCTTTTCATGACGGCTATATAACTCTAGAAATTGGAAAAGTTATCATACAACATAACATATATGGTACAGAATATGCTAGCTATAGAAATATGGTTGGAAAATAGAGAAGAGTGCAAGACTAGGAAATCCACTTATTTTTATTCCTTTTTTTGAGATAGAACGGATAGTTTTCTTGGCCTCGCCGTACATGAGTAGTAGTTGGAAACAAAACATATGATCTGTATAGGTAGATCCTAAATAATTCTAATAAAGTATAACATTTGCCTTATTTCAAAGCAATTCAATAGAAATAGAGAAAGGAAACCTTTCTTTATTATTAGTATAGAGTCATACACGGCTTATGAAAAATAGAGCAATATCCGCTATGCAAATACACGAAAACTAAAATTTCTATTATAACATATATTATATCATGCAAATAACGAATGATCTGATACGGAAGCTAAACAAGCAAGGTTCCTGTTATTATATATGTAAGTACGATATCAAAACAAGTTTAATACCTGATTCTTTGAGTGGAAAAAATATGCTTGCATTGGGTTCAATAAAAGATTTGACTTAAGCCGATTTTCATAATTATAAGGACCACTTCATTATTGTTTCTTCTCCTCTTTTATATGCTAGGCCTTTTTTTTTATTTTACACTACTTAAATTTTAGATCTGCGCCTTACACTTTGACATGTGAACATCCCTAAAAGTCTCTTCTATTTATTAGACTCTAACGCATAAAGTATATAACTTAAAAAAAACTTTTTTCTAATATTTATACTGTCAATTTAGTGACACCCCCGAACCCATAAAGTAAAAACTACAAGTGGAAGTCCAAAATAAGCGTCTTCATCGTCTATGTTCGAAATAATTTGTTGGGAATTGGTTGGTGTATGCCTAGGTAATATTGAAAACAGGCAAACTTTTTGTTATTAATTCTGAAAAATAGAAAAGAATTTAAGTACAATGTTGTACCTTGCTCGTCCCGGCGGCATCACAATTACTTCCTACCTTGTATTTTTTTTATTTAGAGATATAATTGCTGTTTATTCTCAGACAAATATTCTATATTCTAAAGAGATATCTTTCAATACTAAGCGTTGAGACTAAGTTCTAAATTAAAGGATGTAATGAGAAATCTAAATACTACTCAGTAATAAGGGCATAGTTGCTGGCTTAAATCTGTGTAACCTTCTTTCTTGTTTATCGAATATGGAAAAGTCGTGCATACCTGTCTATGGTAAATTAGAAAAAACTTCTGAAAAAGGGGGAAAGACTACACCTACTTAGTACTATGAATATCAAAGAAAAGATATTACACCCTTATGGATTCGCCAATATAAAGGAAAAAGTAAGTTGTCTTCCTTTATTTTCTTTATTTTTTTGTCTTCTTGGTCATCTGATGAATGTTAACTTCTGCTTTACGGATAGGATTTGGACTGCCTTCCGCTCTTATTTATGTATAAAACGTTATACCTATATTTTTATCTTCATGAAGGAAGGCTGAAATGTAGTTAGTCGAAAAAGATGCTTATATATGAATATATATTTATATAAATCTTTGCTCAGGGTTGTATTATGTTGGAAATGATTTACATGTTGTATGCCCGTGAATTTTTCTAATTTTGAAAAGAAGAAACACAAAAGCTGCATAATAGTGCAAAAAAGTGTAAGCTTGCTTTGTGTAATTATTAATACTTAAAAAAAGCATAGCAGAAAAAAAAGATCTGAGAGGGCACCCTTGTGAATAGAAAGAAGGAAAACTCTTACCTCAATAATATGGAAAGATTTCTAGCCGTTTCCACGAAATACGACATTTATTTTAGCTTCTTTTTAAACAGCCTTTACTCTGTGAGTATTTGTAGGTGTCACTGTCTTAACTAGAGTTGGAGTTGTTGGACTTATACTAAAGAAAGAGATTCTATTATTTTATTTCTGAGGAGCAAGATATTTCATTTCCTTACTAATAAAGTAGCTTTCTGTTGTGTATTCCTAATCACGAGTAACTTAAATGCGGGTGTTCTTTCTTTATAAGAACTTCTTCTCTTATTTTGTGTTAATTTGTGTAATGTTCTCATCATGTAAATGTAAGCGATATTTTGTGCAACAATTGCTTGGATTATATCGTCGACTATATAAATATTAATCTAAGTCCTTCCTTCTCAGTCCCTCCCGAAACTAAAAAAGAGAATAGTCAAAGTGTGCTTGTCAAAGAAGAACTTCCACCACGAGAAGCCGTATGAAAGACTAATAAACACCTATTTTGGTTACTTAGATTTAATAAATTTACAATTTTTTGACTATTTACCTAGAAGAACTTTTATGGAATATATTAGAACGTTTGCAAGAAGCATACTAAAGAATCTTTTTATTGTTATTTTTAGGTGTGTAAAACACTCAGAACAGTCATTTTATAATCATTTATAAAGAAAGATAGAAAAAATAGAAAGATAGAAGCAGCATAGCATAATAAGCAAACAAAGTTTTGTATAGACTGCGCAGGATAGAGAAAAGAACGGACAACTGCCGGTACGTATAGAATAGACCAAAAATAGGAAGAATCACGACTTATACTATCTTCCTAATTTTAGTTACAGCTTTTTCCATACTTAACAAGAAGGATATGTATGCCCTTTTTTATTAAATACACAAATAGAAATATAACCCCTAGTGATAAACATAACATATCTTTGGCTGTCTAAGACTGCTGCCATTCCAACAAATTCTTACCGTTGATTACAAAACGTGCATTAACCATTCATCTGGAAGAGCAAAACAAAAATAGATAGAAAAAAGTAATATTAAAGACTCCCAAGTAATCAAAAAAGCTCAATGCCTAAAAAAACCTTGCAGTTGGGATGGATAAATTATACGGAAACAACGATAATAGGAATATCTATAATACGCGATTACTGATCTACTAGGGTATTATTAACCCTGATTAGGATCTCAGACGCACGATAAGAATCAATAATTAATCATTCATCAATGATCGAAGTCCAAGATCTTAAAAAAGTCGTTTATTAGTAGGTCTATAGCTGCTTTATTTCATACACAACAATCACCATAACAACTTACAAAATTCACTAGTTGTGGCAAAAGTCTTCCGTTTTGTCTAGTTTGTCTAGTAAATGAGTATTCTCATACCCACATGTTGTATGGTTTTTCGCTGGGAAGGTCGGTCAGCAATATACATAGAATAGGACACACGATTTATGCCATTTTGATTAATATAATATCTTTGCAATGAGAGACAAAGGCAAAACTGAAAGACGGTAGAGCGGATTTCTAGTAATCAATTAAGCTTAGCTTCAGTGTCACAGGAGTTCGTTAAGAAAGAAATTAAAATAAATATAGATATTTCGCCCAGGCAAAGAGAGCTATTTGGGGTATGGATTTCCCTAACAAGCTTTTACTTTTCATAGACAAGGATATTTGGTTTTCACCTTCTAAGCCTATAAATTGGCAATACCAGTCTACCAAAAAAATATGTTACTTCATGCGTTTTAATAACTAGATATAGATCCCCATTACTACAACCTTTCTAATCTCTTTGAAAATAATGTATTATTCTACTACTAGGAATCCCAGCAAGGGGTAGGAAACTTTTTTCTTATTTATTTTATATAGACAACTCTATTTCAGTGATTAGTATCAGCGACAGTATAGATAGAGGAAATTATATTAAATAAAGTTAAATAAAGAAGGACTTAGCAGTAACAACAGCAGGCCTAAGGTAATCAAATTGTATACAATAGTAATGGTCAAAAATTGTCATGAAATCAAACAAAGAGAAACCCGTTTTTCTATGCATGAAAGTACCAATTTTATATAGTACATATCTTCTACTCGAACTAGGAAATTTGTTTTCTTCTAAGTAATCTAAATCTAAGTAAAGTAATAAGAAAGAGGTGTTTACATTCTCCTTGTCCTTTTCTACACGTCTTCTATAATATCTATATCTATTATAATAAAATATAATAAAATAAATAAGAAAGGAAGAGCAAATCCAACAGCAATATTCAATCGATAATAGCGGAAGTTTGTATTTCGAACTACCTAATAGATCCAATCTACAAAGTTGCCTAATCTACTAAAGTTAACCCCGGGTACTTCCACTTATGGATTTAGATAATATTCCTTAATCTAATATCTCTTATTCTTTCTTGGGTTATAAATGCCTTGCTCGGTAATTCCTACTAAGAACAAAAAGCTTTGTAAAGAAGATTTGATATGAACGAGACTATTTCATTTCTATATTGAATTGTGAAAATTGAACACTTCTGACAAAAGAGTTACAGAATTCTCTACTGCGCTTGCTACTCCTATTCTTCCTATGTTCTATGAGTGGAAGTTACGACAGATCCCCTTGATCACACATTCATTATTTTATTGGATTTCCTTGCTTGCTTTCCTTGGAAAACCGAAAACTATAGATATAGAAGAAAGTTTAAACGATTAAGGAGTAACTAACTCTCGCCGAAGTGAAATCCTAGGTGACTTAGAGCAAACCTTACAACAAAAAAAACAAACCAAACGCAGAGAGATGATGTTGGTATGCTACAGCAAAGTTAGATACGAAACAAAGAAAGGATTGTGAACTTATATTGGTTGATTTCAAAATCAAAAGTAGAAGAAGAAATAACCGAAATATAACTATAAAAGTGGTAATTGGAGATTCTTTTCCGACGTATGAAACATTAATAATTAAGAAAAGAACTAGTCCAATCAATTTATTTCATCAAGTAACAGGTAGATCTCCCTCATATTATAAACAAAATCGACTCCTATCAAATTGTAGAAGACATCCGATCAAGTTAACTGGATTTCTAAATTTTTATGAAAAGCTCTTTCCGAGACCAATAAATTAGTCATACTAGAACAAAGACTAGACTCTATTTTCAAACAAAGTAAAAAGGACCTTCTCACTAAAAGTTGTAAGAAATCACATTATAACGAAGTACTGATGAGAGTTTTGATTTGATGACGCATGAATCTTTTATTAATGAATCTTAATATAAAATTTAAATATAGGCAGTTGAATTAATGACCTGCGGGACCGTAAGGGGAATCTACTCACCACGTATAATTCTTAGTCTTTTAAATTCTGTTTGCTTGTATGTAGTTAAACGAGCAACTTCTTAGCGACAAGTTAGTAGCTGCTATATTTTTTTGTTACTTTGTGTTGTGTCTATGATAGTGAAAAGGCTGATCTTGGTTATATCTTTAGTTATGCCTCGTAAAAACTTTGTATTGATAGTATGGCTAACTTATCTTGCCCCAGGGTTCCCAAATATTTCTTGTTTGTATGTGAAGAAAAAATGTCTCTGAATATATTCACATGGTAAACCTTATACAAATGTCTGTCTTAGCAACGTCTTATGATTCATGCCTATGATTTATGAATATTTACCGTCAACAGATATGCTTATAATCGTACATTAATTCTCATATTAATTTTTTTTTTTTAATACTATTTCCACCAGTTCTATACATCTACCTTACTCTTCTTCATCAAATTTAGTGGCGATGAAATCACCAACAAGTAGATACTTAGTAGCGTCTCGCAAATGAAGCATACAAAATTTCGTGGTTATGTCACGTTATTCACTTTACATTTTTACAGATAGAATTTATATTTATAAGAAGAGATACTGGAGGAAATAGGTCTCTTCCTAATAACTTATAATTTTGGGAAGAATTAGGATCTTTTGAGCCTTCCTTTTTCTTTTTATGTTTAGGTAATTATGGTGTAGAGATTTTATCCTGGCCAAAGCTGATCGCTTTTCACAAAAGGTAGACTCTTTGGTTAGAGTGTACTGGTCTATTTGAAAAGAAAGAGAAAAGTTAACCAACCCACTATAAATATAAAGCAGGATACGGATTGGTGTATTAGAGTTGTTATCAAGATACTTTGCGCTGATTTAGTCTATATTTTATTAATTCTATCAATCTCAAAAGCAGAAAGTGAAAGTTATTCGCGTCGATCGAGTTGAGTACATAGAAAGGCAGAAGTGTAGTAATTCGTTAGAGAAAAGTCAAAAAAAAAAAGGTTATTTCATTTTTTCTAGGTACAGCAATTGCAATAATATATAAATAATAATAATAATATATAAATGAAAAGTACCACTCTTGCGGTCTTTATCTATCTACCTTCAACTATCTACTAGGAGTAAATAATAATATAATAATAAAGGATTTGTAGTAATAATAAATCCGAAGTATTTGTTTATTTAATAGGAATGTTTTTTTAGTTATTAAGAAGAAAGAGTGTTTATTTTGGCTTCGTAACGAGATTACCTCTAGCTATTATTTACAAACAAAGACAGATAAGATCGATGAGATCTAATCCATGAATGACGAATAAAAATAAAGAATAGAATTCGCAGGAGGAAAATGAAACCAAAAAAAGCAATGCAATATGATACCTACTAGTATATTTTCTATATGCTGCATATATGTAGAATGAAGGAAGTGGGTAGGATCATTCGTGTTATAGAAACAATTTAAGGAATATATAAGGCATGAATTCTGAGGATACTTAGACATTTACTGTAAGCTTTCATATTTTTCAAGATTTGACTCTGCTCTTTTCCTAACTTTCCTTCCTACAAACGTCGTCCCGGAGTATGTTAGAAATTCATGTCCGATATTTCCCATGATTTGGATTTAAGGTTGGTTATTCGCGGCTAAACCTAAACATTCATTTGTGTGAATAGGACTTCTTTTGTTACTGTTCGTAATTTGTTAACTTATTTATATTTGGATTAGCCCAGTTTGGTTTTAAGTAGTTTAATTTAGTAGTAATATACGGGTATTTCTAATAGATTTTTGAGCTGATATTTCTATTTTCTATGATGTAGTGGTGCTTTTCCAACATGAGTATCTTTATCGTTTATTTCGATTTATTTAATAACAGCCATTTCTTAGCAATTTTTCTATATTTTTATTCGACTGAGTACTTCATCATCCATTATAGAAGAATCCACAAGTCTTGTTGTAAATATGCAAAAATAAGGTGGGCTTCTTAGACAAATATGTACCGAGTTATACCCAAAATGAGATTAAAAAAATTCCAAATCAAAAGACTTTCAGTTCTTTCTTGCTAAACCTGGAAGAGGCGAAGATATTGTATTACAAGTTTAAAAATCATCTATAAATTCATACTTAAAAAATAAAAGAGAAAAAGTTGTTTGTACTATTTTAAAGTATATAAAGTAAAGCAATGGTTATTTTAACAACAAATATTAATTACATAAGTAGTCCTTATTTGATGTATACATCTGTAGACTATAATTTTTCTCTAACTACCTCTATCCTATCTAACTACTAAAAAAGATAAAAGGATAAGCTTTCGAAGGGGAGTACGCGGATTTTTATTAGCATAAAGGCCGAAAATTGATAGCGTATGATTTTATCCCAGCTCCAAGCTAGCTTCTACTGATCCTTACTTAAGGAAGTGTTTCGGTGCCACAAATCTCTTGTTTTGCTCTTTCTTGCATAGGTAAAGAGTTACTAACTTTCTTTTTTATTCTATCTCCTTTCTTTTTTTTTGTTATTGTAACACTATCAATTTAGTATTAGTTTTCTCACACGATTCGCCTAGAATCTTATTTATACTTCAGATACTTCGTTCGTATGTCCATAATTTATGCATAGCTTTCAACGAGTTTTCCATATTTATGTTTCAACAAATAAAAGATTCCACTAACAAAATAATAAAAAATAACTGGTATTCTTGACTACTTGGGGTTTTTCTACTATGGCCAGTAAGGATAAAAAAGATAATAAAATATGTACTCTGCAGACTCTGTAGTCGAATAAGGAAGAAAGATTTAGAAATAATTTTTTATTTATATGGCGATTTGAGCAAATTCTTGATCAATATCATCTTTTCTGTTTAGTAATAAAAATAAAGAGCACATATTAAGGGTATAAAATTATTATATAATCTCTGCTGTATTCCTTCTACCAATCTACACCAACTCTTGTATGGGCAGGACAAAAAAGGAGGTAAAGTCAAGATCTATTATGAGCAAGCAATATAAAAAAGTCGATTCAAAATTTTTAGTGGTACTAACCAGTACTCCAGTTTTTGCGTATAATTAATTAGTAGCGATCTTTTCGGTTTTTCTTAAAGACAGGTTTTAGGAAGCGATAAGAAGTCAATCTATAGCACACCCCCAATTCATTTTGATCTCATAAAAGCTAAAACGTACGCATTATAGATACAGACCTCACCGAAATAGTTAACTCTACTACCTATTATTTTTTTACTATTACCAAATCCATCCTACTTTACGACTCTTAAACTTAAAGTCAACTTTGGCAAATGTATACCATATTATACCATGTGTAAAGTGTGGAGATTAGAGTAAGGCCACTTCGCTTAAATGCAGAACAACCAAGTAAGACCAAAAAGAAAGAGGGGAGAAATCGGCGACTATTGCACTAAATAGAAATTTGTGGAAAGGATAGGTGTGATACCTCGATAAAGACTGAGGAGCTACTTAGAATCTATGCTTAGAAAAACTGAAGTAAACCAGATTTTGTATCGGCATTACTTCTTCATTATGCCATTCTATACTACAAGACTTAATTAAAAACTTATTACAAGATCTACAAATCTAGACATGTTGTTTGTCTTTCTTCTTTACCCTCTCGCTTCAATTATACCCGCCGTAAAATTCGTAGGCTGTCCTTTTAAATACATATTTTATACATACCCATTACTACACATTTCTCCTATACATGTTTTAGATTCTATATTGGACCATATTTCACATTATATGCAACATTGTAATTTATAGAAGTAGTAACCCTTGTTTGTACAATACTTAGAAAATCAAGAGACACTAGTTAATCTTATCCAATATTTTTTGCATACACCATAATTAGTTACTTTGGCCTATTATCAAAAGGTAGAGAGGTTAGCTTACTTAAGCTTAAGAACAACAAATTAGAACTTATAAGGAAAGGCATTTCAAAGTATTCCCTATTTACATTTTTAACTAGAAAAGAAAAGAGAGTACTACTTTACCCGATATTATACCATAGTTGTATTTGTCCAAGTATACGCATACCTATTTACTATTTACTAAAAGAGTCTTGTCTCCGTATTAAATATTTTTATTAATTCTTCATATTCATAAGTGTAAAGCTATAAGAAGGAATTCCTCGTTACTATACTCATATATATATATATTCTATCTCACACCTCACATGTTTTCATATTTATTTCTATATTGCTAAATTCTTGGTGTAAAGTCTCTAAGCGGAATATAAGTTCAAAAGGTAGTAACTTAGAGTAAGTGGATTAGGCAGATAAATAGGATTTAGGAAAGAAAGAGTATTATAAAACATGATAATTCATTATACCTCGTGTGGAAATATCTAAGAAGAAGAAGTACCCTGGTGTTCAAAAGGAAAAGGCATCGATCTTTATTTAGTAAATTTTGTTATATACCTACAGTCCACTACATCTAGTTTATGTGCAGTATGCCTAAGTTCATATATATAGACCCTATACACCTCTATAGTAGTGTAGAAAAGTAATGAGGAACACAAATATACTTTATCAATTAGTTGTACCCCTCCTAGTAAGCTTTCATTATGAGTAGACATAAAAAGACTGTAGTAAATTTAGCCTAGAATCTATTATAAGATGTTGTCTCTTAGGTAAAGAAAATAAACTAGATTAGCAAGCATACAAAATAAGGTATACACATATTAAGTAAAAAGCTAAAAACTATATAAATGGGGTTAGATCAACAAGGGTTAGAACATAATTAAAAGGCACTTAAATTAAATTAGAACAGGTATACCTTGCAAATAGTATCAAAAAAATAAATACAAAAAAAAGTATATAACTTAATGTAGAAAGTAATCTATTCTAATATGATTCATTATATCTTGATGTATAGCTTTGATTTGTAAAAAACCTACTAAGATCATAACTAAGAAATTATTGAATACCAACTCTAGCAAGTAATGAGTAACCACCCATGCCATGTTTAGAGTAAATAACTTATTAAAGGACAAAGTTTCTTGTAGATTAATAAGTTCATAGTCTATGTAGTCTAAATAAGGAGTCATCCATACATATAACGTTCTTCGTGTTTGCTTTCGAAATGTCTTCAGAGCAAAAAAAAGTACACCCTTTCTATATTTTTCTATATTTTTTTATTTCATCCGCACTAAATAGGTAATACCTTTCACTAGACTTTAGCCCCTGCGAAACAAATATAAATGAACCCTTTATCAAAGCCAATAACCACTTACTATGTAAGTATATTTATAAAGAAGACATAAAGTAACCTTTCCCTTATGACTCCTTAGGCTTACTTGACACTATCTAGCCTTTAATTACTTATAGACTTTTGTGTAGATATAGAATGCCTCTATTACTTTAATAAATAATTAACCTAAGTAACCTAGAAAAGTTTCGTAGATAGACTAAGCTCTCCAAGTGTAATTTAATTGCCGCGAATGATCACATTTCAAGTATAAGGTATAAAGGGAAGAAAGATGAGAAAAGTACAAGACTCGTTATAGTAGTATCCAATAGCATCGTAAGCAAACTACCAGAAGGCCTGTCTTCTATGAGGGAGGGTAAAGAATACAGAAAACAAGGGAAGATTCTTATATATACCTTTTAGGAGTACACATTCTAAATGACAACTACAAGTTAAGTAAAAATGCTTGTATCTTATGAATCATTATATAAATATTAATAGTTCAGTATACAACCAATTATTATATAGTCATGTATACTTGTTAAAGGCGCGTATAGTACTTCCCTAGATTCAATTCACTGATGAGATGTATAAAGCTTATATTATGTTAACTAAGCCTCTTTTTTTATACCCTTACCTTTAGAACTTATTACGCTATCCCTTCCTAAGTGTTCTTTACCATGTCCCTATACATTTCATTTTTAGGATCACTTATAATTAGGTGTAGAGTACTATAAATCTATAAGTAAGTATGAGTGTTAAAGGGAAGAGAAGAAGCTATAAGGACAAATAGTACTAAGTAATATAATCCATAGTATAGTGCACGGATGAAATTGATATAGTTGGTACCCTAAAAAGTGTATTGTATTCTTTAAGCTAAAACCTTCACTTTGTTTCTTATGTTCTGCTACAAGTTGTGTATACGTGTTAAAAGTATTCCCCTTCCACGCTTTTTGTTTGTTTTGATCTCTAACTATAAATCTAATAGAAGTTCCTAACTAAGAAGTGAATTCCTATCCTTGCTTAAGTAATATTATAATATATTGACTATGAAGCTAGATGAGAAGACTTTCTAATAACGTAACTATATACAATACAAGACGACTAAGCAGCCTATAGTTTTCTTACTAAGAATTAATAAATAGATTATGAGGATTACCAAAATCTTTCCCTTCTTGCTCTATTATCCTATAGTTAATAGTTAAGTCTTGCCATGATTCTTAAATATTCCATACTCTATCTTTGTACACGAGTTACAACTCATTACATTTACTTAGAGACATCTTAGTTTTCCCCTCTATCCTCGTATTACACAAAATTCTTTATTGGTGTTTAGAATCGGTAACTGGTGAATAATTATTGTTGTTTTAGGATCATTTTATAGGATTAGGAGATCCCTTCTTAAATTTTTCACTTAATAGGTCTAAATTTCCTTTACTTTAAAGAAATCTAAGAATATTTTATTCTTCTTTAATAAAAATTCTAGTATACCCTATTATTTTTTCAAAAGAAAGAAAAAAACACTAAAGTATAAAGATCAAAATGCATTCCTATAACTAAAAGAAATAACCAAGGCAAATAGAGTCTAAATTGAACTTTGGAACTAAGTCGACCCCAACGGAGGAAAAAAGTATAAATGCTTACGGGTTATTTTCTTGTTGTCCATCTATCTATCTATCATAAAGGACTGAAGCTAATAGAGCTCAAAATACAACATAAACGAGCAGTCCATACACCATACAAGATCGGTGAATCGTTGAAAAGAGGTCTATGTTTTTCATACTTGAGTAGCGGGTTTTCAAACCTAGTGAATTTAGGAGATCATACATAACAATTCCCAAAATTAGAATCGGTAAGCGGAAAAGTAAGTGTAAAGTAAGGCTGAATGAAACCTTTTATTATTTTTCGACCAGTACTCTCTAACAACCGACATCGGCGCTACATAAACAGGGTTTGACCTAGTAGCTATATCTAGTAAGGTTTAGAGAGTGAGAAATCTTACTTAGAATTTCTTAGAATTTTCTACTTCTCTGAAGTGTTCCCCTTACAAGGAGTTATCAAAGATTATAGTATAAAACTCTGCGAGTCCAGATTATGTGAAAAAGTTCAGAAAAATAACCTCACTCAGTCTATATTATTTCTAGCTTTCTTTTTGAGAAGAGAAGAACACCAACTTTTTGAAATCAAGCTAGTTACTAAGTAAGACATGTTTGTTGACACTACTAACCTTATATTCAAGGAACAGAGATAGAGTCCAAACTATGAATTCGTAAAATGGACTGATAAAAACAATGATGACACTTGGTGAGGAATTCTAAAGTTTAATATTTTCTGAGTTTACTTATATTATATAGCATATGAGTTATTTCTAAACTGAGCACAATATTTTTTAATTCTGCAATTTTTGGATGATCAATGGCGCGCGTGTTTCCCTTTACTTGTTTCAATCAATTGAGGCAAAGCCCTCGTATTTTCAAGTAAAAAATAGAGTATTTATTAAGAACAAGTCTCACGGGGAAGCCCTTAATGGAGTCGTGCTATATAAGGAAAAAACGAAAAAACTAAAGGTACCTAAGAAGAGAGCTCTAATTGGTAATTGTTAGGGGTCAATCTTAAAAAAAAACGATATTACAGGCTATATGCCACAAACTATATGATAGATAGAGTCAATTTAGTCCTTACCTACATGCTTACACTATAATTGTACTTTATTTATTGGTTATACACAATTGTTCAAACACACTATCAAAGGAATTGACGTCAGGGGGTAGTATAAATCTGGTGAAGTTTTATTCCTGCAAATTTCAGATATATGAATATTAGAAATAGAAATGCTATAAAACAAATTAGGTTATAAATCCACCAACTTAAGCACACTTTTATTATATATATATATATATTATAAAAGTGGCTTATTAATTCTTATTAATTAAGGAATAGAGGGTAGCTATGATATGTAGGATTTACACTTAATTCTTGAGATCTTTCCAATACCTTGTATTTTCTCAAACCAAAAGAAGATGGGGACAAATAAAGTACTCATTGAATCTATACTATAAAAAAGTCACAAAGAACTCACTTTGTTTGATGAACTTACACTTTTTTTTGTTTATTGTTTAGCTAGAAAAATACCTTATAGTGGGCTTAGTATAACCCAAAACACCTCGCAAAAAAGATTGCCTATAGCTCTTCTCCAACTAAAAATCTAAAAGTAGGACTTAGTTAAAATAAGGAGTCTACGGTTATTTCATATATTTGTAGTGTCTTTTTGGTACTACACCGGTTAGCAACGAATGAATCATTTTCATTTATCAATTTACATTTTTCTAGCTATTCTAATAGAAATTCTATTACCTTTTAAATCTGTACGCAACAAAGTAGTCCTTAATCTCAAAACTGAGGATTCCCCCCAAACGCTTTGAAAAGTAATAAGTATATAGGTACAAGTAGCATATTATCTATAAGTGAATTTTAGAATTTAGGCCTAGGTGAGAACCCAATAAATAAAGTACTAAGCATTGTGTTGAAGTATATAATGTAAGAAAACAGTACGAGAACCTGGGTCTAAAGAACTTAATATAAGAAAATACTTTGTTTTATATAGAGACGTTTAAAATACAGAGACTAAACAACTTCTACTAGAAATCAAAATAAGACAACAACTTGCGTTGAAATATCTGAATACAAACATAACCGGCCTTATACCTTCTCTTAACTAGCATAACGAGATCCGCCCATGACCAAGAGGAGGCATTTCTAATATCTTTTCCCTTTATTTAAGTTAAATAATGTACTTGCCGTGGTGGACTAATGTTTCTCTTTCTGTATGTCTTCTACATTTAAAGAATTGCCCCTGTAATACCTTAATTGTGCATTTTTTTGTGTAATAAACTCGTCATGTTTGTACCTTTGTGAGCCCAAAAATAAGACTAAGATTAAGATGTAAAAAACCTAAATACTCTAATTTATTCTATTTCGCCGTAGTCTAGTCTAGTCTGACCCTTATCGCGCATTCCTTGAATAGAAAGCTTTACCTAGACAACATTTATCAAAGGAGTGAACCTAAGTCCTATTTTAGGCCGGCTCTACTATTCTCAAAACGCTGTTCTATTCTAAATTACGTGCGGGCTTACAATCTCTCCCTTCTATTTACCTTATTGTTATGTAACGAATCCTGTCCGAATTTAGAAGTATTCTTGCTTGTGGGCGAGTACTCCTTATTTGTTCGTTCCTTAAAATTAAACCGAGTATGTTTTATTTGTGTTGTGACTATCTTGACTAGAAATGGAATTAGAATAGTGGTGATTCTTAACTAAGTTCTTCCTTGGTAACGTATAACTTGCACAGAAGGTATTTAAAATCTAATGGAACAAGCCCGGAAGCCTGATATACTTAGTAAGGAACACTTCTCTTTATCACGAGTCTTTGTATGCGGAAAAACCTATCTAACCTTATGCCATGTAAGGATTGCTCCTAAGGAATGAGAAAATATTATCTAACTTTGGGTTAGAGATCTACCTAGCTCTAGCTATTTGAATTGGAAGAAACTTGACTACACAAGGTTACTCTTTTCTTGTCTTTGCTCCCCTTTAGTCTCCCTAGAATCTTCTTAGTTCAAATTGGATAAGTATATAGGTGTGATATTGCTGGTATAAGTAACTGTATAGTCTCTATAGAAAATAAGACTAGAAAGAGTTGCATATCATATAAATGTGCTCTCGTTTGAGGAGTTTATTCATAGTGGTAATCTTCAATGTGGGCTTTATTCCTTTAATAAGATATCCTGCCTACTTAATTGATTTTCCAAGCCTAAACTAATCTTAGTCAATACTCTAAGCTAATATTTGCCTTTTAATGTGTCTCTCTTTTTTATTCTTACGTAAACGTAAGAGGTTGTACTATAACCGCACATTATCTAATTCGAGCTCATAAAGTTAGAGGCCGGCACGTGGTTTAGTCTAAACCTAAAAAATATTATTATGATTCTACCCAAAAAAGTTCTATACATAGGATCAATTTAATGAAAAGAATGAGAGTAGTTAAGGCAGGCTTTTATCTAACATAACAACCCAAGCAAATCACAATAAAGGTTCAATCAAAGATACCTCGTGTATTTAACTCATTTACAGATTTTCTAAGTTGTTTTACTAATAATTATATATATATATTACTTATACTTTTCATTTTCTACTATAGTCTACTATGGCATGCACTCCTTGTTCCTCACAACGCGTAAGGTATTTCTTATCCGGGCATAACAACTTTTCTCTTAGACACCCTCTTCTAGATGAATATTTTATCTCAAATTCTTAGTTAACTTGGCATTTCACTTCGTTTTGGCGTTGACATTAAAATAAAAGAAAGGATGCATAGTATAATTTGATCCTCTTTTAAGTGATTTAAGTGAGCAGGCATACAATATATGTGTATCTTTTGAAAGTAATATTAATATCCAGGCAAGGAAGATAAATATGGAGCCCTTATTTCTTTTTTATGGCTGTTTAATTATAGCCCCAGAAAGTGTATTTTTTAGAAAACTGGTGATATAAGTTTGAGTCCTTAACTCTTTATTTACTTAATGAAACTTTGCAGTATAATCTCTGCATGGTATTTTCTTTCTATTTTAGGTGTCTACCTTACCTAAATCTTATATATTGGGAACTCCATAGAAAACTGTATGTAATAATAATGTTTTGTTCTATCCTCTTTTACTATCATATCAACCATATTACTAATAAATCCACACCATAACAGGTCCTATATAAATCCATTGACAAGAGGCTGCACTATTTGACTATTTATACTTACTTTGTATTGTTCTGAACATCTTTTTCTTCTCATAAATCAATTCTAGCATCTAGCAGGTGTTGTATAAGTTCACGTGGGCAAGTTTCATCATTCAATAAATGAAATAGGATTGTAGGGACTGAAATACCAGAATACTAAATCAAATGAAGAAGACTCATTTAACTAACGCGTAAGAAAAGAGAAGAAAGGAAACAACAGTTTCTAAATAAGTTTTGGGATTTCTAATATTAAAAGAGAGATTAAATTACAAAAATAAAAAGAGATCGGACTAAGGTAAATCCTCAAAACAATACAAGTGGTTCTTTGGACTAATCACTTTCTCATTTTTGAGACCTACCTTACCCACTATTTTTTTGGACTGGTTTTCACTACTTATGAGTAACAACTTTCTCCTATTCGCATGGACTCGGGAATTTCCAAAACATACATTCGACCTTATGTAGAGGAAACAACTTGCACTTTTTGATCGATCTTAACTTAGAAACCGAGTTTACTACTTTTTTTTTCATATTACTAGTAAGAAGTAAGAGCCAAGGGATCCATATTAGCATGAGAAAGAGAGGAAGAGAGGAAAGGTACTTTATGGATGTCTTGTTGAGTGCTATGAGTAAGGATGGGGATACGTGTTTGTTTGCTTGGTTGTTTCGTATATTAATATTAGATATTAGATCATTTCATTTATAGTATGCGTTATTAATAAACAGTTATTCTAAAAATATATATATTCTAAGAGAAGTTGGTAAGGTTTAGAAATGAATAAGTATTTCTCTGAGTTTCTTCTTAGCAGAGATGGAATGGAAATAGTATAAATATTAATAGTTAAAGGTGTAAATTCAATAAGTATATGAAAGAAAGAGGATGGGGTTATATCATGTATAATAATACTCTTCTATTTCTTCTATAAGCAAGAAAATAGTTAGTTATAAGAATTAATTAGTCATTGCTTGGGATTCATGTTTGGTTATATACTGTAGTACATAGCACTAAGTATTAATTTCAGTCATAGTCATATAACATAATAAGGGACAGAAGTCTCGTTGTTTGTTTTAGATAGAATATATAGACTTTTCATCTTCCTTCGATTGGACGTGTAATTTATTATGGATTATTCTATCTGGAAATGGGACTGTATATGAATCTAGAAATATCTTGTGTGTACCATAAGCAGTTATTTTTGTGTATTGTATTTTTGTTACTGAGCCCCTACCTACATGTTCACTTCGAGTATTACTTGGTTTATTTATTTATAAAGTCTATTATACTGCCCTTATTTTATTCTTACACGTATTTCATTGGTACTAGGAAAAGAAGGAGTGCAGGATACAACAAACAGCTAAAACCATCTAGGAATTCTAATCAAACCAAAAAAGATGACAATATGTTGTATTATCCTAAAGAATTAAATATACATGTGTGAGATTTCAAGCTGGGAGGTAATAACTGCAGTAGTAAGTATTCTAAGAAGTTCTGCAAAACTAGAGAGTCGAGTCTCTCTTCCTTGGAAAATAAATAATATCTGGAAATAGATTGCCTTGGTGGATTTCATTTATAGTGCGTTATTAAGAACATGTTATAGAAAAAAGGCAAAAGTATAAAGCAAAGCGAAACAAACATATTAAATATCCCAACCGAGGACCTACGCTTAGACTTGTTACACTATAAGCTTCCAAAAGATTTATTATTCAGGAGAGGCTCATTAGGGAAAAGGGAAATGGAAAAAACTAGGGATTGCACAGATTATAGCTCTTACTACTATAAATAAATAATAAAAATCTAAATAACAAAAAAGACTCTTGGAGATCTGGAAAGTACACGATTCTTTATTATAATATGTTTGGCGTTTGCTACTGTTGTTGTATTTCTTAGCAACGTCTATGTTTGGAAGAAGTCCACCTCTGGAAACAGGATTATCCTTTTAAGCAAGTCTAAGTCCGACCTTTTGTTATGATTGAGGACTATGTAGGCAAAGTGACGTTATTGTTATTTGTTGATCTTCTTTCGCTCATGTGTTAAAATATATTATTAGTTAATATCCTTCTACGCGTTCTTTCTATATCTTCTTATATATCTTAATTATACTTGTCCCTTCTACTTTTTTTTTCCTTTTTCTTCATTTATTAGAATTTCTTAGTTAAGGTTAAGGAGTGTTTTAAACTAATTTAGTAGTAATAAAAGTATAACTTAGCAATTCCAGATAACTAGATTAGGAGTAATAAGGCATACTCGGAACTGTTGTGTACGGGTAACCACTCGTTGTATGAAATTTTCCACAGATAATCTTGGTCTTAAAAAAAAATGTCTTGCTTAACTCAGTGAGTGCTAGAATCTCCTCTATCTAATACATTTCCTTTTTGTATGCTCTTTGGTCTTATCTTATTTGTGTTCTTAATTCTCTCAAAATTCAAATTCCACTAGTTACTACTATTTCTAACTTTTAAAACGAAAAAATATACAGACCATTATTTTTTTTATTTAGTCTTATGGCTTTATAAAATGAAAGGTTTTAGAATCTCCTTTACCTCAGTACGTAGTTGCTAAAAGAAGAATTGTGAGTTGAGTCCTCTCCTGGGAAAAATATCTATTACCCGAGACGTAGTAAAGTAAGGTAATAATATATTACTAAACAGTGGCTGAGGTTCTCGTAGTTTTTTTATACAAGGATTTTTATTAAAGAATTAGAGTTAATGAATAATCTTATTAGATAAGAGCCGAGACAACTAAAAAAAAAAAAAAAGATTCTAAGAGATATGAAGGGAGAAATGTGAAGAATATTCCAGCAGAACTTGTTTGCAATTCTATAATATATAGAAAATACTCGTTTTAGCCGTATAAAGTAGCTTTTTTTTTTACTAGAGAAATTTTGGAATTCTACTTACCTTGTCTTGGCGCGTTTTCTTATCAATCGACTTCTCAGTCTTTTTTCTAACTAGCATTATATCAGCAACTAACCTAACTCTCCAAATTAGAAAAGTCAATTTTATGTATTGCATAATAAGTGTATGGCTTTTCACAAACATAGTCAACAAATAAACACCCAAAGAAAATACTCTAGTTACTACATCAGTCGAATACCGAGCACGGACTAAATTCTTTATATAAGGACATTACTTACATTTCGGTGGTGGGATTGATTCTGCCTGGGGGTGGGTGTTTGTTGTAATTAAAATAGACTGAATTGCTTTTTTCTCAGTTCTCATAAGCAGCTTATAGCAGCCGCAGCTAGAGTTCTTACATACCTTATGAAATCTTTTTTCTTAGACGAGATTAATCCGTTTATTTCTCGTTTATGTTTATATATATTTTCTATTTGCCTCTTTGATAAAAATATTTTCTATCACCACTACAAGTAGTTATGTCATGCCTATATCATATCCTAAGTACAGAACACTCACACACTTCACTTTTCAATTTGATATCTCTTTTAGAAGAGTTTCCTTTACGAAGAAAAAGAGTATAGAAAAAATACATAGATAAATAAGACGAAAGGGCTTCCTTTAAAGTATAGCACCGAGACAAATCCCTTCACTTCAGACAGAAAACGATATAGTCCTCAGAGTCCCGCTAAATAATTAATGCATTTCCCCGATAATCTAGTGGAAGTCGTGTTTTGGAAATTGACTTAAGGGGATCTCCTTTATTTTTGGAAAGTCGACTCTCTGTAGGGTCTAAAAGTAGTCAAGCCTGCTAATTTGTGTACTATAGTATAGATCGCGTAGGGGATTCATTTAATATTAATATGCTGATGAATAAACAACCTATTAATAAGCTATTAGATTAGGTATTGATTGGGTTGGACTGATATCATTCATAGATATTGTTCTTGTTGCACTTAACGCCGCTACCTGTTTTCTTTCCTTTTTTTATATGTATACTAGAGATTATATTGTAAGTGATCCATTACTCAGTAAATAATAAGACGTGAGAAAGTATAGGAGGTTATTAAGAACTTTTAATTTCTTTAATTTCGACGAAGATTTATAAAATAAAGAAGGCAAACATAAAAATAAGAGGAGGTAAGGATCCAATCTGATTTAGAACGAAATATACTAGCAGGACATCTTATGATTGTAAGTATACTGCAAAGTTAAAGAATTCCTTTTTCTAGTAAACTATAATATTATGATAACAAAACTTAATCCAATCTAAGTGAAAGAAAAATAAGTCAAACTTGTCGTAAAGGTCTGGTTTATTAAGTATGGGACTGCTGAGAACACGTGATTATTTATTGTTTGATAAGTGTCTGCATTTATTATAAATATGGCTTGAACTCTTGGTGGGCACCCTTCTTTTATTATTTCGCCTGCTTTCTAAATGTGAGTGATATAAGTATCTTAAGTATGTCAAAGAGATTTAAACCTAAAGAGCATACTCTTATTATTTAGTGTGGAAATTGAAAGTCTCACTATTCCTTGTCTATATGAACTTGGATTATGAATACTCGGCTTCTTATTTTTTTCTCTTAGAGGGGTCATGTCGGAAACTTATTTTATCTAGAAGACACTTTTAAGGCGCATATTTTTCTTCTCCGCGGGTTACACTGCTTAAGTAATTTCAAGGGTCCGTTATTTCGTACCTTTTTTCTTTGAGTGGAGAAATAAAAGTTCTGTCCATTCTATATCCTGTGGTTCTCACATATTTCGTATAATGCTTAATTCGGCGATAACAGCCAAATCAGGTCAACAAAAACTTAGGCAACCTGTAGATTCATCCAATCAAGTTTGTATTAAGAAGATCTTTTTATAGAACACAATTCTTGCGGGCTCGAAGGCATGTAGCAAGATTAACTAAATTAACTAATGAAGTTCACGAGAGTCTTCTTAAACTTAAAAATCTGTAGTAATGCGGTTCTTTCTATCCAAAAGATTCATTAAAGGAAAGAAATAAAGTGTTGTATTTGTCAGAAGATTCCCGGCAACAACAAGATCTGTCTGATGAAATAAGGTATGTGTCTTATACCATTAGCTTACTACTATAAAAAATATGCTTGATATGTCTACTGCACGTCTCCTGAATCTATTTACTCTCTGAAACGTGGATATTTGCTTTTTCTTCGCTGGATACAAAATCATTATACTTGTAGTTGCTGGAGTATAGTTGTTGTTGTTTTAAATTTAAAAAGGTGCTGTGTATGTATTTCTTACCGGATTTTTAGATAAAGACCTTACAGAGACAAGAAAGAGGACTCAATCTGAGAAAGGTAGTATAGGCAAATTGGATCAAAAAATTGTATACAACAATATAATTTATAACTGAAGGTAGGAAGCAGTTTAACCCCAAGCAAACAAGATATCTAGAAAATATTAGGGTTTGCCCAGCAGATATAGATAAATAACAATATGAGGATACATTAGTGAAGAAACGAAACAATTAACAAACAAAGAAATCACAAGAGATGCTAATGGCACATACAAGCATCTTATGATATATTTTATGATATAATTTCTTATATACAATAGTAGAAACAGCAAATAGAGTAGG
Organism: Plantago major; assembly: GCA_026545765.1. Taxonomy (NCBI): domain Eukaryota; kingdom Viridiplantae; phylum Streptophyta; class Magnoliopsida; order Lamiales; family Plantaginaceae; genus Plantago; species Plantago major. The sequence goes on along the minus strand of JAIFAC010000016.1, from coordinate 83,432 downwards.
AATAACTTATTATTTCTTATAGTTTCAACAAACCACAATTCCCTTGAATATTTTTCAGTTTCCCGATTTCTATTCTATTTTCAACCCTTCTTCCTTATTTGTATAAGTATAAAAGCAAATTATATAATAAGTGGTATATTATTTTATTCATGTGTGTGTACTATATATAAAACTATATATATTATTTAAACCAAAAGCCCTAGTCTAGTCCTCTTCTCTATATTTCCCTTAAACAATTAAGAGCTGTATAGAAACTATACTATACTATAATTAGAACTGTAGAATTAAAAGAAGTACTTGTGCGTTCAAATAATATATCAATAAAAAATAGAATCTATAAATGGACTTATTGGTGTATGCGGAGTAAACAAAACAAAGGAGGAACCCCTCTATTTAATTGGGAATCTATGATGAATAAAGAGTTATTTATGTATGAAAAAGAGTTTATTAGTATTAGTGCCAAATAATTAAAAAGAGTAAACGTATAGTATATTATATCTGTATAGTACTTTAGTGGGTTATTTAGAGATTACAATATATATATAAACCTAAGAATAAATTTTTTGTGTCTACAAGGTGGTAGGATATAATAAAATAATGTTGTTACTGGTTGGTATTACCCTCCATTAAAGATGCATTAAACTTTGCTTGCGTTGGTTTCTGTACTCCTAATTATTTATTTTTCTATTCTAATTTATTATTTTATATTTATATATTCTCTCCTCAGTGCATATAGTATTTTGTTTTGACACTTACCAATCTTGTTCTCTTCTCTTCGTGTTAAATATGCAGTACCTCTTTCTTTTACTATGAGCTCTCTATAAATTTAATCCCTAATACAATAAAATAAGTGCCGATCCTTACTCCACAATGAGATGTTTGAGAGAAGATAATATTAAATATTATGAGTTTCTTTCTTTAGGTTTAGATAGATTATAGCATAAGATTACTTTGTTTACTGTGTAAAGGATCTCTATTTAGTATACTACAATTATACTGGGAAATCAATATTAGAGTTTATTATAATTTATAATTTAAATATAAAGGGTGCCTTACTTAGTTTCGCTACAAAGAAGAGACTGTGGGAAATCATAACTTGGTATTGGAAATTCTAATTCTAAACAAAGAAAGTACCTAATAATCACTAAGAAATATAACTAAACTAGTATAGCTTTCATAATTGTAATGACTAAAAATAGAAGGACTTTTTTGGCATGTGGACTTTATTCTATACTTTCCTTAATATTGATATGCTAACGTAACTTTGTATTATCTACCATCGTTGCTAGTGTATCCTCGTATACCTTTATAATTACATTACGAATCAAATAGAAGATTATTCTATTTATAGAATCTGTGTTACTAGAAAAATAATTTACTACGCCTGCCCCTTTATTTACTACTCGAAAAATTTCCATTACCCAATAAATAGATCTGTCTGGATTGCCGAATTTTAATTGTTTGCTTTGGACAACACATGTTCTCTTCTATCTATCTATCAACAAGGTGGCCCAAAAGAAAAATGATTCACAATTTGAGAAATAAAGAAATGGAGCGTAGGTAAAAACAAAAATATGTGTAGTGCGGAAAAATCTCTTTAGAGATAATCAGGATAATGATAATTGAATAATTGGCATCTACTACAATCTGTAAAATAAGCATGCATGGAAAGAAAAATCTCGTTAAAATACTCTATACCTACCAAGTTTGACGAATTACACAAAATTGACAAGGTATTATATTCTATGCAATTAACTCACGTATTAAGAAGGAAGATAAAAAATATCGATATAGCAGCTCTATTCTTAATTTTATTTGGTGTAACGGCTTTTTAGTTTAGGTCTAATTCCATGACTTTTAGGATGATTGGTTGCCTACCCATAAACGAGTTGTGTTGTTTGTCTTTCTTTTATATATATATATATACACCATATACACCGCTTTTGTTTGAGTTAAGGAATCTTGCCTTTCCCTGCTGCTTTATTCTCCTAGATGATTAGGCATGGACTTTATCCTTTTTGTGCAACCTGCGTTCAAAATCTATTTTGCATTAAGTAAGGCCTATGATAAGATTTTTTTCATTTAAGTAATAAGAAAGTTAAGGATTTGTTGTTTTAGAAATTATGGTATAGATTTGAGAATGTTGACTCTTGGTTTAGTTAAGTACAGATAACACCGGGAACCCTTTTGTCTAGTTGTAGAAATTTCTTCTCGATGTCCAATCCAAGGAATAGAAAGTTCACATTATCTTTTTTTGCTTTTCTCCAACCAACCAACATTAATACCAAAGCGCGAAAGATAGAATACGTGTGGCTGGCTGATCCTAGAAAATACCAACGTATAAACACGATATAAAGAAACTTTTTGGGGTACCAGTTCGGCAAAGTAATTGATTATAAGCCTTTACATTAAGATACTATAAAAGGAGAAGTTTTCTAAGAATTAACTGGTGATATAAGGGAGAGATAAAGTTACTCTTCATAACATGTTGTTAGTAGAACTATATAAAGAATAAACAAGGGATTACTCGCTTAAGAAGAAGCTAGAGAAAAGGTTACCTAGGGTTAATTAATTTCATAAGCCATGTGGGTATAGCATATAATATAGGTGAAGCTATTAGGAATACGTTATAAAACAACTCCATTGGAAAGCGACTTACTTAATAAGGCATAATAATATAAAATGCAAGGTAGTTTCGTCATAGTCGTAGTGAATAGTATGGATTTCTCTTTAATCCTGTGCTTGGACTCTTTATAACAGGTTCTTGTCATTTTCTTCCGTAAGCGTCTTGTTTAAGGCAATTCCCTTATATGGTATATTAAATAAACGAAGGTCTATTTCCTGGTGCCGACAATAAGTAAAAAGCAATAATATAAGTGTTTCTTCTTCCTGCAAACTTACCCTCTTTGAGCTGTATTCCGGTTTTTCAATTCTTCACCAGCCAAATTCTATCGAGCGTCAGTGTTAGTGGTTCTCTTCCTGGATTTTTTTGTTTATCCAAATCTGTTGCCCTTGAATATACTAGATTTTGCTTCCGTTTATCATATTACGAAGTTCTGTTATTTGCTCGCTGCAGTTAAGGTACTTGAACGTTATTTGTTGTCTCGAATTATATATATTTAATCAAGGTGAAGTCACATTTAGTTTACATTTCTATTAGGAAGTAATATGTGCAGTAAGGAAGGAAAAACTCATAATCTCCAACAAGGTCAAATACACGGGAATATAAAGAAAAAGGAGAAGGATACAATGCAAACACGGAGTTCTCTAGTAAATTATAAATAAGTAGTACTTTAATTAAGGAAACATAGGTTGAAACATTAGTTATAGCTTGTGTCTCTTTGAGTTCATTAGTTAGATATAACATATAGTGCGGTCTTCCTCAAATGAATAAACATTGGAAGGGTATAGTATATGGCCTTGGTATAGAGAATATTACATGTAAGGATCAAGAAAGGATAGAACTAATCCTTCATCTTAAATTAAAAGATCACAGAAAACCTTGACTTTGTCGAACGAACGCAGCTGAAAATTATATAGTTTGTGTCTTGGTTCAAGAAAACACCTTCTTTCTTGATAATTAAAGTAATCGATGCAGTATTCTTACTTAATTCTTTATCAATCAATCCATTATACCAAAAATCTGGTTGGCCTAGAGACAAGACTTCTATTCGAATCCAAACAAAACAAAAACTTTTTACATTTTTACGAAAGGATTTCTACTTGGAGGTTAGGTTAAGAAGCTAGGGTCGAGTTATTTAATGCCCAACCTAAGAAAAATGAATATAAGAGAAGATGCACTGATATATCATCATAAGCGAAATGTTGACAAGAACACATATAGGCGATAACCAAAAAGGATCTAAAATGACTAATTTAAACAAAAAATAATGAAAAAAGGGCTGGGCGCGCATCAATGGATTACTACAAAGGTAGAAGTTGCTACTAATTCTTTGGTAGGCCTAGTATATAAGTCAAAATAAAATATGATTGGTTTAATCTTGTGGTTCTAGCTGTAGTCGTACTAGAGTCAACGCAAAGAGAAAATAGATTTTCTTCCTTTTTGGGGGGAATTCCACAACAGCAGTTTCTCGGTAATTTATTTTCATCTCTAAGATGTACCCCGTGTATGTAATATAACGGATCTTCGCTTTCCGATTGGAATATTCTTTTGCCCCTATACCCCTCTTCTAATTTCCGAAAGAGGTCTTCTGTTTATATACTAACTACCATATAACAAACACATAATAGGAATTTCATTAACATCTGCTCAAGTTTTTCCTTCTAACAACAGCTAAGGAATATAAGAATGAAGAAATTAAGAATTAAGTAAGTCATCTTTTAAGCAAGACTTGCTTGTACTTTTTGTTTTCATATCAAGGATCCACGAGATTTTCTTGTTATTCTCTTTTTTTATTTGAGAATTCTAAGTGATGCGGGAATATTCGTCCTTCTTTTTTACTTCCAAGCAGACCTTCCCAAAGACATGCTATAAAAGTATTTAGTTATTAGTTTTATATTTATAAGAACTCTTCAATTGTATGAATTTTAAAACAAGAAAGGACTACTCGGGTTAATAAGGTCAGTTGTATTCTTTAGGGTAAGCTTTAAATGTTTTGAAGAATGCTGTTTGTTTGTTATTTGTTATAACAGGACTGACTAGAGGTTCGGTATATTTGTCCTTTAAATACTACTAAGAATTTCTATATTGTGATAGTCGGTAATTGTAATTGTCATTGTTTTATTCAGTTCGTACTTTCTACCTTAATATTGAATACAGGACCAAATAACGACACAGGATTTCTGTATTGTTAAATAAAAAAATTATATTTCCTTGGTTGAGATGAGATGGGGCTGAGCACGTTTACTTTAATAGAGGTTTGAACAATACACCTTTTGAATTGAAAATTGAATTGAGATATAATTGCTTTAGCGGAGTATTTTACTTGGAATATTTGGAATCCTACGGGGCTTGGTCCTTTTCTTCCGTCACATTATCTTTATCCTGTTATCGATAAGTCCGCGCTTATGTTTTGTTTTTTCCAACGTCACATGCATTTTTTGTTCTCCTCTTTAACTATTCTAGGGTCTTCTTGTTATTATTTGTATACTGTTGTGTATCTTAAATAGCTCTTTAATAACCTTTATAAATGACCAGAGAGATACTACGGGGCTTCTTCTCTGCGTTTACCTGTTTCCTATCTTGTTTTTGTAAAGAAACTCAGGATTTAATATTATGAGAAAACCTTTTGCATATTTAGTAGCCACATGTACCGTTCAATATCGAATAAAGAATACCCTGCATACTTAAAGCTCTATATTTGTTTGGTCTAAATCTTTATCTAAATAATTAGGAACCAAACTCCTTTTATTTTCTTTTTTTATGATTTATATTGAAGATGCATAAAAGTCTAGGAAGACACGAGTTTTTCTCTTCTTATTTATTAAATCTTATTATCTTATTAAAAAAAAGGGTTACGCTTTGTGAAATACTCCAGTTATCGAGCTCCTCCAAAAAGAAAGTAGTTGAAGTACAACATTTTATTGCCACCTATAAAAAATAGATAAGTAGAAAAGCACAAGACTTGTGCACAACACGTTGTTATTAGATAGTGTATATGGTAAAGCTAAGTTCTCGCATAGTAGAGATTGATTTGTGTATAGCAGATATTAAACTCCAATCCCTGTAACTGCGCATTTTCTTTAAATTTGTGGAAGCATTACAACATGATATCATAATTTTAAAGCTTTGCTTAAAGATATTCTGGTAGACTTTTGTCGTGTTTTTGAGTTCTCTATTGAATTTACTTAGTTAGTGTCTCTAAACAATCTTATGTGTTCCCAGAACCAGAAGAGACCAAAGCTTGCCTAATAAATAATTTTCGATGTATATAAAATTTCCAAAAAAAAAGTTTGCTTTGAGTTCTTTTTAAATCTCCTATAAAACCTTTTCTTAGTAGAAACAGAAACAGTCGTTATAAGGTAGAGTCTTTACTTTGTTTCTTTTAGGCTAGAAAACTACTCCAGCAATAATTCCAGAAATATTGTGTTAAACCCCCGGCGCCTTCACGATTTATCAAAAGTTTATAACATGACCATCTTATCTTGATTGAACAGAGGAAGTAAAATGGCTTTAGTCTTCTTGAGATAAAAAATAAAATTTCTTTATATTAAGTGAAAGTAAAAGCTACTTATGTAAAGTATGAAAAATATAAGACTCCTCCTGCTTTTTATAAATCAGTATAGCAGTACGCGTGTATGGAAGTAATGGTTTATAAGTTTTTCTAGTGAGTGAGGAGGTATTTTCTCGGGTTTAACAGAGGCTAGATGAAGGAGTCAAAGATCTTGGAATAGTTTTGAATGAAAATAAAGAGTAACAGAAGAGTCAATAATATAAGAAAAAATTCATTAAGGAAATATAGGAATAAGGAGATGATAATTCAATTTAGCTCAACTTATTAACTCGAGGAAGCCTTATGAACGACGACGACAGTACAAATCTATATCAAAATAAACAAGTTTTGTGTAGGTACATGCACTGCTCTATAATATTTCGACTAAAAAGTCTTGTCCTTTCCTTTATACCGCCTTATGGTGTTGGGTTTCATAGTCTTTCTCATTTTTCCTTGCGAGTTTTTTCTTTGGTATTTAAAAGCAATCATTAGAGAATTATTAGAATCAGTGTGAACTTGCAAATACAAGTCGAATCTAAAACCAAAAGTATCGGAAACTATATCATTTGGCGATTCTCGGGAAAGAACATCCAAAAGTTATTTATGTTTTTAGTCATTGTTGTGACTGCTCTTTCTAGTTTCTATTCTAAATTATCTTTATAAATAAGGCAAACAAACATCTTAATTTGTTACTATGTAATTGACTTTTTTTTTATCTCGTACATAATTCATTATATGCCCTTTTATTTAGGTCTCCTGGGTCTCAAATCCCCTCTATTTTGTGATATTTTAGGTCCTAGTATCCTACAGATTGGGCACTCCCTTTTGTTTTTAGGCATTATTCCTGGAGTTCTCTTCAACGATCCAGTAAAATTTGAAAGACTACTAAGTGAATCGAAAGAAAGTACATAACTCTACACTACCTCTTTATTAATGACATTGTTTCCTGTGTGTTCCTGTGGATTATTTGTTTATAGAATAGAACTCTATCGACTTCATATCTTACAACTCCTAGAATGCATTTTTTTTAGTTTTTTCATAATCTTTCTTAGTACTAGAACTCAAATAGAACTTACATTTTCTAACCTTACAATTATTATTTTTTCAAAAGTCTTCTAATACTTTACTAATCAGAATTCTACGTTAACGATGCCAACCCCTTTTTTTGAAATCACAGTTTCTTATCGGTCTTCAAGAGGTTACTTGGGATTTGCCACTAGCCCATTTACTTTATATTTGTATGTATGTCATAGTAAAGGGGCCTTTAACTCCGGATAACCCCGTGAATTGAAAATTGTGGTGCTAGTAAAAAAGTAAAGAATATAAATAGAATAGGAGGGAAAGTATAGACCATTGCTATAATAAAATAGTAATCTAAGCTTAATTTGCTTTCGTATTATTTTTAAAGACTGTCTAGCTCCCAACTTTGTTTTATGGGTCTCTTTGCCGGAGCTTGTTCTTTACTCTTTTCTTTATTTATGCGTTCTTCCTCTATACTTTATTATTTCTAACCAATCTTATGGTATTGTATTAAATCTTGGCAAGTTAGTATATTTTGTAGTTATAGCTATACAACAAGAGTTTTGGAAACTTCATATAATACTTTGTCACTATTCAGAACTCTAAGCATACTTGTGAGATCGGTCAGCAGATATCCTACCTACTAGAATATCCTAGAAGTATAATTTAGTAGTCCTGCTCTGTTATTTATAAAATCCATTATCTAGTTTCAACAGCAGCATAGCATCATATAATTTTTTTACATTTCTATCCCGGAACTGCCAAGATATTGTATGATCCTGTAACCCTAGTTTCTACTTTTTTTTAATATGCCAAAGTAAAGTCTTCTCATTCATCCTCAAAGAAAGAGTGTAATATATGCTTTTTTAGCACTAACCCTTATAAATATGTATATAGGCATGAGAGTTACACAACCTTCTTCTTAGAAAAGTTCTTATTTCTATGCGTTATTATATGTTCGCTTACTTCCATGCTGATAGTACATACTTAGTTAGTGTAGGGCTTATGTTAATTCAATGTTTCTTACCTTCCTTCCGCTAAAATACCCAGATTACGTATACATGCATAATGCATAGAAAATAAAATAAGTTGTATACTAACTTAAAATATATGAATATACTATTGCCATCGATAACTGCTCTTTTCTCTTTCAATACGTGTTATTATAAATATAAATTAAATAACCCGCGCTACGCTAACCTAATTTTTTCGTTCTAAGAGTCACTATTTCCAAGCAAATTTTCGAATTGTAGATGATGTTGTTAGCAGTGTTTACCTTTCACTTTGACTTTTGGCTCAAGAACTCCCTATTATTTCTACAAAAACTTATAAAATACTTACTATGAATTACTTCCTAGCTCGGTATTTGAATTTGAAAGAACTTTTGGGGATCGTTTACTCCTTTTGCATGTATATCAATATCCAACGGATTTGCCATAAATATTGTGCACTGCTTTTTTCCTCAATTGATAAACAATTCATGGAGCCTTAACTTTCTTTACAAAATAGCATATAATAAATACATATTAATAAAGGGGGTATCATGCATTTTCATATTCATAGTAGTAAATGCTCTAATCTCTGCAGAGTTCCTACGATGATGATGATTCGGCAAATACGGAATGAATAAATCTAGGAATATCTATAGGTAACAAATACAGGAGTAAACGCCTAACTTGTAATTGTAATTGGAATAGATTTGTCTTAAGTGAATCTTCCTCTGGATCCAATGCCTGCGCAAAAGAAACTATTTATTTCGTAATATCTCAAACTTATTTCCAGGGAGTAGTTTTTCCACATAAGTACACGGATAAGGCCTAATTTTGTCTTTTTGGAGTTGTATATTTCCGACAGACATAAAATGCAACGGCAGTTTCTTTTGGATTTGTATTTTCATTTTCTCCCACAAGTCGCGAGTTCCGATAATGAATAAAATATGTATGTGTCTGGCAAAGTCATCAACATAATATGAACTTTTTTTTCCTCGAGTAGCCCTCACAAGTAGAAATGCATATTTTCCATAAGTAATTGCTTCTCAAAGACTAATTCTAAGCATGGCAGTAATCCAACATATAAACTATTTACTATTTCATAGCAGAACATTTAAGATTTTACTAGGTTAGTTTTAGCCTATCTCTTCAATCAACAAAATTTGTACATAAAAATTAACTATAGTGTTAACTAGAAAAAGTAGGATTGGATTCGTGCAGGTAGTATTAAAGTAGAGATCTTTAGTTTTCAAACCTGTGGGGCTAAGAAAAAAAGAAGAACAACATAACAATATAGCAGCATAAATAGCACATAAGAGAATACGCATAGCATAACTCTGTATCAGCACTGCATCCATTTATCCAGAGAATAAGAACAAATTAAAAAGTAATTTTATGTCGAGTACTAAGAAAAACCTTCCTCCATATTTAGAAATCATACATAAGTCCGCGAAGTATAAAGAAATTAGTTTTTTGGGGAGAAGGCTGTAGTTGTAAGAGAAACCCGAGCTGGCATCGATGAAATTCTTACATATACCTTTTGTAAAACAAATACTGGACGACCTTTTGAGAAGAGAGGAATCAGTACTACTATATACTTACTACGTAAGAATATTTCTCGACTTTGAACATATGTTTTATGGTTCTATGGAATTAGAGCGAGGCAGGTATAAAGAAAGATTTTTATCATCCAATGAAAGATGATTTTTCATACCTTAGTTAACTTACTTCCTAGTTTTATAGTATATTTATTATAGTTATCTTTAGGCCTTACTTAGTCTTACATTCTAGTTTGTGTTCTGTTCTGTACGAAAACCTACCTTGCTAGGTCTCGGTCCTAGTGTCATGTCAAATGATCTTATTAGCGCCAATCCTCAGTCAGTATAATTCAAGATTTCTCTCAACAAGGACAAATTGAGTGAGACTATAAAAACTTTATTTTATTTTTGTGTGTTATTTCTTTTACACCGGTTTCCAGATTCTTCCACTATTCTCGATATAAAAAATAATGTACTAGAGACTTCACGACTAATAAAAATACCCTTTCGCGAATCATTTCTAAATTTGAGTTATGATCTATGAAGTTTTCCCTATGGCTTAATCTAGACAACTCCGCGGTACATTTTATGTACGTTCAGTAGCTATGCTATGTACGCATAGATTCTAAGTTTTATGGAGAGTAAGTGGTAAAATAGAGAAATACTTGATATGAAGTTCTTAGCTATTGGTTAACGGAATAGAAATTTATACTTTAACTAAATTAACTAAAAATGGAAAGATATTTTTGTATCTAATCGACTGCTAAACCTCACAACAATATAAAAAAAGTAGTATTCTCTCTACGGAGCACATGCTTATAAAATAAATAAAAAAAGAAATCTCTGTTCACCCAGAAGTTTTGGTCAGCGAGATACGGCTTTAGTTAATAACATTAGGAAAAGAATATAGAGAACAAAATTACATACAAGATAGAGAAGAAGATTCCGGAAAAGAAAAGACTTGTAACAGGTATGCGTTATGGAAATATCTAGGCCAATACAATTAGGAGAGGTGTGTGAGTACGCTCTTTTCTTATTTTAATTTGTTTTTGTTATACTACGGGGATATATACTATGTAGAAAGATTTTTATAAATAAAATGTCAATTCCGTACTTTCCCCAAAGGATTCTTCCTGCAGTTAAAGTAGAAGAATAGATTCTCATCAAACAATTTCTAAGAATAATCTCTCATATTCCCAAATGGAAAGATAAAGGATCGTCCAACCCATCAACTAAAATAGAAAAAAAGTGAGACTTATGTTAGAATAAGCGCATACAAGAGATAAGGAAGTCTTTCTAATATGGAACAAAGACTCTTTCAAGGAGCACTTACAACTGCATACATACTATATTTTACAAGCATTTATCATATACCGAGACCATACTCCTAAATTAACTCCTTAATTCCTTATCCTTACTTAAGTAAGGATGTCCTTCCTATGTTATTATACATACATGGATTTTGTACTTCCTTAATATACATCTAGAATACAAATAACACTTCTTCCAACTATAATTTCATCTTTGTATGTAATCAATCGCATATCTTAATAAGGGGTAAATTGTTTTGATAGATATTTTTTAAGAAGAATTCTGAGGAGGACTTCAATAATTCAAACGATATCCAGAGCAGAGCACGAAAGAGATATTCTGTGCAAGATTTAGTTAAGCCTAAAAAACAATATAAAATAAGTTGAAAGATTAAATAATTATAGGAGTATAAGAAATAGAAATAAGTAAATTGCCGAAGATGAGGTAGAAATGCCCTACTCTTTGTTTCCAATTAGCTGCGAACGCCTTAACTAACCAAACCCCTAATTATTTTTATTTTTTCCGAAGGCTTACTACAATTATTTTAGATAACTTCTTATTAGAGGGTCTAAAGCACCAAAAGCTAGTAAGATCGCGCCACGGAGAAGAACAAATAACTCATGGGTACTTGGAAGGCACCGCTTTTTTTTATAGTATAGGGAGTAGTAAGAAATCTTACAATTATAGGGTCTGAATTTGAGATATGAGCGGGTTTAATAAGCTACAAGAGATTCTTTTATAAGTACAACTGCACATCGTTTATGGAATACCTAGTTTGGGATAGACCAGCACCGGCTCGTGTAAAACGGAACTCTTGGGCTAGCACGTTGCTTGCAAGTTGAAGACAACGCTATGTAAGGAGTATCCTTCTTTACCCAACCCAATTATTTAGAGCTATAATCGACAATGACAGTTGCTTTAGAATTGCATATTTTTTAGAAACTCTTTCAACAACAACCTCTTATAAAAATATAAAGACAAACCTCAAGGTAATTAAAGTATAATTATCATTTATTTCTAACTGACAAAGAGAAACCTAAAAAAAATAAAAGGAAGACAACATATCATATAAGAATAGACAAAGACAAATCTAGAATATGCATCCAAACCTGTGGGCTTACTTGTTCTAACGGAGCTTACAGTATTTATTATGTCTTATACTTATCGTTTTACACTAAGGTTGACCCTCTTTCTGTTTATAAAGTTTTAACAAAGAAGGTACACAGCATATAATAAAATAAGAATTTACGTACTCTCTTACGTCTACATCAATTTTCTTTCTTTGTCGAAAATGCACCCATTCTCCCTATTCTCACCCTTCTATCTATATTCCATTTCTTTCCTAGCATGATTCGATTCTTGTTCTAATTTTCCAAGGCAAGGTAAGTCAGTCAAATGAAGTAGTAGCAAGTTTTTCTTATATAGTTTCTGTTTCTGAGACTAAGCCATTGCAGATATTTTAGACTATTTGTCTACGCCGAAAGTACCCTAGTTGTATGTAGTTGTTAGACTGCTTGCTAGATTCGGTAGTTGTTGAATTGAAGTGGGCGAAGTTCTGTCCTTTTAGACGACTGTCTTCATAGTCAATGAAATTCATTCACAAGCTCAGGAATCCTTTAGACGGTTGATTGGTAGTAGCATGACTCCTTATTTCATTTCTGTGAGTTTCTATTTTTTAATAGTTGATAGTAAAAATAGTAAGTAATTAGAACTATGTATATAGATTTAACATAGATAGGATTTAGTTATACATAGGAATAGCAGCCATCAACCTATTTGACTCTTTTTAACCATTAAGTCAGTAATTAGATTGGGTGTTGTCTCACACTCTTTGCTCTTTCATTTGTTTTATTTGTATATTATTTGTTAGGTTACTTAATAGTTTAAGAATAAGAAGTCTCTACGAAATCTTTTTTAACCTTGTTATTCTATGTACTTTTTTTTTATACTTTTAGATTAGTTAGAAAATGGAAATAGAAAATTCTTCCTTTTTGTCAAGGCTTGAATTAGGACTGCTATGAATTGTTTACAGCTCGGTTAAGAGGAAGAACTGACTCCTACTTAAATTTCCTAAACTAAATAGGTTAAATAAGTAATAATAGGCAATGTTCTTACATTAAGAAAAGAATCTATGAATTTGGAATACTTTGTTGTATAGGAACAAGTGAGAATTGTAAAAAAAAGTAAAACGGTATCTATTTTATGGAAATATTCCTAGACTTAAGTATGTATATAAACTCGCAAGTATAGAATATATAAGCTAGGGATACATGTAGTATCCTATCCTCTTTATTAGATTTTTTCTGTTTTCCTTAGTTTTGTTTAAACAGAACACGACATCTCTTGTTGTTGGTATATGTGACTGACGAAGCTTCTGTGTGTTTAACTTCCATTACTTTCTACAACGTTCTCTTTCTAGGCAAAGAAGAATAGAATTTCAGTTATTTCTATAGTTGATCAGAAAGGAGTTCTCTGCTGCAGGCATTGCATTGAAACAAACATTCTCGCTTTTACATTTTTGATTTTCGTATGGATAACTGGGACTTATACTTAATTATATATAGGTCCTGACTCTATACTCTGCCTATATTTGTTTGGCTTTATGTTCTTTTCGAGAATTATAATAATAATATTCCGAATATTCTGTATGTTTATCTTTTCTTCGCTTGACTACATTATGTATTTTAAATCTTTCTTTACAAAAAATGGTGTCAAGGCTGTTTGTTGCAAATTCGTTAAAAAGTAAAAAGAGAGAGGCTTAGTGAGAGATAGTACATATTAATATCCATGAGGTTCGTCGGAAATGCCTGAAACCAAAGGGAAAAGCTTCATTTAGTTTTAGTTTAGACTCTGCTTGATTTACTGGAGTCTTACACTTTTTCTTATGCTATATTTGTAAGATAATGAAAATTTATGTGAGTCAGGTAAATTTCTCCAGGGTATTTCCAAGAAAGAAGGACTTTTGCTATGTTTTATTTGCCGAGTTGTAGAAAATTAGGCAGTGTCTTATTTTAGGTTACATAAGTTTCCAAGGAAGAAAGCATGTGACCTTTATCTAATATCGTAATAACGTAATATATCGTATGAATTCCTCTTTTTATAGAATTGTTTACTCGACGGTGTCCACCAAGAAAAATAGAAGTATAAATAAAAATAGTCTTTTCTCTAATTATTCCCCAACACAGTAATTCACTCGTCCTATGCAATAAAAATCCCAGCGAATGCAACATTTTTAGAAATGTATTGAAATTGGCTTCTCTTACTTTACGTGTTAATTTCCTATACCTGATGATATAATCTTACCCTTAGCGTTTAATAAATAATTAGTTGACAATCAACTGCATTCGTCCTACAACATTGGTGGGTATTATGCCATTACTAAACATGACTGACTCTTTACTTCCCGAGATTTCTTTTGTTTTGCCTAAACTAGGTACTTACAAATTACTATTTTATTACTTAAGTAAGCAGGAAGTGTTGTGTAGAAATCCTATTCCTTCATCGTGTATAGCTGGAAAGTATTCTGGAAAAGAGAAATTATGACTAACATTTGGAACCAAAAGAGAAAAGTACATTATATGTGACAATGACTTAAATTATTTCTAGCTCAATCTCTTACATTTCTTACTACCACAACATTTTTTTTTGTTAGCCCGGATTATGCTTAGTTTTTTATATCATATCCCTTAAATGAAATATCCCTTAAAATTAATGGTATAGAAATCCTAGATCGGTATAAATTTGCACCAAAGAAATAGAATTTATTCTAAGAGTGTTGTAGGAAGAAGTCAAGGTAGAAACTCCCTTTAATCCAAAACCGCTTTCTATTGAAGACCTCACAATGCCTTTTCTTCTTATCCTCTTTTATATCCTAAGCATTTGCTCCTGTATGCATGCATGCGTAACCCACAATCCTTTTTTGTTACATTCCTCACATAACTTTGTACCTACACAGGACTAAGTTATTGAGACTCCTCCCTAGGATAATTATCTCTTATTCTTATTTCTATTAGATAATTTAGATAATTATTTTTTCTTTTTTGAGTGTTCTTTTTCTTAATATAATATACTTAATATAAATATTAGGTATGTATTAGGTTTCCTCTCCCTTTAGCTGTCGTTATATGCCGTTATTCTAGATTTCTCAAAAGAAAAATATGCGAGTGCTTCTACTCTTGGTACCATAATTTCTTATTTCTCGCTTTCTAAAATCTAAAATTGGCATAAGAATCATTTTCTATATAGATCACGAAGTAGGGAATGCATCGATTTTAACTACCTTGGTTATTTTATTGGAAAGTTATTGGAAAAAAAGACGTAAAAAGTTTCTATAAATTTCTATATAATTTGACATTGTGACCACTACCGCAATAAACTAGATTTCTCGTTTGTAAAAAAAATGATAATGATTGATATATGTTTTAGAGCCCTAATTCTTATCTTAATATGTCCCATGTTAGATGTTGTTTTTCTCTCGTTCCTAGTTTATAGGCAGTTATTCCGGAAAAGTGTGCAGTTCCTCCAAACCAAAACAAAAGGGCATAAGTTCTAATTCGTGACGTGATTAAAATACCGACGCATAAGGTAAAAAGGGGGTAAGCGCGTAATTGTTCGTACTAGTTATTCTTATTTTTATTAGAATTATAGAAGGAAATATAGAGAATAGAATCTAAATTATTAAAGCTTCCTTAGCTTATGACTTAAGTTTGTTATCTTTCTTTCTTACTCATTTGGATATTTATTTATTTCATATTTCATTTGTCTCTTTATATATATTTGTTGGAGTTTCCTTAATCTTAGAAAGAAATAATACATAGCGAAATAGTTGTTGTTTGCCTTATCCCCGCTTTTTTTGTAGAATTTAATAATAAATAATAAGGATAATTAAAGAAGGAGTAGATTCCCTTATTCTTTGATAATTCATTGGTAAAGAAGATAAAGAGAAATATTATTATTTTATATTAATTAGGTATTTTAAGTTTTAAGCATATTTCTTTGATTGATGATGGATAGTTAGCAGTTAAATATGAAACGTCTAAGAATATACGTCTCAATGTAGACTTGGCTTATTATGTTTTCACTACTGATTCCTCTTAATTTAATTATAGAAGTTGTAACTAATTTCCAAGAGGCTTGCTTTTGCTCTATCCAATTAGATGAGTTCTCTCTTCTTAATTAATAGAGAGAGAGAGTCGAAATGTATTCATATTCATGGAAGCACATATACATATAACATATATAATAGTAAAAAGAGATTATAATATAAATAAAAACAAATAAATCTCTGTATCCTATACCTCTCAAAATAATGAATGATGAGTCAGTTATTAGCTGCATACTTTCTATTATGCTCTGGGTAATTGGTGTATAAGGATTATTTCTTCTTAATCAAAGCAACAAAGTTTCTTTCTCTTATGTATGGACTATATATAGCGAGCTATCTTTCTTATCCTTTTAAATAAGCAGTGGTGTTTTAGAATTTAGAATATGGATATCTAGTAATTTACTTAAATACTCTGACTCAAATAGAAACACGTATAAAACTGATTGATTACCTCAAAAATAAAAATATATATATAGTTTGATCTGATACTATTTCTTAGGAATTTGAGTTGGTTTATAGAAGAATACTAGATCCCGAAACCTTTGGAATCGATTGTTTATAAAGAGATAATAGAATATCTGAGACTTAGAATAATATTAAGAAGAAAGGAACTCCTAGCAAGTTAAAGAAGGAAAAAAAGAGTACAAAGTTTAAATGTATAAATGGGAAATACTGCTTCTTTAGTAGACATCTTTAATGGTATGGCCTTTCGCTGCTACTTTACTACTTGTTATAACGTGCTTTATCATTCTATTAAGAACTAGAAGTCGTAGGAGGAGGGGGAGGAATGAGTTAGGATTGTGTTTATCTTTCTTATAGAGTTAGATATTTTCTTTATGGTAAAAGACTCTTTTTATAATTTGACTTCTATGCCGAGCGTGATTCTTTCGTTCACATAGAATGAATTCCTGCTGTGAGTAATTCCCGTACTTATCAATTACTTATCAATCTTGACAAAAAATATCCGAAAACAAAGTACAAAAATAAAAATACAAGGCATAACTACGAAAAGACTCTAAAAGAACGAACTAAACAAGAATGCCTAATCAATCGTCTCTAATCAATCGTCTATTAATTAACTATTAATAAGAGTGAGACTTTGAATGAATATCAATCCTAACTAAACAAAAGATAGCATTTCCTCTACCTTTTTTTTATTTATACGACGCAACTCTTGTCCTTTCGTAATTTCTTTTTTAAACATAATTAAAGGATACAACGACACAGGGAAGTAATAAATAGACTCCTATTTGTGCTATTTTGTCTAATTCTAAACTACATAGTGCTTCTACCTACCTTCTTTTTGCCATTCCTTGAAATCGCTGATTGTTTCTAGTATTAGTAATCAGGCTGCATGCGTAGTGGTCTTATCCACTTACTTAATTATGTCTTAGAAATGTTAGGAGGAGGTTGTATGAGTCTTCTATTGAATCCTATCTTTTGTTTGAATCCTATCTTTGAAATTAGGAAGGATGGGCGGATAGGGGGGGGTATATTAATTGAATTGAGAACTACTTACTATACATGCACGATGAATGAACCAGTTGTTATTTGTATATATTTGTATTATTTGTATATAATAAACTAACTAACTAATGTAGGATATGAGAAATATTATATATTATAGATACTGTGAACTATTAGTTCTGGCTGACAACTCAACTGTACTTGAGCATCTTTCTTGTCTTGGTGAATAAGTTTTAATAGTATTTTAGTAGTATGTATAATTGAGATTTCTATGAGTAACTCTTTCCATCACTTGGATTCTTTCACGTAAGGATTCTAGTCTTCTTTCTGCTTTGTCCTTTACTAGTAATTTCTTTGTCTCCGCTTTCACAACATCACATCTTTCACAATATTAGTTAGGTAATACAAATGCTGTAGGATCTTCTTTCCTTTTTTCTTTGGCACGACTAGACTAAGTCTCTTTATCCAGTTTAGAATTTCTCCGATGCACGATTTAAGAATAATGTACTAGAAGAGAAGTTGTTGGCTTTCTCCCCTTGTTTTTTATAGACTTTCTTGGTGAGTTCCTGTACTGGGCTGCTCTTAATTGATTCGACATTTTATATTTCATATATTTTTTTCATTGGTGCAACTGACTTTGTCTGGTGTCTTACTTTTCTGTATGTTAGGTCTTTGGGCACACCGGTCACATAATATCACATAATTAAAGGGTAAACAAATAGCGTCTAATTCTGTTACACATATAAAATATAATAAATAGTTATGGTCCATTCATTCATTCATTCTGCTCTGCTTATTTCTCATGCGAGTGATATCTTTTTTGCTTTTGATTCTTTGTTGTTCTTTTCTTATTATATTAGCTCCAAAAGTATAATTAAACAAACAATTGTTTTTATGGTTTATAGATACAAGTTCTCCCGATCACTTGGACTTGCATGTAGCTAGAATACTATGTCCTAAGTTTTGATAATAAATTATGAGACTTGAGGTAGGAGGCGTGTTGTGCTATACTTTACGCTAGTTCATCATGTAATTGTACAAAAGTAACACATAAAAAATCGATTAGAGTTCTCATACTCCGTTCAATTAATTTCCCAAACAAATAGGATTATTTGCCAGCACTATGTTTCCACTCATAATTCAAGGGGTTTGCTTATGCTACAATTCCCCAACTGAAGGCAAAGAAAGAGAATAAATGACAATTCATCCGCAAATAACCGATAACCAATCAGCTTCGGCTCTCTCTCCTATTTTTTTAGTCTAATAATCACCCATCTCTAGAAAATCTTCTCATGTGAGATGAAATAAAGCCCAAGTTTTCTTTCGTCCTAATTTATTTTTAGTCTCTCTGATAGTACATGTTTTATATAAGATAAGAGGAGTTCCAAAGTCGTATATAAATGTATACTTAGAAAAATGCTCGTTTACTGGTCGTAGCAGGCCAGGCATAAATAATGAGTACTTTCTTTCTTGTATTTTTTATTGAGATAGGTACTCAACTATTTATTGACGCTATTTAACCTGTATTCTGTATTCGGGTATTCTAGATATTGTAAAAAAAAAAACTACCAAATTAGATATAAAAATTTGATTCAAAGTAAGCGACGTTAGAAATCTAATACCAATGCCTATTTCATTTCTTTCTTACTAGTTGAATTACTTAAATTCGTGCTGTAGACGATAAAGGCCCATCGAAGGTAATAAAACTTCTACTATCTGTTCCTAATAATTTGTTTAATCCGTGTATGAAAGATTGGAAACAAATAGAAAAGAAGACTACAAAGTTTATTTATTTTCTTAGTGAGCCTGGGAAGAAAGATTTAAAAATATTATAGGTGGGTATCTTATAGGTATTATAGTACGAATTACTAGATGTGCTCTTAATCTTCTCTGCTTTTCCTTGCTAAGTATTGGACTTGTTTATGCTCTAATTTTATATACTTTTATATACATACACTGATAGTTACATAGTTACAAGAAAGCCATCTAGAGAAGGCAAGTGACGGTTTATGCGTAGTATTTAGAAATGTGGAGGAAGTAAAAAAAAGTAGAACTTTGAATACCATTCTTTGGTTACGTTTATAAGCAATTCGAGGTGATTGGCAAGGAAAAGCTAAGAAGACTTCTTCCAAGAATATCCATAATCTAATAAGAATCTAAAATCATACCAATAGACAAATAAAACTCATATCAGAGAGAAGAACAAGCACGGAGCATTATTAAGGCTTAAATTAAGTTAGTAAAATAAAAATAAATATAATAAATATATAGAAAATAAATAATAAAAAATATAGAATATATACAAAGGCAAATCAAATTATTTGATTAGTAAATCGGCGTAGAAGCACAAACCTGACATAACCATAACATAAAGGAAAGGATAAGCTAGCGGATAGAAATAGAAATAAGCATCTAAATCTAACAAGGAAACACATCGCAGCGTTCGTCTTGACCAAAGCATTTCCAATACAAAATTAACTGAAAAGAAAAGAGACAAGAGAGGATATGGAGTGGAGTATTAGATTCTAGTTATAGAGGAAAGACCGCCATATCTAAAAGCACTAGTAGTATAGTATCCCATAACAAGTTGTCCTTGAAGTGTGTTTACTTTGGTCCACGATATTTAATGGTTTAGATAGATTAAGGGTATTCACAGAAAGAACGGCAAATTTCTAGGATACAACTCAAAGGGAAAGTACAGCAGTGAACTACAAGATTTATACACATGCACAGTTTTAGTCGAGAGGTATACAGATTACAACAAATAGACTGTTTCCTGCAAAGAACTCAAGGAGTAATAATAAGGAAATGAAATAATGTAAAAGTATAATAGTGTATAGATAGAAAACCACAGTAGACACAGAAGGCGCTGTAAGTCCTTCCCTTTTATGGTAGTAGAAACAATGAACTATATCTTTTAAAAGTAGACATATTAATTATAATGCATACTTTTCACGTACAGCTATTTCCAAACCAATTGAGGATATAATTTGTAGTACTTGCTCTAGTCAACCTACTATAGTTTTTAGAATTCCAAAGAAGTGTATTGTATATTCCTCTTACTGCACTCTAGAACAATTTCTCTTGTAGATTATAGATCTCTTTTTTTTTATTAGAAAAATCTCTTCTATACATACTGGAATTATTATTTTATACTTTTTCCCTACTTATTAACTTAGTTCTGTTTTTACCAGTACTGTCTCTTTGACTCTTTATCGATATTGGATCTGGGGCTTTGGTTCTTAGTTCAGAATTTCTATTTCCTTTCTGTAGTAATAGTTATAGTAATAGATTGTGTCTTGCATAACTTAAAAGGACGTCTTGTATTTTCCAGTTATAAATAAATTATAAGATTTATGAAAACACAAATAGAAAAGGTAATTAATAAAGTCTACAATACAGCCTTAGCTTATAACAAGTTTATCTTGGGTTGTTATCAATTTTAGCCAAATAAAATAGTGATATAGAGTCCCATTCAGAGAGGGAACTTGGATCAGACCTGGTATTGGTAATGGTTCTGTTACAGAAATCTCAAAAATAATAGCAAAATAGCTTACTTTTGCTGCTATAGACTATCCAACTTTCTGTTTTTTCAACCAGGTTTCATTGGAATTCTTCTTTTTTGACATAGTGAACTAATGAATTTCTAAAAATGGAAATTCTTCTCTAAATTGAAATGTTATGGATCTATCAACTCAACTATAAAAGAGCTTTGTTTGGCTTGGCATCTACATTTTCGTTATTGACGTTGTTTGAGCTGATCTTACTACCCGCTACCTGGCTTTCCGATATATCTCAATGAGAGTTCATTACTATTACTCTTTCCCCAAAAATCTATGCGTCTTGGATGTCGTATTTTATGTTTATGTACTACGCTTAAGGTTTCTCAGTACTCATCTTTTTAGTTATTTTTCTTTATTCTTGGAATATAGATCCACTCTATCAAGAGCATTCGTAAAAATCTTTCTATATACTTACTTACGACTTAAGACGAACACACACTGAAATAACTAACATTCATTCTTGTTGCAAAATGGAGTAGGTTTACATACAAGAAATACAAAGGATTGCATTGCGGAAAGGTACACACACACACATTAAATAATGAATAAATAAAGTATAATAAAGCACCAACACGAATAGATTTAGGAGAATACGATAGACTGCACAACTCGGGTAAAGATATTTCAGTGTATGCAAAATAATAGAAAAATCAAAAAAATAGGGACATCGAGAATAAAATAGCCCTAAAGTACACGCATAACCAAACAATAAGGAGTCTATATTTAAATAACTATTATAATGTAAGAGTCATAACAATACCGTTAAACCTTCCTACTCTTTATTTTTTCTATACATTCTACTATACAGGTCTTACTACAACAAGTATAGCAACAGCAACCAGGGCGAGAATCTCTTCTTTATCCATATTAATTTGCTCTTATAGAAGAGATGTCTTACTATTTACTAGTCTTTCAAAAAAATAGTTATAAGGAGGATTGCCTACAAAGACTTTTTCATCCCGTAATCCAGAGAATGTAGCACGTTTGTTTTTCGACTTACCGGAAGGCTGTCATTGTCATACAAATACTAGTACTATTCTATTCTTCATAAAGTACGTAACAATTATGAAATATTATTTAATACAGCTGGATTGGTGAATTAGAACTTTGCCAAATTCTGTCTTGTATAATTCTTACTATATCTTCCTTACTTTACCTTCAGAAAATATTCTTGCTCTTACATTCTTTATTTATCTTCCATCTGCAGGTCTTCTACTAAAGTCGTCAACGCGAGCGATAACTCTTTGTATTTATTAATTACTTACCGAACTTTGTCAAGCCAAGACCCTACCGAAAGTCATTTTGAGCATTTATGTAAAGAAGACTTAAAGTATAGAAATAGAATGAGAAAGATAGTTTGGTGGATCGGAATTCTAAAGTTAGATAGTTGCTAATGTCGTAAAGTATATAATTAAAATTAAGTATTAAAGTTAGGAATTTTATAATTAATACTAATACAAGTTGCTGCACCTAGAGTTTATGTATCAAAAGTATATGTCTGGACTTATTACTTTATTACTGTATTGGCTCTTTCTTTCTAACCCACAGTCTTCATTTTCTTATCCATCCTTCGTTAGCAGTTGACTACATTTATATCTTACACTAGTTCCTAAGCATGTTATTATAAATTTCTATATCTAAAGTAGATAGAAAGTCTGCCATAGGTTATTAAATAGGATGATTAAGGGATGAGTTGGATTTGGAGTTGTCTTTCTTTGAAATGTTCTTTCTATCTTAAATATCTTATAAGCCTATGTTCTTTATTCTTTAATTGATGAAATGGACTTCTTAGGACTTACTTGTGTCTTTTTTTTTGACTACTAATTATTTCGTATTTGATAAGCTAGCCAACATAAATCATTAACTTCCAGACTCCATTTGTATACTATAAAGACAGATATGGTTAGAAATAAATAATAAAAATATAAGGATTACTACCATTATTAGAATTAGACCTCTTTACCTTTATAAATACATATAGGAATCTACTTATATATAATACGTTCTTTGCAGGATTAGAAATTAGAAGTAATTGATTGGTTATATTATATTAATATGAACTAGGTACTAGATTACGATCATTTGAATTATTAACAACACGTTAGATAGTATTAGATAGTTTAGTATAGCAAATAGTATAGCAGGGATAAATAAACTAGGTTTTCTTTTCTCAGAGTATTCTTTTTCTAATAACGTATATTTCTTCTTTAATGTATAAATTCTATGGTCACGTTGACGCTGTGTTGTTGTTTGGAAATTCTTACCACTTTTATTATATCTAGTTTCGACAAACTCTTATAGTACCTTACTGAGAAAAGAGGACTGTATGTATACCGTATGTGTTTTTTTCTAAGAAAGGTTTGTGAATGCTATTCGTAACTACTTGTTCTTCTTTACTAGGTATGCATCCTTTTTAATTTAAGTCAATGACTATAATATAATTAGAATCTTCTTCTCTTTGTTTTTGTGCTGTTAATTGCTTTTTTTGTCCTATGTATCCTATACCTATACTCCACGATTAACAAACACAAGTGTGATAAGTTCCATCATATATATATAAATAAAGAGAGCTTTGGACAAAATTGGATAATTCAAAAGATAAGGAAATCTTATATACTAAATACTAAAATTATATTTATATAGAGTTACACAAAACCCGAGAAACCCATAATAAATGTAAGTGTGGAAACAATAGGACCTACTACATCCCGCAAAAGCCCTAATGTAGACTCTATCGGAAATGTGTAAGCCTTTTTTTCATTTTTCAAACCCAAGTTGTGTCATTTAGAAGACGGCCTATCTCTATTTATAGTTTTTATATTTAGTACGATTCCTTATTTTTCTTCTATCCTAAACCGAAAAAGTAGGCAAATGTAAGATATCTTATCTTAACTCCAAACAAAAATTATTTTATACAATATGGTACGAGTTCTTCTTAAGAATAAATAGAATAAATAAACTTATTTATTAAGGCAGCCATTAAGTTAAGTAAGTACAGGATAAAAAAGCTTCAAACACTTCTATAATATAATTTTATAATATAATTTATAAATGTATCTAAAAATGTAAAAAATTAATAATGTAAATGGACAAGTACTCTCATTATGTACCAGGAGAGAAGTCACACTTATAACATTTTTGGCGTGCGCTGCATAATTTTCCGAAATATTTCTGTAAAAAAGACGTTCTACTTTAATCCAGTACGAGATTATTATATTCACAAGGTAAAAGCCACTTAGTTACAAGGTAAAGTTCAGTTTACAGTATTGTCTCCAGTTCCCATCTATCTTGAGAAACAACTACATAGGTTCTTGCCCGAACTCAAAAAGCACAGATATACTAAGATCCATAATAGTCCCGCATGATGATTTTATAGAAATTTTACAGTCCTGGTAAAGAAGCTTCCCTTATAGAGAATAAAAAAGAGACTTATAAAAAATCTTCTTGTACTTAGAGAATAAGGAATACCTCTGCGACCTGTTAATAAAAATTTATTTACGGATGTACGGAAGCTTTTTGTTTTAATATGACCTATATTTTACTTTTTAATTACTGTGGGTTCGGGGTTAGATACGAGCTACTAGGAAATTGAACTATCAATACAGAGGAGATACTTATTATTTAGTAGGGTGTATTTTTTCTGTTTTTTTTGACAAAATAACTTACTCTTAATAAAGGTACCTATACAAACAATAGCAGTTAAATCCTTTTCACGATAAGTATAATAGTAACCTAAACCTACTCTCCCCCAAAATATACAAATTTTGCCATAAGTTTGGAATTTATTTAGATTTTTATATGCTGTGCACTTCGCCCCTTCTCCCCCCGAAATAAAAACCTTTATGCATTACAGCCTATAATTCCCTATATTCTATCTATAATTTTTCAATTATACTTGTACTAAAGTTAGTTATTAGTTAAGTGAGAACTTCTACAATCTATACTACAATTATTAGCTCTATACGTACTCTCTATATAGAATAGAATAGACTGATACTTTGTTACTTTAGTTTGGTTGCCGTTAGAAATAAAATCATATCATATACATGGAGCTCCCCGGGAATATACATAATGTACAAACAAGGAAGAAAAAAATGAAAGAAGACTCGCATCATATCATATTCTTAATCTTAGCCGGCAGTATGGTGATGGGAAAAAAGGTTCTCGTTCGTTTATACGTTTATTGCTTAAATTAAGTAGAAGTTTATATTCCCCTAATAAAAGAAATCTGATTTTGATGATCTCCTAGCTACTGGTCTTTTCATAAATATGATCTCTCTTTGAAATGTTTACCTACTCGGTGTCTATCCTACCTTCGCAACCTTGCCATCCCTTGTTTTTCTCTTTGGGGTAGACTATCCATATACCGTTAGTAGTGAATTGTACTTAGTAAGAATTCGAAAAGGAAAAGAGTGAGGGTGAGGGATTATTGTTTCCATTTCAAGTTTCTAACTCTACCTAAAAGCCTGGAAAACTGACCGAAGGTTCATCCGATTGCCAAACAAAACAAGGCTGGCTTAGGAGTCGAACCCAGAACTACCAGGTATAAAAAAAGATGGCTTCACTTTTGAAGTATGCACTTTTTGCCTTTTTTTAGCCTTTTAGAACTTTCTTCCTGCTATTAATTTGAAAGAAAAAAGACTAGCCTGCGCTGCGAAATGATGGTAAAGATTCTCATAATAGTCACATAGAGTCAATACAATACACGGTAATGCAATTTTGAATAAATCTATACCAAGTCTTGGGAAAAGTCATACAAAGCAATACGAGACACCCTGATCCTTTGTTATGACTCGTTTTTCTCGAAGGTTTCTATTTAGTGCGATAACCAACAATTAGTGGTAATTGACTTCTACTTTATACATATTCTATATCTATTTTATTCATCACGCATAAGTATTCGCACGCAAGAATTTCCCTTTACTTATGTGTTATTATTTATGTGTCCAAAACCAGCTAATTATGTTTATTATGTACGATACAAATCTGCCCTTTTACGAAACCAAACATCTAATAAAAAAAACTATGATCGGCTGTGCGTGAACTCTATGATCGTAAACAACAAGCAAGGAGAGGAAATGGCAAATATTGACCAAACAGGCAACTGGATAAAGTAATAAAGACTAGAATATTTATTATTTTAATTAGGTAAGTAGTAAGGGTTAGACAGAGAAAGAGTCCACTCTTTATTTTTCTTTATTTTGGGTTTGTTAATACAGAAAACTAGAAATAGACATTACAAGGAGCGTTTCTATTTTAAGGCCGTTAGTGCAGAAGAACTAACCGAAAGGAAAGAATTAAGGTTACATACATCATTTTTTCACGGACAGGACATCACGTTTACTCTAGTCACTAAGGCATACTATCAACCAACGTAACTTTCTTTTTTGAGGCATAGCATAAATATTCTTTACCTAAATCTTTAATTAAATCTTATTATTTCTAATCCGACAAGATCAGCGGCAAAAGATGGAAGAATGAGAGGGAAGTTAAGGTTAATGAAAGTTATAAATAGATATATATTTTTGGTATCCTTTCTA
Organism: Plantago major; assembly: GCA_026545765.1. Taxonomy (NCBI): domain Eukaryota; kingdom Viridiplantae; phylum Streptophyta; class Magnoliopsida; order Lamiales; family Plantaginaceae; genus Plantago; species Plantago major. The sequence goes on along the minus strand of JAIFAC010000016.1, from coordinate 56,727 downwards.
CTTGTTGTTGTTTTATTAGTATAAATAATTCTTTCTTATAAATATTCCTAGGTCTTTCCTTCGACATATTCTTGTCTTGTTTACTTTTTTTCTCATATAATCATATAAATCTCATATAATCATATAAATAAAATACGGATGTTTTCGTTCTTAGTTAGCTTTTACAATCATACATTACAAATACAAAAAAAAAGAAAAACTCTAATAAAGAAGTCTTGTGAAGAGTAAAGAGAAACTGTGTCAAGATTCCCAAATAAAGAGTTTGGATGCTTATTCCTCCGCCTACAACGAATTATAATAGGATAAAGTAACCCTTTTTTTTTCCTTAGGATTTCCCCGGAATTTTAGGGGGGTTAAGTGTTTAAAAATCAAAAGATTCAAAACTCGTAAGCTTAGGCAAATCGTGTCTATATAACTACTTATGTAAAGAGGATAAATCTAACCATCACAATCTTTTTTGTATACTATATTTAGTGTACTATAAAATGCCCGAGAATAAACAGGAAGCAATTCCCATTATCCTTAGTATGTAGTAAAACTCGCAGTATCAGAGATATGAGTAGATTCTTTTCTAGAGCACCCGGTTTTGTCACAGAACAACGAGAGCATTCTACTAAATTAAAGATATCTTTTAGAGTTATCGCTTTTCTATAAAATACAGAATGTCAGAGCGTTGAACAAACAGTAATGTTGAGTCTAACGTGAAATATAAACTAAAGCAGGTCTAAATTAAATATCGAATTGTAAAAATGTATACCTATACCTATAACTGGGCAAGTAAGTCAAAGTCTCTCGGCAACAAGAATCAGATTATAACTCAAGATTACAACTTTCTATTGACAAGGTAATTAACATATTGACAAGGTAATTAACAAAACGCCTGGAACAATAGACTTAGGTTACTTTAACTATATAACTTTTCCAACCACGAAGAAAGATCTCTCATAGTATAGCCTTTCTAAATTTTAAAGGGGGCTTCATATGTTTTATAAGAAATCAAGCTGAATAGAAATCCTAGAGGCAAGTTGATGTTGATGTCAAAATAATATCAAGTTATTAGGATTTTTTTTTACTTAATAGTTCTTTTCATTTATTATACAAGTTATACTATAACTATTACTATTCTTACTTTACTCACTATATTACATAATACAAATACCTATCTTATTCCTATACACTTATTATTATTACACTTATTATATTATATCTTAGAGACAACTTATTATCCTCCCCTAGTTCTACTTTTATTTATATGCGTTGACCTTAAGGTGGAGTTGGTGCTCTAGTATAGAATGGGTTAGAAGAAAAGAAGACACATGCTTAACTTGAAATTATTTTATGAGGTGTACTTGATGTTGTGGTTAGAGAAGATAGGAAGTAAGTACCTTATGCTAGTATATAATTCCTATGAAAGTAAACATGAAATTATAGTATATATCTCTTATAGAAATTTATTCTAGTAAAGAATAAAGAACACCCTATATCTACTCACAAAATCTAGCTTGGCTCTTTATAAACAATGAAGACTAATTAAGGTAAGAGGGATAACATCAAGGAGTACTACACAATTATAGAACATAGTTAGTAAGGGATTATAAGGAAACAAATAAGGAGGATAATAGATTATTAGGAAGAAAGCATCTTAGGTGATAAAGAACATTCTCATCTATGTAATACAAAATCTTATGTACCGGATAAAACTATTTAGTAAAGAAATAGAAGTATATAGCAAATGTAAACAACCAATTATTAAGTCATAGGTACAACAAGTGAATATATTACAATTTATATTAATCCAAGTTAAGGTATAGCATTTCCTATTATATTCTCTTGTTTGTGATGGAAAAAGTAATTTATTAAGGATTTAGTAAGGAATCAAAGGTGTATTCATACAAAGTAAGTGTTTGTAAGGGAAAAACTAAAATTCTCTAACGGGTTAAAGCTTAGTTTGTTGTGTTTCATTTATATCTATACGTATACATTATAGGATGCACAACCAAGTATTGTATGTAAGTAAGATAAAAAAGACTATACCCCTCTAAGATAAAGCAAGTAGAAGGATGAACACACTAGGTAGTATACAAAACAATAGTTGAAGGGGAAGAAAAGAGAAGGAATATTAAATTCATGGAGAGAGTATACCAATTAGTAAGAAATTAACCAAAAGTGGAAGTACTGCTTTTATATAATCTTATATAAAAAAAGTCAATTATGTTCTAAATTATACTTAAGCTGTACGTAGCATGTAGTAAGATCTTTGAAATCCAGTACAGTGACACCTCTCTTAATTTAATTTAGGCAGTATAATTTCACTTTAATTACTTTTTTACTTACTAAATCATTCTATATTCTTGAGGAGGTACCTATTTAAACTTATATAAATACTTGGTGTTTTCTCTACCAGTTCTTTATGGAAACTAAACTAATCTATTTGCTCTTATAGACTTATAGATCTACTTTTCTTAAACTTGCCCATGTTATACTCTTATCTTGGTGTTGTTGGATTTCTATTATATAATAAAGGCCTATACTCCTGTCTCATGACTAAATCCTCTATCAACTCTAACTCTCTATCAAAAAAAAGGTAACGCGCAGATTAAAGTTATAGTTTATTACGCAGATGACAACACAGATTCTTAACTCAAAAGACATAACAATTACTGACAAATGTAGATGTATATATAATTATATTATAAGGCAGCTACGAACAAGATATGCACACTTCTATTTACTACCCCACTTTTTTTTTGCACATAGGGATTCTATATTGCCAGATATAGGATTACTTCTTAAGTATTAAATATACAAAAATGTAAGTCCTCTATGGAAAAGAGAAAGTATGGGAGTTAACAAGAAATATTTAAGAGACAACGCACCAAAACAAAAGCAATACTTCTATAATAAATATTATAGAAGCTATTTGAATTAGTCCTAAAAGATAAAGAGTTTATAAGTGCACTATACCTTTCAAATGTATTTTACTTATAGAATTATACCTGGACTAAGAAATTTTATTAGAGTACATTATATATACCCCTACGTACTCTATGAAATAGAAGATAACTATGAAGAATGAACTCCTTCATCAAGAAAAGATACTTCCCTTTTAGAATACACTCGTCCAAGAAAAGTTTTTATGCATGTAGTTGTCATCATTGTTATAAGCTTCATCTATAATACTAGACTATAACTTAAGAATTTGTTTTATTTAACTGTTTGATCACTACTAAAGGAATGGAGTAAAGAAGGTAAGGTATATGATTTATGATAAAATAACTATAAAATAACTTAAGGACTTATAAGGTAAATGCTTATAATATAATAAGGAAGAACAAGGACTACTTATACATTTCTCTTTTTTAGGAATTTAGAATATAGGAATCTATAGTTTAGTACCATGAAGAAGTATACCGATTTTATCTTTCTTTTACTTAACACGTTCTAACATTTCGGATGGGAGTCATTTACTAGTCATTATTACTATAAAGTACACATACTATAATTTATAAAGTTTATATTATCATGTACAAACAATTATGTAAGTTTCATATACAAATAGCTTTGAGTTAGATACTTTCCTTACTTTATCATAAATCTACTCTTAGTTAATTAGTTCTTAAAATAGATTATAGTTATAGATGCGTTATGCCTTGTTTAATAATATTTATAGAATAAGAAAGCTCATGAAAAATAGAGAGAGTAATTTCAATAGAAACCTCATACATATTTGTTTAGTACTACATCTAACTTAAATGAAAAAAAAAAAAGAGGAGTTCACCCATGCATGTGTCTAATTATTTATAGGAAAGATCACACCTAACACATTTTATTGGTTTTATCATCTAATTTTGGTAGAGACAATACATCATAAACACGAACGAAGGGAAGTTAAGGGAGAAATAATATAGTGCATGTTCTAATATGAGAAGTACCGAGGTAAGACAACTAAGTAGAATTGGGTGGTATAGGAAATAGTTCAAGGTATTTAAAGACTAAGTAAGACAAGTATTCTGTGCTACCTCAATCATATATTAAATTCCTAAATAAATGAAGTATATTTGTTATGCTGTGAAAACTATGTTATAAACCAAGACAAAAAAAAGTATATATAGAGAAGTTCTTTCTAGTTATTTACTATACTACAATAAATACAAAGGAATTCACAAAAAAGGTGTTATGTTATTAGCGTCATACTTAGGCATGCAACATAAACCAATTTAAGGGAGTACTTTCCCATAAAAAGCAAACTCTATTCATTAAGAAATTCTAAAAGATACTTTACACTATATACTTTGATAATTATACTACGCCATATTCTATTTGATTATAGAGCATTGCATGCAGAGTTACTTATCCTTCTTGCTTATATTATTTATATGTATCACTTAATATAAAGTTCACCTAGTTAAAATATATTCTCTTCATAATTAATGCAACACGTATTTATTTATAATAGAAAGCCATCCTTGTTCTATAAAGCAGCAAAACAATAGAATTTAGTTGTTCGCAAAGTTAGAGATTAAATTACACGCCTACAGTGAAACTTTATATGGTACTTGACAAAAACACTACTAACAAATTAAAGGTATTATGATGAAACATAAGTAAGAGTTAAAAGACTCCTCTATCTAAGCAAGCTGTGTTAATATAATACATAAAAAAGGTTATACAAGTATATAGAGAATTCAAAGAGATAATATATATATATATAGTATAGGGTAAAAATGTACATGTAGGCACTTATAGATAGATCTAAAAAATAGGAGTTATGCTTTCTAAAATAAATATAGGTGAATTGGGTAATATGCCTTCTAAGTAAATCCCTTCTAGTAATTACTCTTCTTTTAATATATACTAATACAACCAAAACACCCCTTGTTAAGATCTCATTATTCTTTTATCATTTTTTAAGAATTAAGCATATAAGACAAATTAGAACTATGTTTTGGCATATACCTCAAAGTAATTTCTTCTAAGAGAGTGAGTAATCCATCTTTCTACCATAATATTCCTCTTTAAAGTAGTTCCTAACAAAAGTCTTTTAAGAGAGTCTATATAGCTAGTACTAAGTATAGAGTATATATAATAAAACATAAAAGTGCACATCATATTAAGTCAAAATGATTAGAACATGTCCTGGGTTTTTGGTGAGTGTTATGTATACAACAAGGCTAAGTTAAAGGAGTTCTTTGAATATTATTTCATTCTATAGTTCTATTCTCATAAGGAAGTAATTGATATACTTTTGCAGTCTTACTAAATGTTTAATGCATGTAGACCAATGTAATTATGGAAATATCTTCTAGTAGTTCTTTACTTAAGGAATGAAGGGAAGTCTCTTTACAAATAATATCTCTGCCAGGTATTTAACAACCTTTAAATAATATGAAATAATATGGCTTTGTTGACTTATAGAATATACCCTACTTTTATAGGTTGCCTTCTAACTTGTCTTTGTAGTTGTTGTAGTAAATAGAGTATACCTTTTTTTTTGTACCTAGATATAGTACTTTGAGTGAGTTATTTACCTATATTTAAACCTATAATAATAGAAAATTAAGGAATAGTGGGATATGTATGGTATATAAGCTAAGTGGTATAGGGCATCATAGATTTAATTAGATAGAGACTTGAAATACCATATTGTTTGTTGTAAGAAAGATACTTTTTTTTTGGAATGAAAAAGAAGAAGGGAATAAATTCTATAGGGAAAACGCTCCATCCAGGACAAAGAAAGACCATTATGGTACTACTCAACTTAAAGAAGGAAAGCTATATAACTTGTATATATAATTATTAGGTAATTGAAATAGAACACGAAAAGAAGTTTGCTTTGTCTAGATTGTATAATATTTCATAAAGTACTCTCTAGTATAAATTTAATATAAAGCACGAAAAGAAAAGAACCACCATCTCACTCTTACTTTATACTATCCTCTTGCCAAGTATACACAGTCTATTATGAATTGAAGATAAAACTCTAGTAAATCCAAAACATGATATCCTTTTTTCCCTAGATTTAGATTTAATTAGCAGTATCCTTCCAAGTGAAAGTACTTTAATAACACATACATTTGGAACATTTAGGTTTTTTTGGAAATTCTCTAAAATGCATTTAACAAACAAAGGCTTTATTTACTTCGCCCGTGGTGCCTTGTAATGAAATCCTTTACTTTTACTACTTACTTTATTTATTTCCCGAGAATAGGTCTACCTTGTGCCTAAAGTTGCGCCACTTCCTAGTCATGTGACGTGGAATATCTACCCACTACAATTATTGACAGGCGTAGTTTGGTTCTTTTCTTTGCTTATTGTTTAGCGGAAATACGACTCATGGTATTTTTTTTTTGAAGTATTTATAATTTATAATTGAGCAGGATTTATATGATAAGTACCGAAGTCCTGGCTGTATAAAGGTCATAGAAAAGAAGATTATCAAAATAAATGTAGGAGGGAAATGTCCTTAGAATCCATTACCAACAAACAGTGTATAACCCAAAACTACTAGCGCAATATCCTACCTGCCCTATTGCAGCAGCAGCACTTTCAATTTACTCAATTTACGCAGCTGAAAAAATAAAGGGAATGCCTAAGAGGAATTTACGAAGAAGAATAGATCTTATGTCAAAGCTAGAGGAGTACCTGGAACCCTTATTGTTACTGCATATCCGAAGGGCATTGTCTTATCAGAAATTCTCGGAAGTTTGCATCCTTTTTTTTAAGTCCCTATTCACTCAGTCAGATTACAAATACAGTATAGGTACACTTGTAAGCAAAAGGAAAGACGAGGCATAAATCCTGTCAAACATTGGATAGATCTATTGGATTCTGAATGTATAAGTTTATAAAAAATAAAGGATTATCTCTCTGAATTCCTACCTAAGTCGTTTAGTTAGCTATTTACCGGTATGTATACCCCAATTCTATAAAATTGTTGTAAGATATAAGAAGAACAATCATCATTTCAATCAAGGTGTAGTAACCAACACGCACAAAAATTTCCACCACTATTTCGGTTTTCGTTAAGAATTTATTAAGACATATATATCTAGAAGAATCCATCCTAGCAAAATACTGAGAAAATATGCATATAAGTCGATTTCATTAGCTTTCAATTACACCCTATCCATAGATACTTTTCTATTTTGTTCTACACTTAATTCATACTATAATTCCATGTGCCTATACTATTTTGTATCTATACCATCTACCCTTTCGCTCCGAAATTGATTGGGATCACTTCTATATTTTTTTCGAGTTGTATGTATATAATATACTCGCGGCTTGGGTGAGAAATAGATATACCTTTCGTCGGGGAATAGTATAGAATTCTGTGGACTTGTCATGTAATGTATAGAAATGCTATAATTTGAGAATGATTTCTAGGAAAAGATAGAGCAGAGTCTGGGTCACTGATAAAAAGAAATTTACTTATTTTCACACAAAAAAACTGTAAATAAAGCATAAGATTTTATTATGAAAAAGAAAAAGAAGGAAGTACTCGGAAAACTTTCGTGTTGTCTAGAAAAAGTTGTTTCTCTTTAGGTAGGGCGTGAGAGCACGTTTTTTATTAAATATTAAGAAGCATTGCCAAGAGAAGAAATAGTTATAATATAAGACATATTCTTGTTTATAAGAAAACCGGCAAGACCCTCATTCTCATTACACTAGCCACATTTCTTTAAAGTTCATTATAAACGAAAATACACAGTAATTCGTCCACAATTTATAAGAGAATCGACTTCTTCCACCGCTTTCCAATATTTTCATTCTATCCAATCCGTAAATTTTAACCTCGTGTTCTTTGTTTATTATTCAAGCGTTTTTGAACACGTGTATTTTATTCTACTTTAATTCCCATGCACGAAAAACTAGACTTTTAATTTAATTGGGTTTGGCCTACTAAGTAAGAGAGTATTCTGGGGTACTGCCGGCTAAAAAAAACTAATAATAAAGTTCCTGTTCCAAATCAAGTAGGAGATCTACTCGTCATAAAGCAATTACTAAATACTATAAATTTTTTATAAATCCGAGTTGAAAGAAATCGGCATCTCTACTTCTCCCCAAGCCAGCTACTAGTTGTTAACATTAGTAAGGACCATTACACAAAGCATACTTCATTATTAAAGAAAAAGAGGAAAAGGATTATACAAAGAAAGACTTATTTATATTAATGTAATGGAAAGTGGAAACACGTTGGTTTAAAAAATATCAGTTAATGATCTTCACATATCTACTTTCGTAGAAAGAGGAATGTGGGTCTTACACACTTATAAATTCTAAAATTATTGATTATTCTTTGGGATTTTTCGGGTAGTTTGTCGCTAACCATAGGAAATCTTGGTGACACGTGCCTTGAGATCGAATAAATTCATCGAGTAATTTGTATTGAAACTTTTTTAGAGAAACCCTGCTTAACTAAGTTGGTGTCTTAATTACGGTTTCTGTTATGTTGGTTGTTGTTGATCTTCTTTAATAGCTAACTAAATTCCCTGGATGACTATACGTATACCTTCTCCATCTTTCTTGTCCTACACATTAAGACTGTTACAAAGTAATTGATTAATAATGTCTTAAATACTTATGAATTAGTACTGATTAATATCCGGGTAATTTGTGATGATGTTGTACTCTCCTTTACGGAATTGGGTAATTAAACCTTTTTTTTCCTAGTAATTTCCTAGCCAAACACAGAAACCAATACAACCAAATGCTGGGTATATAAACCAATGCTATTTAGAGTATACCCCTTATCTTTCAATTCATGCAGCTATAGTTCTTCTCTATTTGAGATTTGAGGCATGCATTAACATTGTAAAGACAAGTAAGATTTAAACCTAATGTTCTTTTTGGAATTAAAGGCATTCGTATCGTCTAGCACGGGTAGGTAAGGTGATGGGTTTTTTTATTTTTATAAATACATAAAAAACCCCTTGGATCCTACCCTTCTAGAATGCTGATAATAAGGAAACAACTACCAGAGTAAATCGTTACCATATGGATAAGTTACCGAGTGAAGAGACTCCCTTCCTCGATGGCCATTTACTTTTTTTTTGTATTAGCTTTGAACGTATAGGAATTTATCTATTTTACATCTATATTATATACCAGCATCTGGATGGAATTCTATAACTTACTCTATACTATACCACAATTTGGTATCATTTTCTTTTTCTGAATTATTTGTTTCTTCTTGATGATGGTTTGTTGCAGTAGAAAAGATAGATTCTTAGTTAGAGAGTAACTTGTATTTTTTTTTTAGCGCTCACTCTTTATTTTTTATTTTAAAGACTCCGTGTGAAATACTTCGATTGAGTATGATAAAGAAGAAGGTCAGCTGATTGATTGTAGAGAATTCTTTACCCTTTTTATTTAATAAGCAAGCTAGACACAAGGCAAAAAGAACATCTACTTAGTTTTTTATACAAATACAAAGCAAGACATCCAATTCTAACCAACCGCAAAAAAAATTTTGACTTGACACAGCATTTAATATTAATATATATATATATATATTTTACATACAGTAAGTAAAGAAATCAAATCTAAACGAGTACCTTATTTCCCAATGACTTTGTTTATCAACACACTCAAATCCTTTCTTAAATTTAAATTATACTAAGATTAGCACTCCATAGCTGATCCGACAACTAGAATATCAGCGATAAAACTTGGAGACTTCGGAGAGTCATTCTAATAATTAATTATAAAAATAAAATGAAAAGAGGATTTATTTGGCTCTTAAATAAATTCAACAAGTGTCCAATACTAATGAAAATAGAAATAGTAGAAGAATCCGAAATAGTTCCTACAAATCTATCTGTAGAAACGCTAAATAAAAGTAGATGTCTTTCTCTTTGTCCAAGGAGTATATCCCAACCAAAGCCAAGTGAAAGGGCAAAGAATGAGATTCAATAGATTCAAAAAATAACCCATCCCAAATGACGTGACGTATGAAAGTTAACTTACCTAATCTAATAGAGAAACAAGATGAAATTTAAGCGAATGAAGGATGATTTCGAAGAACTGGTGACTAAATGTGGCTAGAAACAGAAACAACTAAGGAAAGGAAAAAAAAAGAAAGATAAGATCGAATTCATTCTGCATCAAGATCAGGAGAAAGCAAATATAGAGACGATATTTATATTAACAGATGTTTTTCTAGCATAAAGTTTTTCTAGCATAAAGTTTTTCTAGCATAAAATAAATGAAAGTAGTCAGTCATAGACTAGTGATTCCAGTACTATGATTCTCGAACTACAAGTAGAGAGGAAGCCAGAAAATTCAAAAGCAACGAAGAAAAAACAAATACCTGAGAGTGAGTCTGAAGAAACAAATCGATTATGATCGATTATGAACAAAGAATCTTGTTGGTGGATACCGTGTATTGTTCATCTAATAATATAAATATACTATAAATTGTGGTTTCCAGAACAGAGCTGTAGGAAAGGATGCGCTTGAATGAAAATTATTTGTTGTACCTAGAGATTTACTTCTAAAATTTAAAATTGTATCTTGGGAGGAAAAGAAACTATGGAATTTAATGCACTACATAACTACATATATAAGCAGGATATAAGGTATATATTTCCAAATGAAGAGTACAAAAGGAAGCAAGGATAAAATCTAAAATCCCATTTCCTACAAGTAAAAATAAATACATAAAAATCTGCTGAGTAATCAGAATTAAGTTTCGCCAGAATAAGAATGAGTCCTTTTCTCCAAAGTTCTATACTTTCCATAAATAATCCATCCAGAGTTAAATATCCGTTTATCCACCAGATACTTGCTGCCTTTTCCCCAAAAGCCTATAAAATTCAGCCTATTTATTGTCGTGCCTGTGATTCTAGATCGGTTAAGATTTTTTAGTTAGGTCTTCTCTCTATCTTCCTTCGTGTCATAAGCTGTCGGCCTTTACTCTTTGTTTGGCTAGTAGACTACTTACTTTGTAAGTTTCTTATCTTTCAAGCTATGCCTTCTTTATTTACAAGCATACAAATGTTCGTAACTTATGACTTCTGATATAAATAGATTTCTCTCTTATAGTATAGTATAGTATAGTAGCATAGAATTAGTATAGAATATAGTGTAATTGTTCAATTAAGTATGTTCAATATAACGATATAATAGAAATAATTATTATAAACATCATAAGGTAACACAGCCCTTCTAAAATTTTATAAAATATAGATGGGAGTTCGTTCAAGGATAAAAGTAATGCATTCTTAGTAAATTGGAGTCAATGCTTAGTGTACGAAACATGATGAGATATTACTGTACCTAGTAGAGGAAAGACCTAATAATCCCTTTATAGCCTCTATACTTTTTAAACACTTAATACTATTTGCTATGAGTTACATGGAGTTACCTTCTCTTGTCTTACTATATATGATAAATATTATTTATTGCTTTACTAGTAAATACATTACTAGATATGAGGTTTTTATAGGTGTGAATCAAAGAATAGAAGGTGTGTATGAAAAAAATTATAGGTTATATAAGTCTCATACTATGTGCTATGCTCTTACTAAGTATTTTGAAGGAGAAGGGAATATATATATATATATATATATATATATACTCAAATTGTAATAGGTATTTCTCATTATAGGATCTAATAAGAATCCTAGTATTATGTTATATCATGCATTAAACTAAGAAGAGAGATGGGTTTACTTATAATCTCACTAAGGTATATTTATAAAGAGGAGTTCTTACTTTACCTATAAAAGCTTGGTAACATAAATGTAGTATTCGTATGACTTCTTGGGCCTTCCATTATATTATATAATGTGCTCTTTCTTATTCTTGTAGGGGTTGTGTTGTTATATGAGTACATCTTTCCCTTATCACTACTTCTTTCTTGTATAGTATAATACTTGTATAGTATAATAGAGCCTACTAATAAACTAGAAGTGTATTCTTTATGTAAAGCCATTTTATTTCATTTCTATATAGCTATATAGAGTAAGTGCGTACTTATTAGAAGATGGTGCTAGAGTAGAGGAATGGGGAGATACTTGTCCTTTAATAATTATATTTGTTAAAAGGGTAATAGAACTTACGAGGTATTATAGGTTGTGTACTCTTACGTGCTAGTGTATTGTTATAACTTAGGTATGTGTATTTATAGTAATTGGCTTGGAAAACTTATGAAGACTTATATATTATGTAGTAAGTATTGACTTCTTAGAAATTCTATTTTTTTCTACTACTCTCTCTTTCTTAGTACAGTGCAAGGTATATTATAAGCATAAGTTTGGTGTTAGATAACAACGACAACAACTACACTATTAAATATTTGATGGAATATTATGTGCTCCCTTACCCGCTTCTCTATTTAATTAATTTCTCTAACCTATCTTTTAGTTGTTGCTTTTTATTAGAATATACTAGAAAAAGTAAACCTAGGAAATCTAGAACAATGCACAACAAATTCAATAACCGAGTACACTTGCTTTTATTATTATAGGCCTATTTTACGATAACCAAGATATTTTTAAACGCAAAGTTATGAAAGCACCTAGTAGACTCTTCCGTATAAATAATGGGTCATATACATGAGTTGATTCTTAGACTAAAACATGTAGTGCACAAAGAGAGTAGCCTTAAATATACCTATAACGTGTTGGTTACATCCTATATATATATATTTCTTACTAAATTATAATACATGTAAAAATAAATATCTCTTACCTTAGTAGCTCTTTCTAACCTTATAGATGTACTACCAAATTTAGTCAATGAGTGTGTCTTTATAGAAGAGTCCCTAAATTCATAGGTGTATAACAAAAACATAGTAGTAAGCGTGTCCAAAGGAAGTCATGTCCCTTAACAAAGAATTTGCTTTGATGATAGAGTAAGGATAAACACCAAGCTATATAAAAATAAAAATCAAGTGTATTTATCTATAGTATACTAACAAGGTAAAGTAATGAGGGATTTAATAGAAATTTCATTGGTTAATGAGAAATTGACAAGATATCATAGAATATTATTCTAAGTATTCCATTCCATCTTTTTTTTATGAGAGATAATATAGAATCCCATTTTAACCTTTACACTCTCCAATTCTTATAAATTACAAACTAAGCACAACTTAGGAGACACCCACCTTCTTTTCCCTTAAATTCTTTGTCCTACTATAGCCTAAACACTTATAAAGAAAGTTACCTTCCCTTTCCTATTTTTTTGCGGTATACAACTATGGGTTTACATGCCTTAACATCCATTGTTCTCTTTCCTTAGCTTGTTTTTCTTATAAACTAAATATCTTTTCACAACGGGTTTTCTAATTCCTATTCAATTTGATTTACACGATCTTACATATATTTCTTACATATATTTTAGGTTTATCGCACAAGGTAAGTTCACTTAATTTATTGCATTATTACCAACCCAAGATTTTGTTAGTAGAGAAGATAAGTATCCATTATAGTTTTTTTACCATAGAAATATATAGGAAGAAAGCAATAGATATTATAATTTTAAAAGACACCATATGTAATTCATCTCATTTGATTTAAGTAACCTACCAAACATACTCACTCTATTAGTACTACACAAGGCAAATACCTTATATACTTAGATTCTATTTTACACAATAGCTTCTATAATAGCTTCTATAGAAAAAGAACATGATAACTTAAACCCTTCGCTATATATGAGGATTTCTTAGCTCTTATTATATTATAAATGAACCAGATAGATGTACTACTTCAAAGCAAAGATATAAAGACGTCAACATAGAAAGTCAACATAGAAAATAAAACATGTATGGGAGCGTGTATTATATTACTTAGGGTTACTTAGACAATGTTAAATAGGTTGAATATCTTTTACTAGGACATATTTTTGTGTATAGCTTATATTTGGTATACTTACTTAAGTTTCTATAACCTCTTAGGTATACTGTGTAGTAATCACTTAATTATATAAACTCAATCTAAAGAGTAGTAAGTCTTATTTAGAGAGCATATCTTAGTTTTCTATCTTATCTATATTTCCTTATCCTTGTTGTTTCCTTTCATTATTCTTCAATTACTAAATTATATAAATTCCCAAGTGTAATAGATGCTACCTTATATAGTCTCTTTCTTATGTATAAAACCAAGTGCACTTTTTTTTAGTGAGATGTGATAATGCTAACAAATACTTTCTTAGTAAGAGTTATAATTGTACAAATATAAAATGAGTGGATATCAAATAGAAGTTTTATTTAAGCTAAATACTACATGGTTGGGTACTCCTCTAAGACCAATATAAAATAATCTTAACGAAGAGCTCTTCTTTACGTATATTCTCAAGTTTCATACTATAAGTAAGACACAAATTTAAATTTAGTTACCAATTTACCATGAAGTGTTCTTGGCTTACTATATAATACAATATCCAGTGCATACCCTTTTACTACGCTTACTTTACTTTAATTAACGTACCAAAAAGCTTACCTATAAGGAAGGGAAAAGTTAGAAATTATACTTGTGCATAAACTAGTTTCAAAGCAACAAACAATACGGTAGGATTTACTAAATATAAAAGCGTATAGAATTGTGGAATAAGATTAAGCTCTACCTACAAAGACAAAATATTCCGAAGCTATTTCACGTTGATGGCGTACTTGAAGAAGGATAACTACTTACTACTAGACAATTTATATAAAGTTCTTTCTATTTATAAAGTATATGAATATTTTCCAAAGTATACAACAAGAGCTACTAGCCGAGCATTTATATGAACTCTATTTCCATTTTCCAGTCTTACTAAATTAAATACAATGACAAATATGCTCTTCTTTTTTCTCAAGTACTTAACTTATTTTTTATAAACCCTTATCAACCAAAGCCATAGGTAGAATTCTATAATTGATAATAAAACACTTAGGGAATACTCTATCCAACAAAGACAAGTTAGAAACCAAAAAGAAAAGGAATTCCTCATAGATGTAGTATAGCTTCTTTATAGATTTAGATTATTATAGTATAGGTGTTATATAGGCACGTCATAGTATTAGTTATTGTAGAAAAATAAGTAGTAGTTTTTCAAAGCATGTATTTGTAGTAGCCTAAGAGATAAAGTAAGTAACCCTTGTAACGAGTGTCATCTCCACAACTTGTAAGTCTTTATATAAATTAATTTGTAATACTAAACTAAGCTAGCTTTAGGGTATGTTCTCTATTTGAAATATAAATTTATCAGGTGCTTTATATAATACTAATGCATATAAAATAATGTACTCCCTGTTATTGGACTTCTTATACTATATTATACTATTTATACTATATTACATTATACTATTTATACTATATTACTTGTTACTGAATGTCCTAATATCTTTATCCGTTTTCTTATGAACTCCTTTCTCTAATCTACACTACTCTTAGTTCTTTCTTCTTAGTAAGACATATATTCTATAACCAACCCCAATGGCACTTTTGCCTTTCATTTCCAGTATTAGTTCTACCAAATTACTTTGAGTTTATAGTCAACACAGGTTAGTTTTGTATTTTCTTAAAGACTTTTTTATAAAATTATATAGACTAAATAGAGTATAACCAGTTTCATAGGACTAGGGCACGAGTACACTTCATTTCATTATGGGTAGACACTAAGTTTGAAAGGAATGTAACTTACCTTTATATATTATATTACTATAAAAAAAAGCAAAGAGTACATTGAGAATTAGTAGCTTTTTGATCTATGACTTCTACCGAGTATACTACATACAGTGCTCTGATTATATTATATCTCTTTTCCATTACTTGTTGTTGACTCATAAATATGCTTATTAACACAATAAGTACTCTTCTTTAATAAATAATATTAGATAAATATGATTCTGGTATACTTACTCTATAACTTCTTTACTAGATTTTGCCTAGGATTGTTTCAAACACATGTATCACTTTTATCTTTATTACTATGTTTCGTACCTTAATGAATTTTTCTATTTTTTTTAGCATGTGCATGTAGTATAGCTAGCATATATTTAGTTTAGGCAAAGGAGAACTCCCTATAGTAGAAGTATAGGTACCTAAGTAAATATAATTAAGAATTCTTTTCTACTCATAGTATGAACAGTATTAACAATTTCAAGTAATAACAAGTAATAAATAGATGTTGTCTTCCATAAACATTTCCTAGATACCATTTCTATAATTGCTTTGTTTTCATACCCTAAAAATACCTACAATTTCTATATAATATAGTATTATTCGTTGTTGCTAATAAACTTAAAGATAAATACTCTCTCCTTACTCTACTAGATACTAAAACTTATACCTATAGGCTAATAACTAAAAGTGTAGTCCTCTCACAAGGATACCCAAGCAGAGTCTTTCTAAGTTTCTAAGTACAGTAAGTAGTACATTATATCATATAAACGAGGAGATATCACGAAAATGAAATGCAGAGGAGAGAGATATATAATAAATTTAGGGTAAGTAAAGAGCTTAGTTTGGAGAATTAAAGTATAAATAGAAATATGAAAGAAAATACCAGAGGAACACATGTAGTACAAAGTAATATATGCCCTTAGCAATACTAAATAAAGAGATTACAGATAAGCTATTCCATATACATATAATAAAGGACAGTATTAAACAACATAGTTACAACAAACAGCATCTCTCACCAATACCATTTATGCTAGATACAAGGTACATAAGATATAAGCCTGAACTAGTAACTAGTCTTAAGGAGTCTTTACTGGATTAAATAATATTATATACAATAATAAGTTCTTGGTCTTAAACACAAATTATAGGTGAAGGTTATTATATAGAATAGAATCTAAGAATTGTAGGGAAAGTTACTTTCTTAAATGGATTACTTGATGCGAGTTAAGATAACTTCTTAGAGTATATTATACAAAAGCTTATATTAAGTAGATACCTAAACAAATATATAAGAGAGGAAGTTAATAAGAAATTTAGTAGAGTACATATATTTCACTAACAAGAGTCTAATTCATGGATACCAAAGCAAAAAACTAAGATTTATATGCCAAGCTGTCTTTATTTCTAGTACCACATAGTTACATAGTTGTTTCTTTCCCTCCAAGCCTTTTCCTAATTCTATTTATAAGCGCCTTGTTAAAGATTTAAGTATTGTATACATTGTATAGTAAAACTCTAGGTCATTACGTTATTAGAGAATACCCTTAAAAACCTTTCTTATGTGATAGGACATGTGCTTATGATATAATATTGAAAGTAAACAATTCTATATACACTACTAGTTCTAGAAGAAATGGAGCTAAGTAAATAAGGAGATCTAAAAACTTCATGCTTGTTGGTATATACTTGGTATGTAAATATAATATAAGGGTAGAAAGCTTTGGGGAGTAAGATCAACTATAGGATTACAAAGCAACACGCACTCTTGTAATATTTATACGTGTCCTTCTTGACACAACACATTTTTAGGATCTCTATCTTATACCCATATTACCCTTATAATTATAATAAATACGTTACTCTAAGAAAAATAAATTTATGCATTACTTACTACGAGTCCAATTTAATTATCTTTACTATAAGAGACACATACACTTAAGTACTTTTCCAATATATATATATATATATATATATATATATATATTCTTCATGTCAATACATAGTATACACACCCTTAATTCGTATTCTGAGCTCCTCTTTTATTTTTATTTTACAAAAAATATAGAACACGTGCTTAAGTAAACCCTATTTATGCTTTATAATACAGCTTACAAATATCCATTTTCTTTCCTTAAAAGTCACGACTCCCTTATTAATATTAATTAATATTAATTAATGATTTGAATATTTTCTTAGTACGGATTCCTTATTCCCTTTTTATTCTCGTGAACATATAACTTTACAACTAGAAATCCATAACAAATAAGAATCAAACAAAAAAAAGAATAGTCTTCTATAAAAACAGCGGAGTAACGGGACTTTTTTAAACTGGATGGAATACTAATTTTATATACAATTTTATAAGAATTATAAGAAATAGCTTGCGCAGGAGATATATTCTTCAAAACATAGTTAGAGTATACTGAACTTTTCTTTTCTATCTACGGTATTGTGCCCTATTAAAGAATTCCTTGTTTTATTATATCTTTAATATCTTTTTTATTTATTTGCCAAATATCTACCGAATATTTCTTCGCGGTGTTGTCTGTGGGAAGTTATCGTGAAACTAAATGTTGAAAAGATGCCTAAACTACAAAAAAGGAAGAGGAAGGTTTAAGGAAATCTTAGTAAATGTAAGAGAAGAGTATTGTCAGGTATGCCTCTCAACAAAGAACAAAGATCCCTTAAATAAAAGAGTTTAAAGAGCAGAGCTCATCTCCTAGACAATGCAAATTTAGGCGTAAAGAAGTACCCCTTACTACAAGATTCTATTAAGAATTATAAATTAGCTTATTAATAAAATAGAGCTATAGTTAATTAAACGTTTAGACAGTGTTTGTTTCCTTCCTTTGCCTTCTTATTCGTTTTGCGAGTAAGTGATTTAATAATGTAATAAATAAATAGTAAAAAGTCGTCTTAGAGTAACATAGTATAAATTATTATATTTCTTCAATACCTTCAATACTCCGTAGTAGTTCTTAATGTGCAAATAGCTGCAAAAAAAGAGTGGAAAAAATAATTTCATGTACGACTTCAGAATTTAATAGTATATTCCACTAACAAAGTACTAATCTGAAAGGGTTTTTTAATTACAGCAAGGGTTGCTCCCTCAATGATTTTATAAATGATTAGGTTGCAAATGAATGTTATTTCAGCAATAAATATGTAACTGTTAGCTATCTTTAGATGTTATATAGGATTCCCTTATAATAGGTGCTACTTTTCCCTAAGAAGTCCTACTAGCATAGGTGAGGATGTAGCATCTATTTACTCCTGAAGTTGTTATATAACATAATCGCAACTCTGTTTTGTTGGATCAGGTAAGAAAAAATGTACTTGTGCATAGATTCTTGACCTTACTTATTAATTATTTGGCTGTAAAGACACGTAGGCAGTGAGCTCTGTCTATATTTTTTCTATATTTGTATTGGAAGAGAGGGTTGAATACATGCTATTACTATTTACTAAGCTATGCTCTTAAATAAAAAGGCACCGGCACTTGCTAATTAAATTATTTTCCAGAGGAACACCCCATAATGCAGGTAATGAAAAATGAAGAAGGATTCGGGAGGAGTGCACTCAAATAAATCTAGAGAACTAAGTACGTATTAAGTAAGTAGGTATATCTTTGTTTCCTAAGAATTAGTCTAAGAAGTAATAAGTGTATTCCCCAGTGCGTGTTCTTTCTAATAATCCTATAAGTGGGGAGATCCTTCCCTAACTAATTTTATATACCAATACTATGATAGTGACAATGTAAGCATACTTTTATCCATTAATTCCTTGTCTTATGTACTTTGCCTTCTTAAGTAATGTTTTATGTAAGTGCACTCTATTTACCTCTATATCTATTTACCTCTATAAAATATATTTCCTTAAAAAGCTCATTATAAATTATAAACTTAAGTAATCCAAAAAGATAAGGAATCGTGTCTACTAAAGAAAAAGAATCTACCCTATGTTGTTATTGGAAAGTACTTTATTTACCTTAGTCCCTAAAAGTTTGCATTATATGTTTTGTATAATAAAAAGGGATTGCTAGCACTCACTATAACTGGGTATGATAAATATGCCTTAGTCTTTAACCCTAAAAATTAATTGGGTAAGCGATTGTTTGGGTTATCTTATACTACACAACATAGGTATTCTTTGGTTTTCTTTACTGGTGTTATTAATACATCTCTTTTATAGTCTCTCCTATCTAACCTAGGTGCATATAATAAATTCTATTTATGATTATTTTGTCCTATACGTCAAGTATTTAATGAAACCTATGTGTCATGTGAAATTATATTGTACAAAGTAATACAGCTCTATATATACCCTAACAACAATAACAAAGAATACCTAGGCTTATATCTTATTTCAAATATAAATAGTAACAAGATCAATGTAAAAAAGTAAGAACTTTTGGTAGTAAAATAAAAGTATATAGATATTTAATAGGCATCATATAGAATTTGTGTAGTCAAGGTTATAGGGGAGAGTTTATACAGACAAAACAAATGAGGTAAGAACTTAGTATCGTAGAGGTTAGCGTGTATACATAAATATAGGTAGAACACGAAATATACTAGGTACTTAATAGAGATCGCATTTACCAAGCACTTATGAAAATCATTATACATATGAAGGAAGTCTATACTTTGAAAATCTCTTCTCAAATAAATTATATTACTAAGGATAACATAGCATACCTAATTATATAGCGATCTATCTATAAGGGTTATAATTTTCTATTTTGAAAAGAAAACATAGTAATAAGAAATAGTTTTTAGTAAGTAGAGAAAGGAAAGATTCCTTAGTACTTAAGTTAGCATCTATAGGAAATAGAGTAAATGTAGTAGAAACAAGATCTAGTAAATAAGATTAAAAAATGAAGGGGTAAGATCAAACAAAGCTCTATAGGTATAAATAAATAAAGTAGGGCGTCATAAGCAAACATCTCTTGTGTAAGGTAGTATTCTATAATATCCTGCAAAGTACTCCTTTTGTTTGTAATATCTCCGGGTATAGTCCTCTATCCTTACTAAGCTTATAAAGGCGTATACCATAGATAACTCCAAATACAATTTCTATTATAATACATAAAATCTAGTCAATTTTCTAAAAATGGTAAATTTCATCATTAGTAGAGTTTTGGCATCTTTTCGTATAGAATATATTTGTACATAGATAAGCATGTGTTTAAATAAAGATCATTATTGTTCATATTTGTAAGAGTAAGGGACTAGGTAAGACAGCTAATAGAAAAAAAAGTTAGAGTTATAATTTATATTAACTAAGTAAGAGAGGATAGGTATTGGGCATGAAAACTTAGAGTATAAATAGTTAGGAGTTCACTTAGATAAATTATGTCTAAAGGAATACGTGGAATATGCAATGCTTACTATGTTGTTGTCTTACTTAAGTGGTTACGTACATGTACTTTGATTTGTTCCTTTTTTTTAACTTGGAGAAGCATTTATTTAACGTATAATAACTTGGAAGGGAATTACGTACACGTGCTTATACACATTTAATAAATTCATAGTACTACAAGATAGATCTATTCTTAGATTTTTAAATATTATATAAACTCAAAGAGAAAAGACAAGAGTACACACCTCATAATATCATTAATTAAGGATAGGCCATTATTTATAGTTAACTATGTCATGTATTGAGAAGGAAATACTTACCATATCTTATTCTATTTCTCTACTCTATCATAATTAGTTGTACTTAGAAATGACTGCACAAGTTATAACTCTAGTAATGAATGAAGATGCAACGTTACATTAATTAATTCTACTCTAATACGTTTTTCTCTATACCTAAAAATAAGCCTGTGCCAATAATAACTACACCCTTTGAATCTATCATAATAATGTATACATCCTTAAGAACTCTATATGTTATTTGCTTGGTACTCTAAGATAAGTTTTATAAGTAACAAAAGTAAGGAACTCATAGAAGAGAAAGTAAGGGACATAAGAGATAACACTTACTAGCATATAGTTTTACATTGTTAGCAGAGAGCTTAGTATAAGATTACATAAAGTACTTAGCATTCAATTATGGTAATAATAGTTTACCTTATCTATAATCTAGATTGGATTTCATATTCTTATACTACATAGCTTTATATCTCTTTCCTTATATCTTATATATTTTGGAATACATTTACTACAAATCATGGTGTATTTCCTTGTATATCTCTTATATTTTAGAACTCATGTTAAAGAACACTCTTTTAGTATAAATAAATTAGGTGTGACTTAGGTAGATTGCTTTACTCTCTTATAAAAGTTTCGAGGTGAAAAGACCTCGTTGAATTAGAATACTATAAAGAAGACGTATACTATGACTATATAATATAAAGTTCTACACGTGCTATGCTTAATCCTATACAAATTATAATTTACTTAAGAAATACTATAGGTATGTGCTACTCTTTAAAAACCAAGTAAAGATAATAAGGTACACGTGTTGTGTCATGTTGGCCTATACTAAAAATAAATAGAGGAACCCTTTTCTAATTAATAATTCTATAAATGAACTTGAAGGATATACACGTCCTTTCCTAAGTAAACTACCTTCTAAATATATTTTTGAAGTACAACTATAAACTATACTTCCTTAAACAAGCTATGATAATTTCTAACAAAATGGTATACTACGTGCTCTATAAAATGTAGATAAAGTAAGATAACCTCAGTATTAAAGAACTGTAATGTTTCGTGCATATTCTTCTAGGTAAGTAATAAATAGCTATTAGTACCATATAGAAATGTAGAATTATTACAAACATCAACTAAATATAATTAATATGGAGTAATCCTATACCAAACTTTCTCAAAATAATATTAAGAGTGTAGGCTTTCATCTGGTGTTAGATATTACACAATAGATGTGTGATTAGAGGAGACTCAGTACTTGTAAAGTGTAAAAGTAGATGCAAAACATTATAGTAATCAAAGAATTGTGATATTAGTATAACTTAGAGTATAGTGTATAGTAAGATAAGAACAAGTTAGAGTACAGGATAACCTATAAGTTGCTTAGAACATATAAGAGAAATGAAATAAATGTAGTAATAAGCCCCTTACTAATTAAAGATGAAAGCACTATAATAGGATTGTTGTATATGACACACTAGTATATGAAGGAAAGGATATTTTTGTTAAGTAAGTAAACGAAGCAGAGTTAAAAACCTATCACATGACTAGTATTCGCTTGTAAATTTAAATACTATGTTAAGCTTGTAGCTGCTCGACATTTGTAAAACCTTTCCCTAATTGATATAGCAAAAAAAAACAATATCTGTAACAACTATACTTCTCTTTCAAAAAAAGGTTGTTAAGCAAGGCAAAAATAGACTTTCGCATAGTTAGAATAGGATTTCTGGTCTAAGAATCCAAAGGAAATAGAAGCTCTTTTTCATTTATGTTTATTATGTATGTTTACAAAAATACGAATGAATACATTTTAGGACTTTTAAGTTAAGTACTCTTCGCAAGTGTCATAGCCAAAGAGGAAGATTTCAGAGAAGACATTTCCAATATTTATTCGGAATGAGATATGACCATACTTGTAAGCGAAGACTATTTACTATAATTAATAAAGAGATCCATGCATAACCACCACCCTCCCTACTATTATTTATTTCTCCAGAGGAATAGAGCACAATGTTACAAAGGAGCTAACTAAATAATTAACTGTACAGGTAATCCAAAAAGAACTATTGATTGAATTAATTGATTGAAAAAAAAAGGTATTCCATAAAATACACAAAAATTGGTATAGTTTTAGAAATCTAGAATCTAACGGGAACGGGAGGGTTATACCTGTAACTGGCATTTCTAAGTACAAGAAAATCAATTCATCTATATTTCTATGCTATGTTTCGTAATGCTTTCTTTGAAGTCTGATAAATGAGAAGTCATGAAATATTTATTATAAGAAAGGATCCCTAGGAGGAATAAGATGTGGACACAACATTTTGGATAAAGACCCACATTTCTTTCCAAAGAATCTCCCGTAAAAACAACTTCTCATAATCCATATCCATTTATAGAGAAAACTTAAAAGAGATGTTGTTGCGTGCATATTCTTATCTAGGAGAATGACATAAGGAATTGAGAGAAAGGACAGCCAAATCTATATGAATGAAGAAAAAGAAAAAATAAAGAAGGGAAATAATTTTCTGTAGTAGGCATAAGTAGACATATTAATAATGAATAAATACAAGTTAGTTAATCCAAATCAGAGAGTATAGTACCTAGTTCTAATTAAGCAATAACCAATTATACTTCCTCCACTCCACCACCAATTAATCCTCTGAAACAGCGATAAGAAAAGAGTAAAGAGATCTCTTTCTAATTCCGGTAGTTAAGTAATTTATACTTATTTCCGTGTATGTATTTGTATGAAGTAATATGAATGGAAAAAAAAGTATAGAAGTGAATCATTTATGTTGTAGGCTAGCTTATTCTATTTATATTATGTAAGCAAATTCTAATGAGGTCCAAGTTAAAAAAGAATTAAGAATTAGGGGAGCAACTACAATACAATACAATTGAAATCTATTAATAATGAAAATATAGCATCATGACATACCCGCTCTACTTCAATGTACTTTTTTTTTGTAGAGTAAGATAAACAACACATTATAACTAGAAAATAGATTTACTCGCTGGAAGAAGGCATGTTGGTGGAGATGTTGGAGATTGGACATAGTAGTGGAATAGAATAATTAGGAAAGGTTAGATTAGATAGAGCATTTAGAATATATTCAATTTCTTTCTAGTTTACTTTTAGAACTATGTATGAAAAATCTACAAGAGCTAAGAATCCAATCCAATTAGATAAAAACAATCAAGGACTATCTAATTCCTTAACTACACTCTCTCTGGTCTGCTCTTACTCGTTACGTTACTGGGTTGGATCAATTCTCTTCATTTTGGTTGGCTACCTTCTTTTGTTGGTCTCGAAATGTTACTTTGGTTGAAGTCTACCTTATATATATCTTCAAAGAGTATATGGAATATAATAGAAAGTAAGGAATGCCATCCCCTATCTCCTTAAGTTTTAAGTTTAATATTTATAAAAAGCAGTAAATCCATTAGTAGGTAGAACTCCTTAGATCTCTTCTTACATAGATCTTTTTTAGCAAGGCATTATTAATTATTAAAAGTGGTTGTATTCCAATTCCTGTTTTATCTTTTATTTTGGGCTTTCCCTATATAAATAAGACTAAGAAAGTACAAGATTTCGCGTTTCTGATATTATGTAATCTATTAAAGATCTAACTTCTTTTTGCACAAGACATCTCTACTTTCTTTTATCTATTCTATGCTACATATCTATATAGTAAATTTCGGTAAATAACAAGAAATAACAAACAAAGAAGAGGGATAAGAAATGCACATAATGAGAACGACCTTTTGGTTGATAAACTTATTTATATGTTACGATCTTCTTTGCCTTTCTCTGCTCTTTCTCAGCACCAGGGGGATAGTCCTCCTTTCCTAAGATAAGAAGTATAATAGGTGGAAATAATATAGAATAAGAATCTAAACGGAGAAATAGGTAATAGGTAGAAAGGTATAACATAGAATGAATAATCTATTGAGGAAAAGCTTGCTTATTTTAAATTAATAACTACACATGATAAGACAAGAATAAGTACCTGTTTTAAATATGTGTTTGTTTTACAGCGCTACTACAAGGAGAAGGAGATAAAAAGCAAGGACATAAATAAATAAATCATTATTAACTCGATTAACTCGTATTCTTTCTAACTACCAATACATAAAATATAACAGCTGTAAACAACTAATATAAATTATGTATGGATAAAAAAAAGAAGGCATATAACTAATCTTATCTTATTAATACTCTATTTTGTATTTTTTCTTCTCCTTTTCTTCTCCCAGGTGAAAAGCTCTACCTGAGCTGGTGTCTTCTAAGTAGTTACCTACATAAATAAGAGATAGAAAAAGAAAGAGTAATTAAGTATCTTTCTTTAACTTTAATTCATGATTTATTTGGTTAGGATTTCTATACACGATATGCCTAAAATCTAGAAAAGTAATAGTCATTGATTGGCAAGATTGACAAAGAAAGTGAAAACTAGTAAAGTAAGTATAATTCTTTTCGTAACCATTAAGGGCATAGTTTGATCAACCCAGCAATGAAATATCTTTTGTTGTTAGTATTGAATACAGAATCTTGCACTCATTCGACCATAAACCATAATTTTCTAGTAATGTTAATTACAAGGCACCTATGCAATTTTACCACCTGTACAAGGAAACCCTACTAGTATAACACAACTATTGATGAAAATGAAGAATATGAAACTGGAATAAAAATCTATAACAGGACATACATAGAATATAAATACTGAGGGTTAGATAAGAAAGAAGTTATTAGGCAGATACCAATCAAGAGTTAACTCTAAGCGATTCCAAAAAAGACGAAGAAAAACCTCATATAAATTGTAGTAGAAACAACTATAGAAGTACATAATTAGAGTATTTGTAATTTACTAAGTTAAGTACATCGAATCGACATCCCCTAAAGTTCTTTTTAACTGCTTATAAAGACCATTTTTTCATATTCCATTATATATTATCTGCGGCAGGTAGACGGTAAGACATGCAGGTAAGATAAAAAAGGTACGAATTCGAACTATAATTTTGGGTAACCTTTATTACTAGTAGAAAGGAAAGTAAGATGTTAATACGAGTTTGTTGCTTATTCCACAAAGTTGTTTAGATATTGGTTATAATTGAGATACAATAGCACCAGTAATAATGAAATAGAAATATGCAGTACAGCAACAAGTAAAACTAGAAAATCGCCCATAGAATTTTGCCCTAATAAATTAAGAAAAAGATATCGAAATAGAGTAGTCAACACATGCATAGAGTCAAACAAAAGAGTATATAGAAAAGGAGTAGGTAACAAGACTTAATTAAGTAAGAATGAAGGGTGAACTAGAAGTAGGTTATTTTGGGGTGGTTTTAGTGGTATTATAATAGAAAAGTTGTAGAATCAAAATTACTAGGGATGTTGTAAGTGGATTTCTTTCTTTCAATCCTCGGTAGGAATAGGAATGGAGGGAGGTACTGATGTAAACCAGTGTAAAGTTATTTAAGTATTATTCTTCACAATCTTCAGTTCTTACTCTAAGGATCTGCAATAATGATATTTAGCAAAATGGGTTGGGTTAGCCCGCTAGTTTAGTTTATATATATATATAAGTATATGAAAGCACTTGTGGTTTGCGGAAAGTATAGAAAATTTATATATATATATATAATGCTAAGTAATTTCCTCTTCTAACCAAGAATATTTACGATTTCTAATATTTCTTAATTAACACCGTTATCAGTTATCTTATGTGTAGTTCTCACTCAGTTTTCCCTTCCAGATAAAGAATATTTTTTAGTTAAGAGCTTAGCTTTTAACTTCTCCATTTCCTGGCATTCCCTGATTTGAGGACACATATGGACTTTTCGCCCTGACCTCACTTCTTAATAGGTGCTCAGCAGAATACGGTTATTACTTATTTACCCTAAACGAGTTTTATCTTATAGACCTATATCTAGAAAAAGGCGGTACTTATTTATTTATATTACTTATTTTATATTACTTATTTATATTATAATAAGTTTATATTATATATTATATATAATAAGAAAAATATATTTGATTATTGAGAAGTCTTTGTAGATCTATAGTATACAATAGAATGCAATAGTAACTCGTTAGTACTAAGTAATCTCCCTTTTCTCATATTCATGCTGCAAATGAAACGAATTGATTCACGTGTTGTCTTGCCAATAATAAATAAAAAACGCACCGGGTAGGTGTACTCCTTAGCGGTATATTCTCTTTAAGCTCTTTAAGTGACTCAATAATTCTATCAGTATAACTGGATCAAATTTATTTAGTGAGCATACATTCCTGACAAAAAAGGTATGTAGTAATCCAACTCATATATCCCTGCCCTTTCTAAGATTTCTATTGAAAAATAGCTGGTGACAAGCACATTCAGGTACATTAACGTATACGTTTTCATGTATATTACCTATACCAAATAATTTATTTGTCATAAGTTTATATAAGGAATTTATATATTTAGACTTGAGAGGTGTCCTTGAGTTGTTGTTGGGTATCTTATCTAGTTCGTGAGGAGAGAAGATTGTTATTAAGGAATTAATACAGGCTGTACTATAATAAATGACTTTCATTGATGAATATATACTCTGGTTTTGCCTCTTTTTGGTTTGGTTATTTATTATTAGCTATTTAGTATGCAGCCTTCCTTCCTTCCTTCCTTACCTACTTAAGAAATATAATAACATATATAATACCAAACAAATGTCTTCCATTACATTACCGTTTATTTCGTTTTCAATGCTAGGATATTAAGAATAAATACTTCATTTCTCCTATTATTTTTTTTTGACAAAGAGACTCCCGGCAGGTAGCATTTACTTGGAGTTGGCAGTAGTTATTTGTAGAATGTAGTTCTAGTTTTCACATCACATAAAAAAATGAGGAATATGGATTAAGCAAACACAGGATAGTAAACGCTTGACTGACATATAATAAAAATATATTTTAAACTATATCAACTGATTCTCCGGGAATAGCTTTTCGGTAAAGAACTCTATAGATTTTTCATAATAGCTGCAGAAGGGAATACAGAAACTGTAGCAGAACATAAAACCATATAAACATAATAGTTGGTATTGGTATTTTTTTGTAGTTGTAATACAATTAAATTAAAGTACATAGTTATAATACAAAACAATTCTTTTCGTTTCATCTCATTTTAATACATAGCAGACATAAGTATAAACACAGCATTTCCAACACATGCTAGCTCTAATAACGTACTATTATCAAGAATAACTTCTCAGAGTGTTAATAATACTGTTCAAATACGAACTATATCGAACTTAAGTGCATAGTATTTACAGCCCCGCATATGACGAAGGATAATAAACTAGGTCCGTAAGAACAAATGTAAGTGATTCTCCAAAGTGTTTTAGAAACTTTTTCTTTCAATTTTGTCTATTCCCGAGGGTATATCCTTAGATTTCTTTTTTGTCATTCTATATTAATCTTCTATTGCCTGTTACTCGAAGTAGATTCAATTAGTAAGGTTAGTTAACTAAGTCAAGATATTTTCTTTGGCCAGACATGTCGTTTTTCCTTCCTCCTCATTTTAGACTAGTAAAGAAATGAAGTATACCTACCATACATACATGTGAAAGAATAAGCTAAGCCATAAGGTTATTGCACGTTATTAGGATTAAGACGTCGTCATCATATGCCTACTTTTTAGTCTAGGTAGAAATTCTTTTTTGTATGTAGGAATTCCCTTACCATTTCACAACAGATCTCTATTCTTCTGAATGCCCAACCAAAGCTTTCTTCCTTTCTGTTACTATTCTTTTTCTTTGGGATAAACTTGCTTGTTGCTGTCCTTGTATATCTTATATCTATGATTAGATAATACTAAAAATAGAAAAAAGTCGTCTCTGTCTGTAGTTTCTTTTAGGCTTCATTATGGAAGATATGAATCTATGCTTTGGTCTTGGTTTCATTTTGAATCTCTTACTTTACGTATCTTTTCGTAGTAAAATGAGTCTTTTCTCCTTTTAGTTCTATTTCTAAGACAGACTTATCTTCACTATTCTTGTTCATTTTGGGTATTTAAGGAAAAATACTTACAATAAAAATATGCATAGACAACAAATAATATTACGAGCTACAATTGCCTCTAACACAGCCAATCTAAGAAGAGAGAAACAGAAAAAAGGAATCTTTTAGGTTTAGATAGGACAAAGTCAAGAAATAAGAAATCCCGTTCTTTCATCTATTTTTATTATATGAGTCAAAATATGAGTCAAAGTGCCACTAATCGAAGTATCCCTAAAACATTTTATCGTATCTTTCCTTTCCAATAGAATTCCTCAAAGCAGTTCGTGACACGCTGAAACTAAGTAATAATTTGTGCCAGCAGAAAGTCCAAAAAACAGGGCAATTCCTGAGATTATTCCACTAGAAATAGAAACTCCCAAAAGGGTATAACGTATACTAGTCAAACATCCGTTTATATTGTGTATTTCTATTTTCAAAATTACATCTATGTAAGCAGCCGAAATAGAGAAGAGGAAAAACCACCAGTTCTTTTTTAAACTTTTTTGATACAAACGGGGAAAACTCTGTTTAGTCAGATATCTTCGGTTAATTAATTGAATGTATGGCATGGACCTTTTAGGGTAGATCTCTTTGGAAGGATTGAATTTGCTTTTGTTTCTAGAATTTCGTATTTTTTATTACTTCACGTTACCTTCACGATAAGAATTATCACCAAACGAATCTTGTTGGTTTTCATACTTTCCTGCCTAGAAAATGTTTTTACAAGTTTTTCTTTCCGAAAATTTATATCCTATATTTTTTTTAAGTACCTATAAAGAATTCTATGGTACATATGACCGAAACTACTCAATTTTCTTTTATTAGTTTCCAAAGGGACAATAAGGTATGTTGTTCTATATTTATTATCTTGCACGACTCTTTTTCGAAGTTAAGTAGAAAAAACCTTCGTTTAGAGGTAAACTTATAAAATGACTAATAATTCTACCTAAGCGGTAACAACACTAAGAACTTTATCTCCTGAAGTTGTTGTATACTAGATTTTATATCTCTTGTTGTCTTTATTTACTAATCTATTTGTCTTCTAACTAAACTATAAAATATATAATAACTATTTATTAAAATAAGGGAAACCAACCTAACTCTGGCATCTTCTTCACGAAAATTATTAATATTACAAGGAATATGCTGTCTCTTTCCTCGCTTTTAAGTTAATTAGGTATCCGCGAAGTATTCGTTTGCTAGTCTATTTTCTTCTTACACATCTTCTTTTTTATCTTTTCTAGCAGATCTTTGATATGGGTCTTTCCTCAACTGTTTTCGCCTATTATATCAGTGTTGTGGAATTTGTTTCGAAATTACTACTTTATTTTTATTTATATCTTACTTCTATTTTTTTTATCTTGAAAATCTCTAACTAACTAAGTAAGTAAGGGACTTCTTAGGAAAACATAGGTTTTTATTTACTATGTATTATGTTGTAAACTAAATCTCTGATCTATTCTTTGTTGTTAAGTTCATGAAATCCTTCTTTCAATTATTTATCTTAATCCATAAAAGGTCCTTGTAAGTAATTCTGTACCATTTCTTGTAGTTTTGCAGCTGTGTTTAAAAATAAACTGGTATACTTCTTCTTGTTTTTTTCCACAGAACTCTTAGAATACCTATTGTTTTGTTCATATTCTTAGTATAACATCAGTAACGATAATAACTTTTCTTCCTCACTTTTTCTACCTTCATTACTTTATTTGAACTAATGTTATTGCGCGCTGAAATAATACTTTGGATAGAGAAACTTAACATACAGGTAAGAGATATTCTAGTTAGTTTTGAAAGACAACCTTTCTTCATGAATTAAATACAGCGAAACTGATAATTATCTTCTAAAATTACAACAATATACGCATCCGTCTTTTAGGAAACAGTATCGTAGCTCTCTCTAATAGGACTTATTAAGTTCTTTACGTGAAAAAACCATTATTAATTATTCTAATATTTATTCATTCTCTCGAGCAAACTCTTTCTTATTCTAGCCGCATTCATAATTCTTGATTTAATTATTCCTATTTATTTCTATTAATAGATGTATGAAAGTAAATCGTACTGTTCCGCCAAGCCAAGATTCCTTAAGTCAATTTTGTGAAATTCTCTGTTTGTAGTTTGTAAAACCTAAACAAAGTCGAATTCGTGGAAGTAACAATTACTTAGTCCGCTACCAATATATATTATAGAAAAAGGTCTTATATTTTAGTATGTGTATTTAAGAATATAGTATCTTGGCGTTGGTAACTAATTAAGTTTCTAATTTTCATCCACTTTTTTAAGTTAAAACTTGACTTTCTCACTTTGACTCCTTACGAGCAACGAGTTCTCCAAAAATGATAACAATCTCCAAAGCTAAAAGGGGCAAAACGCTACTTTGGTCTATATGAAACTATAACTTTTAGTAAATTTGAGACATGTTTAGTACATAATTTTCAAAAAGCTTACTTTATCCTATGGCCGGAGACCAAAATCAATAAAAAGTCATCTATTTTTTTGTCTGTTTATAAGGGAAGTGCAATGTTGTTAGTCGGCGATTCCCATTTTCGAGGAAATTATGTAACCCTTAATCTACCTTAGCGCAGGGTTCTAAAAATATGAAAATTGACTCCTCCCTAGTAGTGTAGTAGTGAAAGTGAAAAAAATAGAAAAATTAATGCGCTTGCTAGGTATGGTAGTAGAACTTGAAAATGGTGTCATTGTTGTAATAAACTAAGGGCTTTTTTGTTTATGGACTTAAACTATAAAATGAAAATAGAGTAAACCCTTGGAAAAGCATTGACAGTTACTAAGTATAATAATCTTCTAGACTTATCTACATAAAGAAAGAACCACGGGAAGGCTGAGTACTTGAATATAATTGCTGGCTTAAAAACCGAGGAGGGATTTCGTTTCACATAACTAGTTCTTGATTTTTCAAAAAAAAAGTATTGAGCAAAATTAAGTAAGAAGATCCAGTTTCACATTCACACAAGAGAAAAGTGATCAGATTGTGTAGGTATGATGTAACACACGCATATATTCTTAGTTATATCTAGTTCGGGTAAGGTAATAAACAAAAATGGTAATACTGGATTCTGTCATGTAATATAGTCAATGTAGCTGGTGATTAAAAGAGAATATGAGAGAGATATAACTTGTTGTCACTTTGCCTTAAATTGTATATATAGTCGTATAGAAGGTACTCTTTGAAGTATAATTTATAATATAACATGAAAGCTAAGAAATATCTAGTAGGCTTGATACCCTTTCCCTCTTGCGTGCCCAAGTAAACCTAAAAAGCTGAGATAAGAAATAATTGCCAAAAATAGATTTATTAGGGGGCCATACCTATTGTAGTTATATTTCTGGATTACTAAACAGCAGGTTAATTGAATTCTAGCATGCATGGTAGGAAGAAGAGTATTTGTTACGGGATACTCTGTGAGGAATAATAGAAGATTATAGATTAAATCATTCATGCTCAAGTTGTTTTCTATGTCTAAAATCACATTTTATATATCCTTTGCACAAAATGCACAAAAAAAGTCAAAGCTCTCACCATTATATTCTCTATTTGAGGAGTCTTGAACTTATCCTTTATATCTCTTAGCATAATCCTTTACTGATACTGACTCATAACATATTTATTTATTCATTTATTCTCTTTATTTATCCTCTGCTAGGAAAGAGTAGTTGCTTGGATAGAGAAATCTTGTGATCAATTAACCAAAAAGTTCCAGTACGAGGTTTTACCTATTTATTATCTTAAAATTTATTTATATACTGGGCGAGCCTCACAATACAATAAATAAAAAGTTAACATGGGTTATTTCTTTCGTTTCAGTCTTCTATAAACGGCTTCTATTCTCCTGTACAATCTTCGTAACCGCTAACCTTTAGGGTCACATAAAGGTTGGAGTTCATCATGGGTAACAAATAACTGACAACACGTCATAAGTTATCCTTTAGTACCATTAAGTATCAAAATAACAAAATGTTAGGATAAATAAAATGTGTGATCTACCCAAACCCCTACCTTAACTACTTTCTACTCTATTTAATTTAAATAGTTAATTATGAAATGATATAAGAATCCAACTCATAAAAAATCCAGCATTGTCCATGCTAAGATAAAAAGGTTAAGTAAATAATATCCAATAGAGATGTGCAATAAGACTTGTGAATAATCCATAGTATGCCACTCCTATCCCTCTCCAGGGTTTGCTCTTTTGAGGTAATTTTGGTTATTACTCGATCTATATGTTCTATTTTTCTATGTCAGCAAGCTAATCCAAGTTTAATCATAAAGTATTTTTCCCTTTTAGTTTAGCGATGTCTTTTCCATTCTACTTGCTCGGCATTTTCCACATAGTATTGGTCTTCCTCCATTTTATTTTCTTCCATAACTTGTAACTTTTATCACACATAGGTATACTTAATTTCCCAAACCCTTTCACCAGCCTAACTTATCAACCCATTCTATTTTGTTATAATAAAGGAACCACATTACAATGAGTCCTCAAAAAGGAATCCTTTTGCAAGAAGGCAACCCGGCATGTTTATAGCAATTTTAAAAAAGGTAAGAATCTGCGGGGGGTTACACTATATCTGGGAGTAGAAGTAAGAGCGAAACATATTTAAGTAAGATAAGTTCACAAGGGTATAAAACTCAATGAGTATTCAAGGCCAGCATCAAAGATAGATATACTTTTAAGGTCTCAAATAAAACATGTTAGCTAATATTATAATTTATAATTCTGGACAACAAGACAATAAGAAGTGTTCCTTGCAAAAAGTATTGGTTAAAACAAAGAGGACTTAAGAAGACGTATCAGGTCTCAATCTATGTTATGCTGCACGGTGTATTACTCTTATTGTAACTCTTCTCTTCTTTCTCTTTCTTTTTTATGAACACGTTCTGTCTGTCTAGAATTGTCTTTGATATCTATTTTTTATATACTACACTTAACTCTAGGAAGTACACCTGATTAACTTGGTTAGGCTTTGATGTTAGAAACAAAAACACCCAAATATCCCCTTCGAGCAAGTAGAACTTTTTATAATAAGAAACTACAATTCGTGGAGATCCTATAATAAATTCTATAAAACTGTACTACTAGGATTAGAATCGTGCCTTATGTCTTCTTATTATGTTTTGTTGGATGTTTTGTGCTTTTGGAGTAGTACGTCTATAACCTATAATAGTGCTTTCCTTAATTTATACCTTTACTCTCAATCGAGCATACGTTTACTTGTCCTGGTATGTAGCAAATTTCATGCATAAGAACATGTTTTTTGGTGTTAGAATGTTTGGCATCACAACCCGGAAGTTCTCGCGTAGTAGGATAGTCAACAACCTATACTGTTTGGTCAATAATACAACATAATTTAATAATTTAGACACTTTTGTTGGATTTTGATATGATAGCATTAGATACTAAATTAGATACTAAGACATTCTCAAACAGAACAGGAGGGAATACTTACACCATATAGCACCATACACGCTATTACTACTCAAGTGAGAAAAGCAAGAAATGAAATTTGAGAAAAGTTATGAAACTCCTAAGCCTTGCTATGTTTTAACCTTAGTTTTTATGGTTATTACATATTTTACTTAGATGTGATGAGGCATAGAAACAAACAATATTGCAGCCTATGTTTCCACGTTTAAGTTCTATTATAATAAGTTGCCCTACTAGAGATCAAATCTTAACCAAAACTCTAACTAAACCAAGTACCATCCCCTGCCCGTTTAATAGAGATCTACCAAGGCATTTACAACAACTTCTTTAGGCAAGCTTAGATAGTAATACTTTCTCTCCAAAAATTTCTATCTTATCCAGCATACTTTTTGTATTTTATAGTGTTCCTCGATTTCGGAGGGGTCCACTATAATCCTTACTACTAAACAACTATAAGGTTTTAAAGGCATTACACCCAAAACAAGGTTCATTTTCTGCCATTTCTAGTTCTTAGTTCTTATACTAAAAGTATCTCATAAGGTATGGATAATTTCTAGTATATATAGAAGCGAAAAAAAGAAGCCTCTAGCTTTGTTGCATGCTTTCTATGGAGATGTAGTTCTATAATGTGAGAGAATATCCTAATATAGAAAACCAAGATGATCCAAATACGAATATATCTAATACAATTCCATCTTTAATAAGTATGATTGTGCAGAACAAGATAAATGCCTATATACAGTTATAAGGACACGTCACAAAAGGATTACTAAGCTTAAAAATATATAGGTCGGCAGGCTTTCCTCTAATAATTAGGATCGGGTAGGCTTTAATCTAGGTTAACTCATTGTGTACTAAAGCTAAGAAATTAAGGTTACTGAAAATGTGAAGGAAAAGTAAAGACTCCTGGATAAATGTTTATAGGTAGGATAGGTTGGAGAGTAGCTAAGTAGAAGAATAAGATAGAAGAATGGAACCTACGAATTTCAATTACGTAATAGCGTGCGATAAGAAGAGAGATATGCACCTCCATGGAATTTCAACGGATTTCTTCCAATTTGATCGATTGCACTTCCTTTCACTTAGAAACGACCCTCCGCGGCCCATTGGAAGCCACTTTGGACCTGTTTTCACTACCTATTTTAGGTATTTCCATATAGAAATAGCTAGCTATGGATTCTTTAAGGATTTTTGAGTTTTTACTGTTTTTACTGTTTTTACTGTTTTTCTAGACTAGATACTATAGTGTTCGAAATTCTATATTTTTGATTGACTTTCTACAAAGAAATATTCATGTTAGAGATAATGATACATACATACATGCTGTCTGACTGAGTATATCCCTCATACTGGGCACATTTTTTATGTGCACTTTTGTGCGAACAAATCGCTCTTTTTAGATGGGAAATCGACCCAAAAAAGTTGGCAATGGCTCCCTTGGACATGGACTTTGCTGATTTTCCGATCGGACAAGTCGCAGGTTTCAGGACCAACCTGCTATCTTTTAGAAGGTAAGACGTGCAGTTTAAGCACTTTCTAAGCTTTTTTCTGCCAGACTCAATCTGCAGGTTGTCCTATGAATCCGCGGGTCTTTTAGAGAGAACACGAGTGCACTTTTAGCACTTCTTGTACGTCCCCTACAATGTTGCATCTTGTGTCTATAGACCTGCTACCTTTACAAGGGAGGCTTAGTGCACTTTCAGCACTTTCTTTTGCAGCTGTCCCCGTGCTAGGCTCTTGGTCTATAGTTCATAGAAGCAAGCTTAGAAATCTGCATCTCATTCCTATCTTTTAGAAGCAAAGACGTGTGCAGTTTTAGCACTTTCTACATCCGCCTGGCCCTAGAAAGTCGCATTTTTTGTCTATAGACCTGCGGGTGTTTCAAAGCAAAGGCAAGTGCACTTTAAGCACTTTCTACATCCGCCTGAGAAAGATGCCCTAGAAATTCGCAGCCTTCAACCATAGGCCTGCTAGTGTTTACAAGGGAGCACGAGTGCAGTTTAAGCACTTCTGACACCCAAGCCCTATGGGTAGCATTCCGTATCTATAGTCCTGTAGGTGTTTCAAAGCAAAGACAGGTGCACTTTTAGCACTTTCTAAGCGTTTGCTTGACCAGTGCTGCCAGCAAGATTCAATCTGCAGGTTGTCCTATAAATCTGCTGGTGTTTAGAAGCGTAAGCGAGTGCAGTTTACACACTTTCTACATCCGGAAGCAGGTTGTTCTAAGAATCTGCTGGTGTTTACAAGCGTAAGCGAGTGCACTTTAAGCACTTCTTACATCCACGAATGGGTAAGCTCACTCGCAGCCAGCAACTATAGACCTGCTAGCTTTTACAAGCTAAGACGAGTTCACTTTAGCACTTCTGACACCCAAGCCTATGAGTAGCATTTCGTATCTATGACCTGATAGCATTTCCAAGCAGCAAAGACAGGTGCACTTTAAGCACTTCTTACATCCACGAGTGGATAAGCCTACCTTGTGTCTAGGGATCTGCTGGTGTTTTGGAAGGCGTGCACTTTAAGCACTTCTTCGTGATTGACTAATAGCTAAGGCTTCCTCTAGCTTACTAAGATCTAATCTCTACCCAGTTGCTGTTGTTTAGAAGGGAAAGCGTCTTCTTTAGTAACAATTTTTGTATACCCCGCGATCGAGTTACCTTCTCTACCTTTCTTGTACAAGCTATTAAAGTCATAAGAATCTTATACACGTGCCTTCTAATTAAAGACAAAATTTATTGATTAACCTCTATGGCGTGCCTTTAACTGTGCAAATTCCTTTAGTAGAAATCTAGTCCAAGGATGATATACAAAAGTTTCTGACATCGATATGTTTCAAGTTTCTAACCTACTTTTTTTTGTTTTTCTAGGATTTTCTTAGTTTGTTTTTTCTCAGTCTGTTGTACTTGACTTCTTCCACCAGTTCCCTAATGGATCAATTTAGAAAATTAGATAAAGAAAACGTGGTAGTAATAACGCTTTCCTCTTCTTTGTTTTTGGGTTCTTTCTGTAACAGTGGGTGTTGCTCGTACTATTATACTACGGTAGAAAGATTAATGTAAACCTAGTTCCTAAAATTCATATTTATTAGAAACAAATTTTAGTCAGTTCAATCTAAGTAGCTCAAGAAAATCCCTAATGAGTCACATAGGGTGCACGCTTCCTGTGGATTTAGGTTAGAAAACCAGCTATAATTCCGGATTTGTCTGTAAAGAGCAGAGTTCTTGCACTCCTTATATGTGAATTTGATATGTGAATTTGTAGATTTTTCTTTTCCTGGAAGAATCCTTTCTGTAGATGACTTAACTTTATATCGGCTTAAGATAAACAGCAAGGTATATAGATTTGAAAGAAGACTCGTGACGAGTGATCACGGAAAGGAAAAAAAGTAGTACTTTACAATAAAAATCAAAAATAATTATAATGTGAACTCATTAATGCATTGGAAATATAGTTTAAAATTCCAGCTACCCGTAGCTGGTATGATAGCTTGTTCCTTAATTGTTTCCACCATCTTTGTCCTAACCTTGTAGTATTATTTTGAGTGTTATTTTGATGCCCTTTCCCTATTGGGGGGTTGTTTTGTTGTGTCGAAGTAATGGTTAAGTAAGGACTTAATAGAAAATATGGTATAATAGAAACTCCTGATGATAAAACTGTAATGTAACTTTCTCAAAAGATCTTTCACTTCAATTTTCTGGGTATTCCGCATCTATAAAATATGCAACCTTTCGCAATATAGATTTCTTACGTACGGATGAGATTTGCATTTCTATATCCTTATTTCGTCGTTTAATTTTAGACTTGTTGGTTTGATAACAACGGGGCCTATTAAGGTGACTTCTCTACTTCTCTCAGGTCAGATTCAAGTATGGATTTGCTCTTGTCATGATTTACAATTGACACACAACAAGATTTCTTAAGTGGAAAACTTCTTACTTAATGAGTTTTTAGATATTTCCTTCTTCTTTCCAACCTAAACTCTAAAACCCGCACCACGTGAAAGTGAAAGGGTATATAATTTTGGCTCATAAACTTTTCTATTATCAATCTATTATCAAAGAGATAGCTTGTTTATATATATATATAATATTTTTTATTTTATAGATTTATGTAAATATTCTAATACTCTTCTAATACTTAAGGATAACAGGCATAAGTATAAGTATGATAGTGATAGTCTAAGGCATGACAGTGAAAACGAACAATTATCAAGATAGACGACTAATCCGCTGCTAAGAAATTTCCTTCCAATTCTAGAAACTAAGTATGTGGTTTATTAATGACAATTTCGGCATACAACGAGAAAGAATAAATTAGGTCATTGGGAGCATCCCACCCAGAGCATATCGATTTGTATATTTTTCATTTTATTTGTTTTGGGTGCAATGCCATATTTTGTATTTCATATTATTTCTAGTTAGTCAATTTTACTATTACTGAAGATGAAGGAAGGGATGAGAAGGAACAGCAGTTGCTAGGAATTTCTCTTTGTGTACATATTTTGCGAGAATTTTGGTATATGCAGTCCTTCATTCAGTACTTTTAAATACTTGACTTGTCGTACTTAGTTAGAAACATAAAAAGGTAATGTAAAAATTATTACTCCTCATCTAGATTTATTTCATTTAAATAAAATAAAGTATAAGAAATATTCATTAGTATTTTCTTAGCTAGCCATAACAAATATTTCTAGGTAAAGTAGTTACTAGTATATAACCATAGAGAGATATTATATGTACACTATATAAAATTAATATAAATAAACATAATTCCCAGAGCTAAATTAGAAAGGCGTGCTTAACTTATAAAATACGTAGGAGTTGTTTACGTTGCTAAGGAATAATTCATTTCTACAAACCAATAATTTGTGAGTGATATAAGAGGGGAACTATGTAAGGCAAATAGGGTAGGTAGATATAACTTGGTTCTTGTTGAAAGGGTTACTCTATCTTGTTTAGTAGTTGACATGTATAGAAATAAAGTATAAGTTCTAGGTTAAGATCTATAAATTACTCTTGTTAAAAACTTTATACTGGTAGAGAGAAGGAGCTGTTCGCTTATATTTCATATCCCTAAAGATTTCTTCTTATGTTATGTATTTTTTCTCTATTTAACTTATTATATAACTTAAAAATTTAGAATACTTGTGTTTGTAGTAACTTTAATATAGGTTCCTTACTAATTTATCTAGGATTACTCGGCGTATATAATCTAGCTTTGAGGTTAACAAGTCTTACTTCATTTAGAGGCATACAATATTATAAAGTAATATAATTTAGAAAGTAATATAATAAGCTTGCTATAGACTCTATTTAATCTATACTCATTTTAGTTTACTTAAGGAACTGCTTGGTTAAAACTAAAATATTCTTATCATGTGCCTTGCTTTGTAAATATGTATGCCAATAAAGGAGTTAATGCGTATAGAGTCATGTACACAATATTCTACTAGAAATAGTACTTATAAGAGAGACTATCCTTTCCTTATCTTTCCTTCTATCCATTAGTCTTAGTTTTCAATGCCTTATTTCTACCGAAAACCTTGACTTTGTTCTTGCACACCTAAATGACTTTTTTCTTATAAGCTAGATCATGTAGGATTCTATTACCTTGTATAGTACACCATATAAGAGCATAGTTACGTTATCTAAAAAGATTTGAGTAATGAGGTTATAGAAAAAGAGGAGTCTTAGTCTTGGGGCAAGGCTTTGTACTTATATGTTAGGTTACGAAATATAGTGCTTTAGAAGAGAGAATGGTATTTTGGTTAGTAAATCATTAAGGGTGTTTCTTCCTATCATTCTTAGTCCTTGTTTACGGGCAAGTTATTTAAGAGAAGTCTATATAAAATTATTAAGCGTGTTAGTACCCCAACCAACCTAGGATATAATATTGTAAGTGGGAACTCTAATCTATTCTTACCAAATCAAGGCAATGCTCTATACTACACACAATGTCTGCTTTCTAGGTATAATACACCTTCTACATTTTATTTAGTATACAATAATGAATAATTACCAAGTATAGTACCAAATAAATATCCTCCTCTTGAAGTTACAAGACAAGTTCTAATTAAATATAAGAACCTATAAGAGTTAGTACATGTGCACCTATATTTTGGGGTTAGAGAAGAGCGGTAGTCAAATACATCACAAGTAGTAAAGTTCTAATGATAACTATATGGTAAAGGCAAGAATCTAATAGAAAAGGTAAGTTAATTACTACGGCAAGAAGGTAAGATAGAAACTTATAATAAGGACTCACAATATCACACAGTATATAATCTAGGAAGCATTCATAAAGTAAGTAGGAAGGAAGTATTTATTTATAATTCAGTAAGCACAGGTAAGACAATTAATGAGGTATTTACATAATGTAGCTATATTTCTTTCATTATTCATAGATCTAATTTATAATACAATGGTGGTATATCCTTAATATATCCTTGCTATACTTAAGTACTTTGGTGCTCACTCTACAATATAAACTTCTCCCGGCACTAGTTAATTCTACTACATTCATTATATATTTGGTACGTTGTCTTATGTCTTAGCTTTATGATCTTATGCATGAAATGGAGTAAACCTAATGAAGTCTTTTCCTTTTCTTTTGTCCTATATTCTTATAAATTATTATATATGATGAGTCTTTGTATTAGATCCTAGATATTTTTTTATATTGGATACTCAAAGGCCTTATTCCTATACTTTTGCTCTTAGGTTTTATACATCCTATCTTGGTACTGCACACATAGAATACTATACAATTAGAAAGGGTCCATACACATGTCTACTTAATTTCTATCTTATAGCTTTGAAGTACTATATAAAATAAAGCTTAACACCTATTCCTCTTATAACATATATTAATTAGGTTAGATATACACTTACAATTATAGGTTCTCTTTGCCTACGCCACTAAAATAATTATTAAACAAGTAAAGTACTAAACTAAAAATAGAAGGTAAATCCTAAGCTAAGCTATATGGGTAATCTATAAAAGATGGAATAGAATAAGCTCTATCTATATTTCTGTTACAAACAAAGACTCCGAAGGAATATTATTAAACACCTCTCAACGACTTATATTATAGTTACTTAAATTAAGGGGTATACCTTATTAAAGGGATCTAGTAGTGAAAATAAATTTTATTACACTTAACTTACAGATGAAATTATATAATAAGATATTGGTAGTGCTTTACTTGGAGAACTGTATACAAAGTGTATACAATAAAGAGGTTTAAGTAGATGTTGTAGAATCAAAAGTATAAATATACTAAGATAGAGAAGAGACATACTAGGGGAAATCGTAGAGAATTAAGAACACAACAAAGTAAAACATATAGCTACAATTACTGGTATAGGAAGAACTTAAAATAGAATTATCTTATAGTAAATAAAACTAAGTTAGTTAAGGCATTATTACATTTAACATAAGCTCTAAGTTGGGTATAGGGAAATAGGAAAGCACCTCATCTATTTAGGTAAATATTTTTTAGTTGTTTCTAAGGAAGTTGGGTAAGAACAGGACCCATTGTTGTTAAGAAAAAGTATTTAAAACAAAGGGACTTTATATGCACGCACACCATACAACAATAAACAATAGATTTGACCTTAATTAACTCCTACTAAGGTGAGAAAGAAGTTAAGAAGTAAAGAAAGAGAATAAAAGAAACAAGCGTTGCTTTGATGGAGAAGCTAATACACTTACTATTTTCTATTCCAATTAGATAGCTTTACAAGGACCAAGTACAAAAATAAGGTAAGCGCGTAAGCAAATCAATTAGGAAACCTATATAATGTTAGCTCCTATAATGCCAGACTCTCTTAAGGCAAGCCTATGATGTATGTGGTTGCATATTTCTCCTATCTCCTTTTACTGCTTCTCCTCTAAATACACAGACAAAATACTTCTTGTCTAATTAGCGCAGCGCAATAAACAAAAGAAAAATGGATTACACTAGAAAGGTTTTAGGTTAGAATTCAAGCTTTTGCGCATTCTATATTTTACTGCTTAAAATAGAAAAGTCTTAACTCTTAAGTAAAGAATTGTGTTGAACCCGAAATAACTTGTTTAGGGCTAGGCTGAGACATCCTAAAGCTAGAAAGATGAGAGTACAGAGAAACAAGATCCTTAAAAATGAATAAGAAAAAGCCATTTAATAAGGCATTTAAGGAAGGACTTAATACGTCTAAATTTTGTCCGGTAAAAGTTAAAAAGAGGCATTTGCTGGGACAACCCCAATGCTTTAAATAAACTACGGAGAAATCAACTTTCTAAAAAAATCAATTAGATATTCTCGATATCCTATTCAGTGCATATACAAAAGAATCCCGTCATAGTGGTATAAATTTTGAAAAAAAAGAGGCAAAGAAATTAGCTTCGTTTTTAGAAATTCTATACAACAGATCCAAAAAGTACAAAATGTTCTAATCACTATGGTACAAAGTCATTTTGAAGATTAGTGCTAAGATTTTATACAAGAGCTATATTATAGGATACAACTTAGTATAGGTTACGACTCATATATGCTCATACTATTCCTTAAAGAGAGTACACACTTTTCTTGATTCGAACTACTAAACACAAATTCCTTTCCTTCAATTCTACTAGGAAACCACAAATACTTCCTGGCTACTGCATAATCTTGTTGGGAAATACTAAATACGTACTCCAACTCCAAATAATCCAAAAGAGTTTCTCCATTCTAATATTTTGATAAAGCATCCTAAACTAGAATTCAAGAGAGTTTGTCTTCGCGTGATATTTAGCTACTACTCACAAATATTAGGATTTGATAGATTCTTGTCTTAAGCACTTACTAATAAACCCATAGTAAAGAAATACTGAATCCGCAATTAGAAAAGGCATAGGTCTAAGCAAATTAACCAACTTGAAACCTCATTTTATATAGAAAAGAGCAAAATAACATCTGGCACATATGTCAATGAAACTTTCTTATTTTTTGTACGATTCTAACTTAGAAATACGAAAACAAGGTTTGTACCCGGAGTAACTTTTAGATTTTTTACGCAATCTATTAAGCAAATCCTGAAAACATCAATTCTTCAAAATTGGGAAGTAGTGATTAGTGGACTTGAGTTTCCCTTATACGAGACACAGATTTAGACCTTATTTTGTTCATTTTTTGATGCTAACAAGCAGTGTAAGGAATCCGAAAATCACTAATAAAATGGAACAATTTTGTGGAAATCGATGCTAGCTAGTAGTAAAAGTGAGTCCAACCAAATTTACTTAGTAGACCTATTGGAATTTTAAGATTTCTGATAAAACATATAGTCCAAAGTAAGCTTTTCTGAATTTACTACATAAGTGATCCCTAAAATACGTAACTTGTATAGTTCATATAGACTGACTGAGGTAAGCTTTTATTAAGGTTCGTATAAAATAATAAGTAACTATCTGCACACAATGCAAACTAAAATATTTCTGAAACTTGTATCCGTCCTCCTTACTGGAGTAATAGAGGCAGGCACAAAAAAGGTATTACTATATGGGTGGGATCCCATCTATGTATGTATAAGGATAAAGGAAGGTTCTTACTTGAGTACGTATAAAATATAAGTGGAAAACTCCTCGGAATAAAGGA
Organism: Plantago major; assembly: GCA_026545765.1. NCBI lineage: Eukaryota > Viridiplantae > Streptophyta > Magnoliopsida > Lamiales > Plantaginaceae > Plantago > Plantago major. Next base: position 12,343 of record JAIFAC010000016.1, on the reverse strand, counting down.
ACTTCTGTCAGGTCTCTATAAAATTAGTGAGCTAGATTCTATTTACTAAAAGAAAAGATTAGAGTACGTAAGAAGAAAGATCATAGCGCAAACCTAATAATTGAGATCCTCGCCCAAAAGGAAAAATTGTATGTAGCAGGGTTAAATGCCTATACTATAGTTAGTAATGGCAAAGAAAGGAAGTTCAAAGAATCCGGAAATCCTTATTTAGTATTTTAATAAGGCCAGAACGTACGTACACTAGCCACAAACACCAAGGATACACTACTTACACTTACGAGGAAATGGTTCGTATCTTCTCTTTATTAGGCACACACTTATTATTTCCGCCTTGTTTACTGGGATGGTTATTTCCTACCACTTCATTTACGCACTTTTTCCATATACTGAGTATTCAAAAAGCTATCAATCAAAGCTTATACTAATTGCACGTTTCTAATCTCTGATTACGGTCTATTTACTGTAATTTACGCATGTTTTTTTATAAAGAAATCAACCACCTATAAGGAATCTCTTTACATTCTATTTGGCAATTTTCATAGATAAAAGAAGGTATATCCATAAATAAAGAAATACTGAAATGCGTTCTGTGTTTACTTCTACTAAATAAATAATATCAAGGGTTAAGTTAAGGATTAAAGTAAAAAAAAAAAGTTCTAAAGCACGGATTCTCTCTCGTAACTTAGTTATTAGTTAGAAATATAGGTTTCGCGGCTAATCTTTCTATACAAAGACAAAGTTTAAGTATGGAATCTGTTGTGTTTTATCTCGCAATGAAGTCTATTTAGAATTCGGAATAGTTTAGCGATACATCCTTCGTAACTTTTACATACAAAAAGAGGAATTCATTCGTGGGGAACTGAAATAGTAATAAAGTAAAGCAGGTCGCGTAAAGAAACTAGTAGAATCCTTTTCATTTACGAGTTACAAAAAAGTACTTAAGAAGGAATCCCAAAAATGTAAGAAGAGAAGTGCCTGGTCTCTAGTATTCGAAAATGTAACTAATAGTGGTAATCATATCCCGTAGTGTCTTAGAGTAGTGTATACATAGACTTATTTTCGGAAAATAGTTTCTTCCTTGTATTTTCTATGTCCGCTTAGTACTGTCATATAGGAAATCCCTATTTTTATTATAAGGCCTTCCTGATACCGAACCAACTCTATCCCATCAGTCATTGTAAAGTATATTCTCTCTTCGCGACAAACAAAAGAAGGAAGGTACGTAGTATTCTCTCAAAGCATTTCCAAAAGGTAATCTTATTTCGTGACTAATTAATTGAGTCGAACTTCTTGCCAAAAAAGGTGTCCCGTATTTTATTATCTACCTTAAGCGGATACTATAGAAAATGTTGGTTATTTACGAAATGCTCTCTTATTTATAAGGTTCGGAAAAACTAGGATAACAGCTGCTACGGACTATAACTATTCCTGTGGAGTATTTATTTGCCTACTACACAAGTTTCTAATTTTTATCTATCTAATACAAAAAAGTATTTCCGACAAGATCTCAAGGTTCTATACAAATGTAGTGAAAAGTAGTTTGCTTCACCAGTTATAGAGTAAATTATATAGAGTTGGCATCATTATATTATCTTCTTTGTCAACTTATTTTGTAAACTTATTCTCCGTATTGGCGGCTGCTACGAGACTTCGTTTAGGAATTTATTCGATTGGTATTAAAGAAGGCACTCACCGCATCTATTTTTTAGGAACGTATAAGACGTCAGAGAATCTACTTAGTCTCAACAAAAAAGGTTAGGGGCGGGCATTACATTACTTAGTAAAATACTATAGGCAGTACTACAAAAATAGGATAGTTACGGACTCTTTCAGAATACTATTTCTATTGACTCTATAGGGAAGAACTTCTATTTCTATGCTTATTAACCTCGTATTATTTCTTAGTAGAGCATTGTGAATAGAGAGCTTCTCACAAAATATTTATAAAGGAGTGACTCGCTGTACATACTTAAATGGGATTCCTTTCTAGGTTACAACTATAAATACAACTCTTGGTTTCTACTAGTTTCTTGGAATAGAGGTATTTTGCTTCTTTACTCTCTACACTTCCAATTTCCTTATACAGTATACGAAAAAATACGAAAAGGGATTACTGCGCGGATATTATCAAATTTGACCTTTAAGTTACGTACTCTATTAGGCACACTTACTACATACAAAATCATTACTTTTAGAGACAACATATCCTCATCATGTATCAAAGTACTACCAACAAATAATCCAAACCATTTCCGAAACCTTTTCTTCTTATAGGTGTCGCTACCTGCCCTACGTATTAAACTTATATCCCACTCAGAAATTATTTTTTTATAAAGAGATGAAGGGCGTGAAGAAAGAGATACAAGATTGGTTATTCTATTTAGCAGCTTCCTATAAACATATCATTTCCAAAACTGCCAACTAAATCATGTGGTGTTCCCTTTTGTGTATACAAGTTTTCACCTATCCAAAGGTATTCTGCCTAATTTCCGAGACTACTTTATAGGAATGAGTCATAAAAGTTATATACGTGTGTACTTATCAAAACAAGAGTTTACGAAACATAAGGTATTATATATAGGAAGAGACATAATATTATTACGTTTTGAATAAAGAACATGCATGAAGTTCTTAAATTTCTGAAATTCTTCATTGACGTATACGCAAAAGTAACGCTTTCTGCCGATTCCACTCTTAAATGTCTACATCGGATACGCTTTTCCATAGAGTACAACTTTGTTTTCATTTAAAAGAAATTCATAAAGCACAATTTGATTGAAAATGTGTGACAAGTGGTACGTATACGTATATAGAGATATTGTGTAATTTGATATATAGTTTTGTATTATAGTTGTTCCTTGAGTTGAATTCGAAATCATCTCCTATTTCTAAGTTTCTCGTTATTATTGACTATTTATTCTTTATTTTCATTCACAAGGATCTGCTTTTGATTGGTGCAGCACCTAAATTGATTCTATTCTATAATTCTAAACTAGTTTTTTCTAGTTTTTTTGTTACGTATATAGAGTTATATCAATTATTTGAATTCATCTCGTGTACTAGTGAATGCTTCCCACTAGTATAGATAGCTTCTACTTTCCTTGTTGCAGCCTCTGACCTTTCCTCTCTTCAACCAAAGCACCCTGCCCCTTAGGTCTACCTCCTTCTCAGTCCTCTCACTAGCCATCGAGAGTCTAAAGACTGTTGCCCTTCGGGATCTTACCTCGCAGTCAGCAACAGCGATCTTTTATATTATGCATTCAAAAACATGTAGTATTCATTGGTGCAATCTTATCTAAGAAACAAGAAAAGAAGCGTTGGAAGACTATACCTTCACTTTTCAATGCACTCAGTCAGGCAAAAGCTTGCGAAACCTCAAAAAATAACTCATCCCAATGAAGAAGCTCCTATTTCCTATCTTTCTCGCCACTTTCGCTGCAAGTTCCAAAAACCTTTTCATATGGAACGAAGAAATCATAGTCGCCGCATGCTTCCTTACTTTCATCCTAGTCGCTAGAAAAAGTTTCGGTGTGACTCTACAAAACACCCTGCAAGAAAGAACCCATGCCATTAACCAAGAACTACAGCAAGTCTTCCAGCCCAACCTACAAATCCTACTAGAATACAACCAGAACGAAGTCCTCTTTCGTAAAAGCTTAGCACTCTCACAAAGCTTAATAAAAGCATTACCACTGCCAGAACCCAACCTAAGATCGAAAAGAGCATAGAAGCTGCCTTCACCAGAAAACTCGCAGAAAAGTTAGAAAGACTTCTAAGTACAAACCAAGCAAGAAAAAGCCAGAAAATGGAAGACCTAATACAAGAGTTTCGAGTCGCCGTCAATGAACGATGGACAGCTAAAGGTGGCGTTGCATCTAAACGTCCCGCAAAACAGAAAGCAACCCTAGCACTTATTTCCGAAGGATTGCAGGTCTTAAAGACTGAAGCATCCAAGAACCTATAATCAAAGAAGACCCTTAGGCTAAGAGAGATCCAATACACAGACGTAGTAAGAAAGCAGCTTCTCAAGACAGAGTTGCGCAGGTTTTAGAGCACGACTGTCAAAGATATTGAATCCTAGGACGAAGCCGTATGACGTGAGAGTGTCACGTACGGTTTCCTTGAGAAGGATGTTAGCAATTACACCTACAAAAGAACCAAAGAACGGTCCTAGGTAATACATCCTTACTCAACTGGTTTATGCACATCTCTTTTTCTAGGAGGTTGGCTGCCTATACTAGACATACAGATTCTTCAATGGATCCCAGGTTCAATATGGTTTAGCCTCAAAGTCATTTTCTTTCTATTTCTCTACATCTGGGTTCGCGCAGCATTTCCACGATACCGTTACGATCAATTGATGGGACTGGGTTGGAAAGTCTTCTTACCTCTGTCACTTGCTTGGGTAGTAGTTGTCTCAGGCCTATTAGTGACCTTTCAATGGCTTCCTTTATCTTTTTGATTCGGCTCGGGTTTGGCTTCCATAGGCGGATCACATAGTCTCTTACACCAGCTCCAAAGCCAAATATAGAAAGAAATAATTTCTGTCGACCAAACAAAGTACGGGCTATTGAGAAGAATCCATGAAATAAGTCAAGAGACGCCATCAAGTTAAGTGAAACTTCTAATTTATGAGTTATGAGTTTATAACTTCCAGCATACAAATAGGTCTCAAATTCTCTTAAATCACAAAAATTCACGAAGTCGACTTCGACTATGACTATATTCCTTTCTTTTCCATACAATACACAATATAAAGGTCAATCATTGTTTTTGCCAACCTTGCTGCCAATTAGTCAACCCCCTGCGAATGTCCTTTTATCCTGCCTGAGATTCTGCTATTATATCTTACCCCTCTTGGCTAAGGCGAATGTGACTTCTCACCTTTCAAATAAATCAATTTAAAAATAATTAGTAATTCTATTCTTTATCTGCTTATCTAGGAAAGTTGTTGGATAAAATTTCTACTAAAAAAAAAAATAATAAAGAAATAACTCTTCGCGCGAGAATATTGTACTGTTCGTGATAACTAACCTAGGTATTGAAATTTAGAAGATAAAAGGTTCTAATCAATCCCAAAATAAAGTGCAAGCCAAAGAACTTATTACAGGACGTACATTTGTTGGTAAAATTATACAGACAGAAGCAGCAAAAAGATAAAGACAAATCGCTTACTTTTAATTATGGACTATGAAGTGTGGTCCTTTCATTTCATCACAAGATGAGCTCGACTTTAAGATATGATAATTATTGTTTTGGAAAGACAGAACCTGCCTTTATTGTTAGGATAATAATATCTTTCAATATAGTTGTTTTCAATATAGGATAATAAATACTCTTAGACAAGTACAACTTCAGTGTACTGCAAACTTACAAATAAGGAAAACGAATGTATAAATAAAATTCTAGTGGATTTCTTAGCCTTGCATAAATAAGGGCAACCCTCAATCACTGCTTTGTACTCGTTAAAGAAGAAAAAAAGGGCAGTAGTACATAGAACATGTATTATGTCTGTGAGGAATTCTCCAAAATCCAAAGTTCGCTTTTCTTTCATAAGAATGGAAGGAAGTCAAATGCGTACTTATTCAACTAAATAGAGTATTTCTATACAAAAATTCCAATATAAAAACTAGAGTATTTTTACGAGATATCCCTCAGCGTTAAGGAGGAAATATTTATTACCGCATCATATTAAATTTCTATTGATTGCTAATTGCACTAAAGTAGATTCCATATTCGCGGGTTCTTCTACTATCTCTAGTATATAGAAAACATAATACTCGGTCAAGAAATGGCATCATTTTGAGTACTTTATTTTTAGTTTTATTTAGTAAACAACAGGTATTCTCCCAAACAACGTATGTCTGATTTTTCTTCTATTCTATTAGATCTATTAGAAAGAACTCCAAAAGCATAAAGTACTCACCTGTGTTATGTAAAGGATAGACACTTGTAGGTAAGAGTCTCAACAAACACAAGTTGTTATAGAACTTTGAGGTGTATCTCTGTGAATGGATTTGTGAGCGTAGGAAGAGAAATTGAGTCGTGTACGCTAAAGCACTCAGCCCCAGTTCCTAAGGTTTGGTTCTTTCGAAAAGGGAAAAAGCAGAAACGTACGGGAAAAGTACATATCTAAGAATATTTTAAGAATAAGACAAAGAAAGGTATACTCCTATTCCTATATTTTTGACTGTATTAGTCAATTAGTTATGTATTAGTCGTAATAAGTACTTAGAAATTAGAGACCGCAAGTCACAAGATACAATGCATTGAACTGTTTAGAAGCTTAGTCACCCATGAATGAATGAAGTCAAATTAGAATATTGTATTGTTTTACTCGCACTACATGCTTTCACTTAGAATCATAATTTAGAACCAAGAATGTTCTGGAATGAAATTAGCTTTCCCTGTATTTTTTTTACCAATTCTTGTTGGTGGAGCTATTTATGCTTATTCGTCTTACTAGTAATAATCCTATTTATTATGTTATGACCCTCTATTTGTTTGATATTCTTAATTCTTAGACGAAGGTTATATATCCTGTATCCCTGTACTCTACACATAATTTTACATAATTTTAAAGGAAAGAAGAATAAAACACGAAAAGTAGAAACTTTGATTTTGTTACATACTTGTCTGAGACTTAGTAGTATCGCTATATTGAGATACCCTCTTGTAGGTTGTAGGTCACATTTGGTATATAACAAAAACGTTTGGTAGGACAGAGAGAAAGCCAAACCACAGCGAAGTCATTCCTTTTTTCTATATTTCTATTTCTCGAATTGTTCAATTTAAATTTCATTTTAATATAGTATGATTATTAGAATCACTCCACAAACACTTCATCACATTATAGGCTGACCCACAATTTTTGTTTACGAAAGAATAGATCTGATACCAACTAGTAAAATAACTTAGAATTGCTTATAAGTTTGTTTATGCACGGCTATAAAAAAGTTTCATATCTTCTAGTTTATAGTTAATCATTAGATAAATTATTAAAGGAAGCCTTCCTATTTTTATACCAGAGTTACTTGCAAAATATTTTTTCTACAAACAATCTAGGTTTGGTACATATTTCTATCTAAATAGATTGTATGTAGTCTTTAATTAGATTAGTGAAAATGAAAGAAAAAAGTGTGTATAGCTTATAATGATGATGACTTTGACAAATTGATAAGAAAAGAGAAATGTAGTCATGCATAAATAAGGGGGTAGATTTAATCTTTCTTACTAAGGGCATTATCTCCTAAGGGCGCGGTTTGTCTTGTCTTTACTTTAAAATTAAAAGAAAAAAATAATAAACTAATTAATAATTACTTAGCATAGATTAGCATCGAAGTGAAGAAAAAGGGAGGGCACAGGATTTGCACAAGTGTACCCGAGAATGTAATAAACCTCGTCCTGGATCTTGTATGAAATCGTATTTGCTTATGTTTCGGGATACTCTAATTATAGATATTTTATCTTAATATAAGGATGGAATAGTTGTTTGTTGCTACCTGTAGGTCAGTTTTTCTATTATTTATTATATTATTAAATTCGTTTAAGGACTTTTCCTTCTAGTTTAGTAGTTTTTTATATTATAGGAAGGAAAGTCTGTATCTATCTCCTTGGTGCCAACTCCTCTCATATTTTACTTATTTTACTTAATAATTACATTTACAGCGGGTACTCCGCGTAGAAAATCCATGCTGCATCAATATAGATAACTTTCCGTTTCGGGTAGAACTGCGTCGCTTTTATCTTCGTCATTACCTATTTCAACATGGAAATGTTTAGTTTCTCTCTTCTTTTCTAATTTTTAACTACTTCTATGAATTCCCTGTGGTATTTTATTTAAACAAATCCAATATATTATGAAAATGCATGTTATCCAGGCTTCTTCTATACCTTTTCTATACTTCTTCTTTCCTGCCCCTATCTTTCTAAGTACGGATATAGTTAGCAACAAGGCGAACATCTAAACCAAAATTTAAAATTTAAAGGGTTAAATAAATGAACTTAGTTTAAGCACTTTCTACATCTCTTATTTGAGGACCTGCTTCGCAGCCAGCAACTATAGACATGCTAGCTTTACAAGCAAAGACGAGTTCACTTTTAGCACTTCTGACACCCAAGCCTATGAGTAGCATTTCGTATCTATAGACCTGCTAGCATTTCCAAGCAAAGACAGGTGCACTTTAAGCACTTCTTACATCCACGAGTGGATAAGCCTACAGGGAGCACCTTGTGTCTAGGGATCTGATACCTTTTGCAAGCAAGAACGTGTGCAGTTTCTGAACTTTAAGCCAGAAGTCTTCTAGTGGAAAATCCAGGCTAGGGCCTTTCTAAATGAGCAGCTTGTGTCTAGAGATCTGCTGGTGTTTTAGAGCGTAAGCGCGTGCACTTTACGCACTTTCTGGGAGCAGGTAGCATCCAGAAAGCAGCTTTAAGGTGTGAAATAGTATAATAGTAGTAGGAATAGAATAGTAATAGAAGATATAACGTTAAGTTCTAGACAAAACAGCATCTAAAAAGAACAAGGCAACCCTTCCAGCTAAAAACATATTTCGTTTCGTGCAAGGCCATACCTCTTAGTCGTGCTTTCTTTTGTACATCACGGTGATTTTATTTTTTTGTATAGATATTCTTAAATATTCTATAAATACTCTTACTTAAGTGAATAAAGTGAAAGGAAAGTTAGTTGGTAGTTGGAAGAGACTTCTTTTAGTTAGAATTTAATTAGTATTGAATAGTAGTGAAAAATGATGGTTAATAATTTAATAAATACTTTACTTTAGGTTTTCTCTTGCTCGGTAGATTACTAAGTCACAATTGTTGTTAGGTTTAAGTTATTTACAAACATTGCTTTTAGCTCTTCATCTCAACTTTTCTATGGAATTTCTCTGTCTAATGAATTGCTACTTTCAGCCTTCCTTATTTTGCATATTTCCGAACCTCTCCATTTTCCTTCTTACCAGGTTAAAGTAGTAGGTAAAAAAGAGTCTATTAAGTAGCATCTATACTACTTCCATAAGTCGTAAATAACTCAATAAGTATTCGGGTTCTTTCAACTCAAGAATAATTCCTAGAATTTCAACATAGTATAGGCTAGAACTGATTCAACTAGTCGTATAATAGTGAGAACGAGATCAAAATAGATCAACTTTGGCAAGATCTAAACCCACTTCTACTTTTCCGTTTATTTATTTGGTATTTACATGAAACAAGGAAACTTGACCTAGTCTTGACTTAATTTCAAATGTATTTGTTAAATATGTGTCATATGCCTCCTCTAGGATCGCTATTTTATTTGTTGGAACTTCCTCCTTAACACTTAACAAGAAAAAAAGAAATTATAGGATAGGCTTTTAGTACAGTAACAGTAACTAATAAATTCCGTATAAAAAAAGACCTGGCTATACCGATTATCTGATTATACGTTGACAAAGGCACCAAAGAAAGACAACACGTAATGAGACGACGAATGAGATCCTGAGGATTTACATAATAAGATAATAAGAGATTCCTGAAATAAAAACTCTATATAAAAGCTACATACATACATGTAAGATCTTACTTTACACATCATACATATCTAGGCACTAACAACTATAATTTTATTTATTCGTTGTAAACGGCTTTGTCTTATTCTATCCTGCTCTGCTTCTAATCTGTATTCCTGGCATCTAGTTAACCGATCGATTTCAATTCCCTTCACTACCGCCAAATTTCGCATATCCATAAATTAAAGATATCTATCATTCATGTACTCTTCACGAAAGTTAAAGGCTAAGCTTAATACGCCAAGGAAGATATTGATAATACATTTGAAATACTCTTACAATTTACTTTTAATTATCCCAAACCAAAAAGACAGCCAGTGATGATATAAGTGTTATCTATCAAACTAGCATTTTACCTTACCAAGGTTTGTAGATTCTAATTCCTAGTTCAACACCGAAGGAAATATACATCATTATTATCAAATTCAAATAAATAAGACCAAATGAAATACATCCGGGAGTAGGTTTTTAGAACCTTGAGTTGGAGTACATGGATGCCTGGGTGGGAAATTGATCAGTCCTTAAATAATAATAGTGCTCGTCTAACTATGAAATACTTCTTATACCAGAAGGTAAGATCTGATGCCGTTTTTATTTATAGGTTACAGGTGCTTAACAAACCTTTTCTATCAGCTTTCGTCTACTAGGAAATTGATTTCTACCTAGATGCCCTAGTCCTAAAATTTGAATTGATTGCGCTTTCATGACTTCTCTGTGACTTCTTCTATTTCTCTGAATGACTTCGGTTTCAGCACAAAAAATAAAGGCAAAATAAAAAAGTTGGAAAGAAAACAAGCTAAACAAACTTCATTTTATGTATATATTATAAATATAAGGTGATATATAAGAGATAGAGGTTCATAGAAACGAAAATGGAGGGAGGGAAAAGTAATTAATCATAAAAAAAGGAAACGAGTTGACATTCAATGAATAAAACAGAATAATAATTTTTACTTATACAATTATAATAATAGAATTTGATGTGAGGTTATGAAGTTATATGATAATAACACAATACTACAGAATACTTTGAGAATATGTCCTCTCGTAGAAACTTTACTTTAGATTAATGTTTAGTGCAGGCCTTCTGCGATCTCTGTGCCAAAAGAATTCTCTTTCATCATGCAAGTGGAATGAATATCATTTTCCTGTTAACTTTTATGATTATATGTATGATTTTTCTTTCTTTTCCTAGTTTAGAAGGACTTCTCTCTATTTCTTCTTATTATTCTATGTAATAAATAATATTAAGTAATATTAACTATAAAAAATACATACTTTAACCCAATTATATGAATTATATACAGAAGTATACTTCTTTCAAAGTAAAGAGTACGCTTCTAACGTTATAATCTATCAGTGGAAAGAGAAAGATCTCGCTTTGTATAAAAAATCTATTTATATAGTTTAATAATAGCCGAATATCATCGACTTCTATGTTTAGCTCATCTTCTTTCTCAGTACCAAAGTTTTGTAATGCCGGATCGAGCAGGCAAATTGTGTATTATTTTTCGCAGATAAAAGGGAAGTAGATTTTCTTTACAAGAACTTCTTTATATATAAACTGCAGCAAGAGAAGACAAAGGAGTCTCCTTCTGAGTGTTACTCTACTTTAAGAAAATAAGTGTTGTGCACAAGTTTAAACTTTCCTTCTTCTCTGGTTTTACGTTTTGCACATGGATTCTTACTCTCAATACTTAAATATTCTAACTCAAACTAAATATGCCATATTTATGCTGATGTATGCCTTTCTACGTTGATTTTTCTCTTTACTCATTATCCATTTCCACTTCATATTCACGATGGAAAATACAGATCTTTTATTATTTTACGTTACTATATTATTTATATTATATATATAATCGAAGCGTGACATGTCTCTGTTGTTTATTCCCTTTATCTTTATCTAGTAGAAATTCAGGTAAAATGCGTAGAAAAAATCCAATTAAAGTTTGACTAGATTTCATTCCCAAGTCTATCTAAGTCTAGCAGGGCGGCGCGTCCCCCCGTCCATCATAAGGAAAAATCATTTTGTGGTAATACACAGAGCTATATTTTAAACACTTCGCCAAATTTTCTATTTGTAAAATGAATATAGTACATCTTTATTTTCATCTTTGTTAAGGCTGGTCTTGGTTCTATAATTAATAGATTCTTCTTCAAATCAAGAATCGAATTATTTCGTTAACGTCATCATGATTTTAGTCTCAGGCCTTTGTCCCTTTCTTTACTGAATCTCAACAATGTCAAGCTAGTAGAACAGAAAAAGTTGGCAAATTTTATCGAATAGTAGCACTTTTGTGTATTTTTCCAGCATCTCTCAGGGCTTAATTCAGTAATAAGAGGTCGTTCAACGCCAACATAAAGAACCATATTATGTAAATTGCCTTTTTTCGTCTATATATATATATATAAGCTTTAATGTCCAAAACAAAAAAGTAGAGTTCTTAGGGAGTGAGGAGAAAAGATCCTCACAATAAGAAACCCGGGATTCCATGGTACAATTTAGATGTTGTAACCTGTTTTTAAGTCTTCCTTCTATATTTCTTATTACTTTTATTCTGAATTGGATCTTTCATATAGTATAGTATATTTGCCTGTGCTTCTAGCTTAGGGTTTCATATTCAGCTTTTTCCGTGGTTTCCTGTGGTTGTCTTAAAGAAAACCCGTATTCCTAAATCAGTATTAAGTAGATATTGTAGACTTCTTGCATATTATATACTGATATCATCATGCTTTAGGAGCTAATTTCGAGGTAGTTACTTCCTTTCTAAGCACCTCCTTTTTTCTGTTTT